>CM040463.1:22648481-22707856 GCA_022758105.1 Pangasianodon gigas | reverse complement strand
AGCCAATGCAGTGTGGATAAGATAGGGGTGATGTGGTCATATCTTCTGATTCTAGTAAGGACTCTTGCTGCTGCATTCTGGACTAACTGGAGCTTGTTTATGCATCTACTGGAACATCCAGACAGTAAGGCATTACAATAATCCAACCTAGAGGTAACAAAAGCATGAACTAATTTTTCTGCATCGTGTAGTGACAATACATTTCTTATTTTAGCAATATTTCTGAGATGAAAGAAAGCAATCCTAGTTATATCATCTACATGAGCTTCAAAAGAAAGACTAGAGTCGATAATCACACCAAGGTCTTTTACTGCTGCACATGATGAAACAGAAAGGCCATCCAGAGTTATTATGTAATCAGAAAGCTTACTTCTAACTGCATGTGGTCCTAGTACAAGTACTTCTGTCTTGTCAGAATCAAGTAAGAGAAAGTTAATAAGCATCCAGTTTCTAATGTCTTTTACACATTCCTCAACTTTATTAAGCTGGTGTCTGTCATCTGGCTTTGCTGAAACATACAACTGTGTGTCATCAGCGTAACAGTGGAAGCTAATACCATGTTTACGAATAATTTTGCCCAGAGGTATCGTATATAAAGAAAAGAGCAGTGTGCCTAAAACAGAGCCTTGCCGAACACCAAACTTTACCTTAGTATGAGAAGAGAAGTCACCATTTACGTTTACAAACTGATAACGATCAGTCAAATAAGATCTGAGTCAGGAAAGGGCCGTTCCCTTAATGCCTACTACATTTTCCAGTCTATCGAGGAGAATAGCATGATCAATGGTATCAAAAGCTGCACTAAGGTCAAGCAGCACAAGCATGGAGACACAACCCTGATCAGAGGCCAGTAGTAAGTCATTTACCACTTTAACAAGTACTGTCTCTGTGCTATGATGAGGCCTAAATCCTGACTGATACATTTCATGAATGTTATTCCTATGTAAGTATGAGCATAGCTGCTGTGCTACAACCTTTTCTAGGACCTTGGAGATAAAGGGAAGGTTTGATATTGGTCTATACTTAGACAGCTGACAGGGGTCATGGTCAGGTTTTTTAATCAAGGGCTTGATAAGTGCTAATTTAAAAGATTTAGGTACATAGCCAATGCTAAGGGAAGAATCGATTATCTTTAAAAGAAGTTTGATTGTTTCAGGAATTATCTGTTTGAGGAAACATGAAGGTAAAGGATCTAGTATACAGGTTGATGATTTTGATGATGAAATTAGTGAAATTAGTTCAGTCTCTTCAAGGGGAGTAAAACATTGTAATTGTTGATCTGATATTATATTATCATCTACAGGGTTAGTTATAAAACTGTCCAGTTTTAAATTAATAGTCTGAATTTTTTGCCTGATATTTTCAATTTTACCATTAAAAAATTCATGAAGTCATTGCTGCTATATAATGATTATGTGCATGATCCTACAAGCTGTCCTTGTGCAGCCATGGAGTTATGTTCTCCTGCTGCATCCATGATAAAGGCGAAGTAATGTCATGAAATGGAGGCAAAGATGGATGCAAAGGTGGTTTGAGGTTTTATTGCAGGGGCTGACAAACAAATCCAAAACAATGTTCAAAAAAGTTATTCAAAAACAAGCAATGCTCAGGCAATCAGCAAACATCAATATTTGGTTCAAAATCCAAAATCACAAAAAACAAAGTCAAAACCAGAATAATGATACATGGAGATAAAGGCTTGGTAAGTCCAGGTAGATATACACAGAGTGTTATATACTGTGTAGAGTTGATTGTGTTCAGGTGTGTGTGATTTAAAAATCAGGTGAACGTGAACGTGACAAAGTCCATGGGTGTTGGGAAGCGTAGTCCATGGCAGCCATATCTGTAGGCCATGGTGTGTTCTGGGAAACAAAGTTTCTTTTTGATTCCGGTGTTGAACCTATCTATCCCAAACTATCTATTTTGTCCACCTTTTTGAGATTCGGCCTTCTTTTCCTTTCTCTGACTTTCTTTTACTTTCCCTTCATGTCCTTCTTTCTTACCCTCTCTTTCCTATTATTTTTCTTAAATTGCCATTGATCTCTGTGTGAGCTACCACACATGGCATAGGTATTGTTGTAGACACAAACGCACCAGAGAACCCAAGAATAGTCACAGCATGACAATCCTTGCAATTCCGTTTCTGCGTTGTGGGTTAGTGTCTTCCAGCCTTCCAACCTCTGTCTCTCTCACTCTCTGTCATTCCTTGTTCATTCTTGGCAGGTTCCTGGTGAGCTTCATGGTGGATGCCAGGGGTGGATCTATGAGAGGAAGTCGTCATAATGGCATGCGCATTATCATCCCACCCAGGAATTGTCCAGCACCAACACGAGTCACATGCCGCTTGTTAAAACGCCAATGCCTGCCGTACCCACCCCCCCTGGTGGAGGGTGAGGGGCTTGTTAGCAGACTAGTAGAAGTGGGACCAGCCGGAGCCCATTTTTTGGGGTAAGACAGATGGTCATCTTAGTTCAAATGAGGCATTATAAATGTCCCTGCTCTTCTTTGGCTAGATTATTAACTTTAAACATTATGAATGCTAGCTCAAGCATACTTGTTTAACTTGGCCTAAACCAAGTTCTGCGACTTATTTTAAATAAAGTTTTCATGATTCCTAGTAATTCTCATATTTACATAGGCTCTATATGCTTGATCATAAATACCATGTTGTGACCTTCTAAGCATTTGTACGTAAAGTACTTGGAGATCTTGAACTCAAGATAAAAATTGTTATATAAATAATGATTTTTTTCTCTAAATCTGAATAATCAATGTTTATAGTGTACATAAGATATAGAACATACTGTATATAAAGAATAGATGAGTCAAAGGATTTCTTGTTCATTCATAGGTCCTTTATCTCATTATTTTCAGGCAATTTTGTAATATTCACAAGAATCTACAAAACACACATCTCAGTGGTTTTTATCTAATACTTTATTCCATATATTTTTTTAATCAATTAAAAAGTTACTTTTTCTGCCTCCCCAACTGCCTTTTTTCCTTGACCCTTTCTCCATCCCTCACTAGTTCAATTTATTTGTATAGCACTTTTAACAATGGACATTGTCACAAAGCAGCTTTACAGAAATAAATACATTCAGGATATAAATTTTAAATGTATGAATTTATCCCTAATGAACAAGCCAGAGGGGACGGGGGCAAGGAAAAACTCCCTGAGACGATATGAAGAAGAAACCTTGAGAGGAGCCAAACTCAAAAGGGAACCCATCCTCATCTGGGTGACAACGGATAGCGCAATTATAAATAAATCCCCTCTATAACTGTGTACTACATGGACAAATAGTGCAATTGTGTAACCAGGAAATTCATTACAGTTTTCACATGAAGTCTGTTTTGTTGAACCTATCCACTGAGCGCAGTCAGGAGACCTGAGTGCAAAACTGCTCGTGGCAACTGAAGCCTCAAAGCCACTACAGCAATCGCAGTCCCAAGCCAGCACAGTACAACTGCCCATATGAGCCGCAGTCCGAAGCCATATCTATGGTCCCCAAGTGCCACCATCCCAAGCAATCCCAATGATCTTCCGGCTGTCCATGTGGGGCCACCCTAGCAGCAGCGAGCGATCTCCAACCGATGGATCAAGCAGGTCTGGAGAGCACAAGGGGTCAGGATCACTGGTATCTCAGGAGTAGTATGTGTAGCTTGAAAGAGAGAGAGACAAAGAGAGACAAATAGTTATAAATATTCCTAAAGCAGAACCCAAATTTTAGTTAATATTTATTTTATTAGCTTGTTAATAGCCTTCTCAACAAAGGTAGAAGTGTTTTAAATGCCAATACTAAGCTATGAGCTAAATCAGTTACTTGCAGTCATACCATTTTCACTTGCAGTTAATTTGTTCATTGATGCTGCAGCTCCTTATAATCAATTCAAATTAATTTTATTTGTATAGTGCTTTTACTAATGGACATTGTCACAAAGCAGCTTTACAGAAATTCATAAATTGAATAGAAACTGGGAGGGGGAACAGAGAGAGAACACAGATTATTAGGTATGCTCTTTTCATGTATTGGTTAAAGATAATATGCATTGTGCAGGCAGGGACTCTGGCAAGACTAGCTAAGACAGCATAAATAAAAGGGAGAGCCAAAAGGTAACACAGACATGAGGGCACCCTGGTGTGGCCATGAACCCTCCAGATCTGCGCCATTACCTAGGAAAAAAAACTATTGACAAAAGACTTGACTAAAAAATATGTTTTCAGCCTATGCATGAACTAGTTTTTCTGCATCATGTACTGACATTATATTTCTCATCTTAGCAATATTTCTGCGATGAAAAAAGGCTATAGTAATGTAGAACTCCGGTGTGTGAGAGTATGGAGGGAGGCAGGCAGAATTTTAGCCGAGCTCCAGGCTCACGTTTATTCAGTCCGTACTTTTCAGAGCACTTTTAAAAAACTGGACAAGTGGAAGCCCATATGCTGTACTTCCACTCGTGCAATTGCACATTTCTTTGGGTTTGCTGTACCACCCATCTCAAGCATCTCAGGACAGCCTTCAGATATTGTAAATGCTACTGCTAGTCATTACGATAATTGATTGTCATCTAAATAAGCAGTGGCATATGCATTTTGGGGGTGGAGGATTCTGTCTTTGGGACGTTGAAATGTCGCTGGGGCTCCAAACAGCCCAAACAGAAGGGTGACATACTGGTGTAACCCAAACAGAGTGGAAAAGACCATTTTTTCTCAAGATATTGGAGTCAGGGGAATCTGCCAATATACCTTGATTAAGTCCAGTGTCAAATAAAAGCGAGCCGTGCAGTTCATCAATGCGAGGAATTGGGTATGTGTCAAATGGTAATGGGCGCAATGGCGCTTTTGGGGTGGCCGGTGGATTCACCAGCTGACATTCGTGACATGCCGAACACCACGTGCAAACTTCACTGTGAATGCCCAGCCAATAAAAAGGAGCCATTAGGCGGTTTAGGGTTTTATGCCAAATGCCCAGCCATGGGATTATGGTGAGCCACATGGAACAGGAGTTCCCTATGGCTTTTTGGTACAGAGCTCTCCCCACCCTCCATGCCCCTCTGACATGTAGCTGATATTGATGGCCCCTGAACAACCTCTCCCACCAATGCTGCGCACATTCCATGCTATACCTTGCTACTGCAGAACCCATCCACAAGCATTTGCTAACCTGTCCCAAGAATTAGTGGATGGGTTAGGCATGGACTGACCGCTGCCTCCACTTTATAATTTTGCCCCCGGAATTTAATACTGACTGGCACCAGTGGATACTGGTGAATATCCCCATGCACACACCTCACCTTCACAAAATGTGCACTTCCCAAAGCCTTGCATTGAATCAGGCTTTGGTGGACTGAGGTCTGATTACACCCCGAGTCCACCAAGGCCTGATGTGTACTCCCTTGCATACTCACCAGTATGCGGTAGGTTCCTGCTCGACTGGGGGAGGCCTGAGGCATGTCAGGGATCTAGATCAAAGTTCCCACCTCCATGCAGGAACAATAATCCTGGAAATGCCCAGTTTCCCCGCAGCACTAACACACCTGCTGGGGCAAAGCCTTGGTTCTGTGGCACCTCGTTTCTGGGGAGCTGGAACCGGAGGATAAAGGGGAGAAGAGAGAGCACGAGAAAGACTCCTTGGGTGTCCAGACGACGTGCTGCAGGACTTGCCCCCTTGATGCTGGAATACTCAAGCTGTGTCCGTGGTGGCAACTGCTGGGTGGCAAGCTGGGCTTCTCTCTATAGCAAAGGGAGGAGTCGCAGAGCCAATTCCCCATGGCCATTCCCACACAGCTGCTGCACACTTGAAGAGCTCCAGAAAGGCCTACATGGACCTTCCAGATGGTCCATGTAGGCCATCTTGGTGAGCATCACATGTGGCACGGTGGCAGCTGGAGATGTGCTGGGCTGAAGCAGCTTCTGGAGGTTCCGGAGCTTCTGCTCTGTGAGGTTCATGTCCACACTGCTTGACATGCATATGTGTGTGCATGTCTTGCAAGCTCTGCCAAGTGGCATCACACTCTGTCTCTCTCGCTGATTATGGGAGTCACTGAAAGCACAAAGAGACAGGGGTAAGTAGACGAAGTAAGTCACAGGTGTAAGACACAGGTGAGAATCATCACGTTACCTGCCAGTTCCACCTGCCTCCTCTCTGTCCACAGCTGATGCTTGACCATGCCCCTGCTGCCACACCTAAGTAATATTGTCTACATCAGCTTCAAATGAGAGACTGGAGTCAACAATCACACCAAGGTCTTATATTGCAGAACATAATGCAACTGAATGGCCTTCCAGAGTTACTATGTATTCAGAAAGCTTATTTATGGCTTCTTCTGTTTCTAGTATTTATAATTACATTATCCGTTATCTCCCAGATGAGGATGGGTTCCCTTTTGAGTCTGGTTCCTCTCAAGGTTTCTCCCTCATATCGTCTCAGGGAGTATTTCCTTACCACCTTTGCCTCTGGCTTGCTCATTAGGGATAAACTCACACATTCACAATTTGCCAGAATTAAATAGAAGGAAGTTAATAAGCACCCAGTGCCTAATGTTCTTTACACATTCCTCAACTTTATTTAGCTGGTGTTTCTCATCTGGCTTTGCTGAAACATACAACTGTGTGTCATCAACATAACAGTGGAAGCTAATACCATGTTTACGAATAATTTTACCCAGAGGTAGCATATATAGAGAAAAGAGCAGTGTGCCTAAAACAGAATCTTGTGGAACACCAAACTTTACCTTAGTATGCATAGAGAAGTCATCATTTACATCTACAAGCTGATAACAATCAGTCAAATAAGATCTGAGCCAGGAGATGTCCATTTCCACAACTCCAACAACATTTTCTAGTTTATCAAGGCAAATAATATGATCAGTGGTGTCAAAAGCTGCACTAAGGTCAAGCAACACAAGCAATGAGACACATCCCTGATCAGAGGCCAGTAGTAGGTCATTTACTACTTTAACCAAGGCTGTCTCAGTGCTAAGACGAGGCCTAAATCCTGTTTGATAGATTTCATGAATGTTATTCATGCAAAAGCGATTAGTCGCTCAGGGTGAACAGTAGCTGGTAAGTGTTGCTTGCTTGATTTTTAGTTGAAACTAGTTTAGCATTGGCTGTCGGATAGGAGCTGTAACTGTGCTCCCTTGTTGCTACAAGCTTTTTACACTTTGCTAGATTAGAGCGATTCCGTTATTCATATTCAGTTTTGGCCAGGAGTCGCTCGTTCACATTTTTAGACTTTGTTTTGGTGATTAAAGAGGCATGCTCAGCTGTGAAGCACCCCCACACAGTACTTTACAACTCAGAAACACTGACGTGGAAGCATCATCGGAAGCATCAGCCCTCATGTGAAGCCCTTATCGTGTGAAGACCAAGCTCATGTAAAGACCTGCAAGTCTACCTGCACGAGTCCACCGAGCAAGGACAACAAGAATACACCAATCACACCACTAAGCAGCAGTTTCTTCCTCTCTCTACCCCTTTTCTCCCACTCTTTGTCTGTTAACACACTAACATGTCTCAGCAATTCACCCCTGTTGTTTACCATAGGCACAGGCCACGGTGCACTCATAGAAACATACATAATTTAGGCAACCTATGCTCTCGGCAGGCAGCCTCCGCAGACTCCTTCTCATTCTCGATCGGGCTATGGAACTGCCAATCAGCTGTCAACAAGGCTGATTTCATTCCTGCCTTTGCCACCCACTCCAACCGCAGTGTGCTGGCTCTGACTGAGACCTGGATCTGAACAGAGAACAATGCAACCCCCACTGCTCTGGTCTCCAATTTCAACTTCTCCCACACCCCTCACTCCACCAGGTGAGGGGGTGGCACGACTTTGCTTCTCTCCGAAACATGGAAATTTACATCGCTCTCTCCCCCTTACTCCAATATTTCCTTTGTATTTCATGCTGTTACCACTACCGACCCTGCCAAAATGCACTTTATTGTTATTTATCATCCTACAGCTCAACTGGGCAAGTTCAGTGAAGAGCTTGACATGCTGCCGTCCACCGTCTTGGATGATGGAACTCCTCTTGTGGTCTTTGGTGACTTCAATATTCAACTAGACAAGCCATATGCAGCTGACTTTCTTTCTTTCCTGCTCATGTTTGACCTCAAGCATCTCCCCACCCCAGCAACTCACAAAGCCAGCGAACAACTCGACCTCATTGACAACATCCTCTTATTGCTCCTTTCCACACCTCTGACCATTTCTTTATCCAGTTTTCTATTTCTCTCCCCTCACCCCCCTCACTGCCTCCACCTTTAATCTCCTTTCATCTCAATCTTCACTCCCTTTCCCCCACACAATTCTCCTTCATTGTCGCAACCTCAATTCCCTCTAATAGCCACCTCTCCTCACTAGACTTAAACACTGCAACAAACATGCTATGCTCCACCCTAATATCTTCTCTTGACAGTATCTGCCCCAAAACCCCCAGGCCGGCTTGCACGTCACCCCCTAGCCCTTGGCTCTCAGAAGCTCTTCATAACAAGCGGACCAAGCCCAGGGCAGCTGGAATGAAATGGCGTAAATCAAACAGTCTGTCTGACATAACCAATTAACAAACTCTTCTCTCCTCTTTTTCCCATAGTATCTGTACTGCTAAAGCTGCATACTACCAGGAGAAGATTGGCAGCTCTACTAACACCTGTACTCTCTTCACAACCTGGGTTTCCCCACTGCTTAAAAAACTAACACATAACCCTGCTGCTGTTGTCAACTACAGACCTGTCTCCCTCCTCCATTTCTGCCCCTCGATCAACTACAACCTCACTGTACAGCTAAGCTCAACCACACTCAAGCCAACCAGGATAGCCAGAAACCTTGGGCTGACTTTCAATGATCTCTTGAACTTTACAGACCACAATTCAACAACTGCACGGTCCTGTAGATTCATTCCGCATAACAACAAGAAAATCAGATCTTGATGCTCACATACAAGACCTTGTTTGGAACACCACCCCACTACCTCAACACTCTCCTTGAGGTTTATGTTCCCTCCCGCAACCTGCGGTCAGTCAACGACCAATGTCTGGTAGTGACTTAGCGATGCATGAGGTCCTTTTCCAGAACCTTCAAACTGACTGTCCCACAGTGGTGGAATGAACTCCCAACCTCAATCCGGACAGTAGAATCTGTCACTATCTTCAAAAAAATGGCTAAAGACCCACCTCTTCCATGAACACTTAAGTAACCCCTAACTTGTCCCCACTCAAAAAAAAAATCTGCACTTACATTGGCTCTTACACCTCTACTCTATGCCCTTTGCTCCTCTGGCACTCAATTAAAAATCTTGTATGGTAGCACTACTTGTATTTGATATACCACTTTGCTTGTATTTCCTCATTTGTAAGTTGCTTTGGATAAAAGAGTCTGTTAAATGAATAAATGTAAATGTATTCCTATGTAAGCAATGTTCAACCTTTTCTAGGATCTTGGAGATAAAGGGGAGGTTTGATATTGGCCTATATTTTAACAGCTGACAAAATCCAAAATTATTTTTCAAACTATAGCACCTATAGGCATTAAAAATAAGCATTGCATTACAGTATAGAACACTGAGAACTCATTTGCAATTATTTTATTTTCTTGATTGGTTTTCAGGCCAGTCATTGTGGAAATCCCACATTTTGGCTCAATGCGTGGAAAGGAGCGTGAGCTGATTGTACTGCGCAATGATAATGGCAATACATGGAAGGAGCATCACTATGCGTGCCGTACCGAAGATCTGATTGCTCTGCTGAATGGCATGGAGGAAGGTAAATGAAATTAAGAAAAATAGTGAATACTGTTATCTACTATACACAGGTTTGTGATAAAGCTTTGCCTTACAGTCTGTACTGTATGAAGTGCAAATCGGTGGCAGACTCCAGTACTGCAGTCAAGCTAATGTCTGTTTCTGATATATATTTTCAGTCTTGCATTATGGTGTAGTGCACTTACACAGTGTTCCTTGAGTAAGTTATAAGTGCAAATTGTAGGACTTAGTCCTCTGCTATCCTAAAACCGATGGCTAATAGGTGCAGGCAGAAGTTAAACATATGCATTAATTTTATGACTATCTGACTTTAGATTTATCTATTTACTGTAACTGACTTCAGCCAACATAGACACCAATCAGCCATAACATTAAAACCACTGACAGCTGAAGTGAATAACAATGATTATCACTTTACAGTGGCACTTGTCAAGGGGTGGGATATATTAGGCAGCAAGTGAACAGTCAGTTCCTGTCAGCAAGTGAAGCAGGAAAAATGGGCAAGCGTAAGGATCTGAGTGATTTTGACAAGAGCCAAATCGTGTTGCCTAGACAACTAGATCAGATCGTCTCCAAAACAGCAGGTGTAGTGGGGTGTTCCCAGTGTGCAGAGGTCAGTACCTATCAAAAGTGGTCCAAGGAAGGACAACCGGTGAACCGGTGACAGAGTCATGGGCGCCCAAGGCTCATTGCTGCATTGAAGAACTAATGAATCCCACCGAAGAGCTACTGTAGCACAAATTGCTGAAAAAAATTAATGCTAGCTATGATAGAAAGGTCTCAGAACACACGGTGGATCACAGCTTGCTGCGTAGCCACAGACTGTCAGAGTGCCCATGCTGGCCCCTGTCCACTGCCAAAAGCACCCACAATGGGCACATGAGCATCAGAACTGGACCATGGAGCAATGGAAGACTGGTCTGATGAATTTGGATGTCATGTCGATGGCCGGGCTTGTGTGCATAGCTTTCCTGGAGAAGAGATGGCACCAGGATGCACTATGGGAAGAAGACAAGCCAGCGGAGGCAGTGTGAAGCTCTGGGCAATGTTCTGCTGGGAAACCTTGGGTCCTGGCATTCATGTGGATGTTACTTTGACACGTACCACCTACCTAAACATTGTTGCAGACCAAGTACACCCCTTCAAGGCAACGGTATTCCCTAATGGCAGTGGTCTCTTTCATCAGGACAATGCACCCTGCCACAATGCAAAAATTGTTCAGGAATGGTTTGAGGAACATGACGAACAGTTCAAGGTGTTTCCCAGATCTCAATCCAATCGAGCATCTGTGGAATCTGCTGGACAAACCATGGAGGCCCCACCTCACAACTTACAGGACTTACAGGATCTGCTGCTGACATCTTGATACCACAGCACACCTTCAGGGGTCTTGTGGAGTCCATGCCTTGATAGGTCAGAGCTGTTTTGGTGGCACAAGTGTATAATATTGTGTGTATAATATTATGCCTGCCTAATACACAATATTAGGCAGGCATAATATTATATACACAAACACACACACTGTTACGGTCACCAGCTGGAGTCCCCATGAACTCCACTAGAGGGCACTCCTCCCCGGACTCTTGCCATTGTTTTCTGGACTCCATTTCCCATGTGTTCCTTGCCCTACATGTGATCTTGTCATGTGCTACCCTTGTCTGTGTGTTATGTTCTGATTGGTTCCTTGGTTGCATGTGTCTTGTTCTCATTGGTTGGTTTTGTCATGTGTTCTCCTTGTCTTATATAAAAGTTGCTCACACACGCTCCTAGTTCGCTGATTATTGTATAGACATCCCTTGTTCCTAGTTTCTGTGTTTTCCCTTTCCGTGTTTCCTCGTTTACCTGTGTTTTTGATCCTTGGACTGTTTTCCTTGTTTTTTGATTGTTTGCTGCCTGCCCTGACCATTTCCTGTGTTTCGGATTACTCTTTTGCCTCTGCCTTGGATTATACTGTTTGCTGGTGTGCGACCCTGCCTGTTTTGACCACGTGTGTAAATAAAGCCTTGCATTTGGATCCCCAAATCTGTTGTCATGACCCCTACACACACAGACATATATATATATATATATATATATATATATATATATATATATATATATATATATATATATATTTATATATACAGTCATGTGAAAAAATTAGGACACCCTATGAAAGCCTGTGTTTTTTTTTTAACATAGTTAAACATATGGACATTTGATCTTCATTTTAACAATATTGGGAGATTCAGGTAATATAACTAAACAAATAAAACCAAAGAAAAGTATTTTTAAAATGACCTGTAAAATGTAATTTAAAAAAATCCAATTTCTTGTGAGGAAAAAGTAAGGACACCCCCTATTTATTTGTACTTAAAATGGCTAAAATTACCTACAGGTGTATCACATCAGGTGCAAATTATTAGAACATCGTTACAGAGCATTTTGAAGGAGGCTTGCCTTATTTAAACCTCAGATATTTAGTTTGGTTTGCTCCTAATTTTTGAAGTGAGAGGTATTACCATGGTGAGATCCAAAAAGCTCTCTGAGGCCTTCAGAAAGAAGGCTGTTGATGCTTATGAGTCTGGTAAGGGATATAAAAAGATCTTAAAAGAATTTGTAATCAGCCATACCACTGTCCGGAAAATCATTTACAAGTGAAGAACATTTAAAACAACTGCCAACATGGCCAGGTCAGGCCGTCCAAGCAAATTCACCCCAAGAGCAGACCGCAAGATGCTTAAAGAAGTCTCCAAAAACTCTAAAATATCATCACGGGATCTACAGCAAGCTCTTGCTACAGTTGATGTCAAAGTGCATGAATCTACAATCAGAGAGAGAATGCATAACTTTAATTATCATGGGAGATGTGCAAGGAGGAAACCTTTGCTGTCTAAGAAAAACATGAGGGCAAGACTGAGGTTTGCCAAAGAATACATAGACAAAAACCAAAACTTCTAATGTGCTTTGGACAGATGAGTCTAAAATTGAATTATTTGGACACCATAACAGAAGGCATGTTTGGCATAAACCAAATACAGCATTTCAGCAAAAGAACCTCATACCAACTGTGAAACATGGAGGTGGAAGTGTTACGGTTTGGGGATACTTTGCTGCAGCAGGACCTGGCCAGCTCACCATCATAGAATCCACTATGAATTCTACATTGTATCAGAAGATGCCTGAGGAACATGTGAGACCATCTGTCAAAAAATTGAAGCTGAAGTGGAACTGGACCTTGCAACATGACAATGACCCAAAACATACCAATAAATCCACCAAGGACTGGCTGAAAAGTAAAAAATGGAGAGTTCTGGAATGGCCAAGTCAAAGCCCAGATCTAAATCCTGTTGAGGTCCTGTGGGGTGAAACGGATTTGAAACGGACTGTGCATGCAAGAAACCCCTCAAACATCACACAGCTGAAAGAAATCTACATTGAGGAGTGGGGGAAACTTTCTTCCAGTCGATGTCAGAAACTGGTAGATGGCTACAAGAAATGTCTCATTGAGGTTATTTCAGCCAAAGGGGGAAACACCAGCTATACACCTATGCCCTATAGGGTGTCCTAACTTTTTCCTCATTTGAAATACTCAGTTTTGTTGATTTCTTTTGTTTAATAAATGAAAACAAAGTGGTTTACATGCAATTACATCACTTTCATCTACAGGTACAAATTAATACAAGATCAGAAATTGACATGTTGACATTTCTTAATAAAGAACTGAATATTTAATGGGGTGTCCTAATTTTTTCACGACTGTATACATACAGTACCTGGCAAAAGTCTTAGGCACATGCAAAGAAATGCTGTAGAGCAAAGATGCCTTCAAAAATAATGAAACTAAATGATTCTACATTAAAAAATAATATAAAGAGCAGTAAACAGTAATAAATGAAACAAAGTCAATATTTGGTGTGACAATCCTTCGCTTTAAAAAAAAATAGTAGTCTCAGGTACAATTTGTGCGGTTTTATAAGGAAATTAGCTGTAAGTTTTACTGAGCATCTTGCAGAACCAGCCACAGTTCTTCTGGAGACTTTGACTGTCACATTTGCTTCTTAATTTTGCAGCAAAACCCAGCAGCCTTCGTTTTTTTTTTTTTGTCTGAAAAGTGGTCTCTTATGTAATATGCTGCTTTCTTTATTGACATACAAACACTTTTCTGTAACATTTAATTTTGTGCTGGAAAACTAATGTTTGGAAATCCAAAATTTTTGTTGTACTGAATCAGTAATGTAGAAGTCATAAAGTAAAAATCTATAACAAAGTTTGTACTAAAAAAATAGTGTGCCTAAGACTTTTGCACAGTACTGTATATATACACACACACACACACACACACAGTACATACTGTATGTATGTACATGAAAGTGACCTGTGCGTGTGCAAATGTGCCAAGTGTTCCTTATGTGACATGTATGATCTGGTGCTGTGTATGTGTGTGTGCACTTATAGTCACATGCAGAGTAGCTGAAAGGAATTACTGGTCATGAGTTCAGGATTCTGGCTTGGGGAAAGAAGCTCCTCCTTAGTCTCTCAGTCTAGACCATGTGGTTGCAGAGGCGTTTCTCAGACCACAGCCATTAGAACAGTCTGTTCTTGGGTGTGTGGTTATCCTTGCTGCTCTGGAAATCTTTGCTGCTCTGGTCTTGCAGCGCCTGGTCTAGATATCCTGCAGGCTGAGCAGTACTAACCTGGTGATCTGTTCAGCAGACCTAACCACTCTCTGCAGGGTTTTGCGATCCTCAGCACTGCAGCTTACCTTGGTGTTGGAGGCTGAACTGGTATCAATGAACAGCAGTCTCACATAGTTCCACCTTCCCATGTCAAAATGAGATAGGGTGTTGTGTAGGACATGGGAGATGGTGTCATCTGTGGATCTGTTAGATTGGTGGACTGGTGATCTGTTAGATTGGAAGTGAACTGGATTGGGTCTAATGTTCTGTGTAGAGAGTAGCAGATGAGGTCTTTGATGAGTCTCTTGAAGCTAGGCATCAACACAGAGGTCAGGGCCACTGGACAGTAATCATTCAGCTCAGCTGGAGTGGATGACTTGGGCACAGGAATGATAGTGGGTCTCTTGAAGCATGTAGGGACAATGGACTGTGTCAGGGACAGGCTGAAAATAGTGGTGAGCACTGGGGCTAGTTGGCCAATGCAGGTTTTCAGAACACTTCCACGGATTCCGTCTGGGCCCACTGCCTTCCTGCCTATCGCTCGCCTTAAAGTCCCCACATGTCAAGTCCTGAGATAGTGAGTGCACAAACCTCCCTGGTGGATGAGCATATTTTTGTTGTATTAGCAGAAATGCTAGTATTACCCGGGATGCTAATATTAGAGCCACTAACATTGAAAAGTGCATTGAAATGGTTAAGTTCATCAACCAGGGAGTGGTCAGCACTCACCATGGCATGAGATCTGCCGTTATAGTCTGTGATCTGTGATTTCTGTGATTTCACTGTGCGCCTTAGTCTATAGGATGCTGCTTTGTACTTGGCCATGTCTCTCGTCTGGAGCCCAGGATTATATGCAGCGGTCACTCAGTGCGTCCTGCATCCTGGCTTCTGATTGGGCGTTCCAGCACCTGACCTCTCATGATACCAGTGCTTCCTGCAACATCTTTAGTTTATATTCTAGTATGAGAAAAATCGTGGCAGGGTGAGATTTACCAAACCCAAACCCCTGAATTGAAAGTAGCAGTGGTCCTGTGTCTTTTCACCCCTGGTAGGGCACATGATGTGCTGATGGAAGTTTGGCATGACATGTTTTAGGTTGGCTTTTTAGAGTCTCCTGCTGCAATGAGGGCAGTGTCCGGATATTTGTTCTGATGGCTGTTGAGCATATCATGGAGTGCAGTGTCCATGTCTGTTTGAGGTGGGATGTAAATGGCCATGATGATGACTGAGGTGAATTCTTGAGGCAGTTAGAATATTACGGCGATAGTCTCTCTCAGAATCCACAGAGTACCTCAAGAACTCTCAATATCTCCCCCAAACATTGTTTACCACCTTTTTATACATTCTGATTGTACTTTGAAGTCACTATGTTGTTAATTTAACAGGGAACAAAGGGGAGAAGTCCTATGCTATTTTAAAACAGGATGAGTTAAAACAAACGCTGTAAACAATGACTACAGGTGAATGAACAGAACTCCTAGATGGTGAGATAAGGGGAACAATGAGCAAAGTACAGGATGATCAAAGGAGTCTTGTCTGGGGTGAGACCATAGATCACTCTGGTATGTGTGTGTGTGTGTGTGTGTGTGTGTGTGTGTGTGCGCGTGTGACCCACATTCCTGATTACATTATTCTGACCAAACCAGTTTCAAATTACTACCACATCTTGTATATCCCTACAAAGTGTTTAATATGAATTATTACAGTCTGCAGATGTAACATTATTATACCAAGTTCCAATGTGTTGGTAATTTTTATTTTGATTAATGTATGTATGTAATAATTAATGTACGTCTTTTTCCAGAACTGGACAGCCCTGTTGAGCTGGAGAAGAAACATATCTGCCGCATCATTACTAAAGACTTCCCACAATACTTTGCAGTTGTGTCTCGTATTAAACAGGAGAACGACTACATGGGTCCCGAGGGGGGAATATTAACCAGTGAATCTGTTCCAATGGTGAGGGCTGTCTTTCCTCCTGGAGCACTCACCAAGAAGATATGTGTCGGCTTACAGGTACACATCCAACACTGTGCATATGCATACACCCTGGATGTGACACCAGTCCACCCTACACACTCATTCACATCTTATTCACAGTTTATGGTAGCCATTCCACCTACCAGTACATGGGAGATAATCTGAGTACCTGGAGGAAACCTGTGCTGACATGGGGATATACTCAGAACTAAGTCCTAATTTTTGGACTTAATCTTCTTCTATCCTAAAACTAGTGACAGAAATAGGCACAGATGAAGGTTAAATGCGTGTATTACTTTTATTATGTGTTGACTTTCATACCAGAATAATGCTTCAGCCAGGTGCAGAGTGTAAAAGGATAAATCTGGAAACAGGATCTTCACAGCAAATTAATTTTACTTGCAAAGGATCTTCAGGTGGAGAAATACAGGCGTGTGAGTCTGAGTTCTGTTTCAGCTTTTCATGCAACTCGTCTCCCTTCTTCTGCCTAAGTGCATGAAAGTCTACACAATATATAGCAAGTTTACATAGGTCTTTACATAAAAACTTATGCCACTGCCTAACGTACAAAAAAAGCTAACATGTAAACGATAACATACAAAAAAGCTTAAGTAATTATATGATAAAGGGTCTTCACATGACAATGTGCACCACTTATCTATTTCCTTGCATACATGATACCAACTTATGGTGTGACATATGGTGTATCATATCAGGTCAGAACACCCTGGTACAGAGTAGTGATGGGAAGTTCGGATCATTTTACCGACTCGGACCTTTGAGTCTCATTCAGCAAAATGAACGAATCTTTTTTCGAGTCATTTCGTTCATTTTAGCAAAATATAATTAAAATGTTACGTGTTACTTCCCTAACACATCTACTACTTACGCAAATGTTGATCACACTACAAACAAGACAAAACTATAATGCTATAAGAAACAGAAAACATTAATTCATTGTTTACCTGGATCTTTAGTCTATGATTAGCTCACCTCACCTCTTATCTGACAAGTCTTCGGGTTTGAGTCGTTCGTTCGTCACGTGACAGCCCCATAAGCTTAACCAATGCAGTCTGAGCTGGAAAGAGAATTGATTAGTTCATCTCTCGAGTCTTCGGGTCTGAGTCGTTCGTTCTTTTGTCACGTGACCACTTCCCGGCTCAGCACCTCAGTCAGTAATACTATAACGTAAAACTGTATTTTTTGTATGTTGGATCATATTTAGGAATTATCATAAAATTATCAAAAGATGTGTAATAAGCATTTTCCTAGAAATAAAAAAGGTCTGTCCATTTCTGTCACTATGTTTTTGTTACTGTTTCTTGAAGATCTGTGGTGTTATGTTTTAATAATTATAATAATAATAATTACTATGCACTCGTTTGTAAGGAAGGTTGTAAATTAACTAATTTCTCTATCCAATGCTGTCATGTCACTTGACAAAAGAATGAACGACTCGAAAGACTCGAGAGATGAACTAATCAATTCTCTTTCCGGCTCAGACTCTATTGGTTAAGCTTATGGGGCTGTCATGTGATGAACGAACGACTCAAACCCAAAGACTCGAAACAGTTGAACTAATTCCAGTACAGAACCTATAGGATGTTGCGCATGCGCGACTGAACGAATCACTCCCCGAGACGACTCGTTCTTCCCGAGTCACATTAATGATTCGTTCAAAATGAACGAATCGTTCAAGAACGACCCATCACTAGTACAGAGTACACTCACAAAATAATAATAATCAGCATGAAGAGAATAAGCAGGATTTAAGCATAAAATTCTTTTGATTACATGAAAATAATGATCAAACATATACAGTACTGTGCAAAAGTCTTAGGCACCCTACTTTTTTAGTACAAACTTTGTTATAGATTTTTATTTTACGACTTGTACATTATTGATTCAGTACAAAAACATTTTAGATTTCCAAACATTAGTTTTCCAGCACAAAATTAAATGTTACAGAAAAGTGTTTGTATATCAGTAAAGAAAGCAGCATATTACATAAGAGACCACTTTTCAGACAAAAAAAAACATAATGAAGGCTGCTGGGTTTTGCTGCAAAAATAAGAAGCAAGTATGACAGTCAAAGTCTCCAGAAGAACTGTGGCTGGTTCTGCAAGATGCTCAGTAAAACTTACAGCTAATTTCCTTATAAAACCGCACAAATTGTACCTGAGACTACTATTTTTTTTAAAGCGAAGGATCATCACACCAAATATTGACTTTGTTTCATTTATTACTGTTTACTGCTCTTTATAGTATTTTTTTAATGTAGAAACATTTAATTTCATTATTTTTGAAGGCGTCTTTGCTCTACAGCATTTCTTTGCATGTGCCTAAGACGTTTGCAGAGTACTGTACATTGATTTATGCAAGCTAACTTTAAACACCTCTCCACAGTGAAAGAAATTCTACCACTCAACCTGCAAAACACTTACAGTATTATAAAAGCAATAATATGGGGCATACTTTATTCTTCAGTGTACCCAGCATTAGTATAGGCCATATTGGTCTTTGGCAAGTCAATTAGCTTAGTGACAAAGCACACCATTAGTTTAATGCATATCCAAACCAAGAGGATACCCAACATTAATAGTCCAAAGCAGACCATTCAAGGTTCAAGTTTCATTGTCATTGTGTTAGACACAATGAAGTTCTTTTGGTGGCATTCTAAGCCAGTGCCATTTAAAAAGTTACAATTTTCAGGTTATAAAATTACAAATAACAATAAATAGACAATAAGTACAGGTATTACAATGTACACTACAAACCAATGCAGTGCAAAGGCAAGGCACAGACAAATATTGGAAATACAAGACAGATACAAGACAAATATTGCCCTTATCGCTGAATATTGCATATTGAAGGATATTGCCCAATTGCCTGGGTTGTTTACTGCAGATGGGGATTAAAAGTTAGCCTGATCATTGTGTTGTTGGCCTGTGTCCTTACTTGAGTTCTGAGTTCAGCTATGAATTGGCCATCAGGAAGAAGCTGTTTTTGAGCCTGCTTGGGCTGGGTCCTTGATAATCCTTATCTCTTTAGGCAGTGCTCTCTGTGTGTATACTCTATGGTCAGTAGTTCTTTTCCCATGATGTGTTGTACTGTTTTAATGACCCTTTGTAGAGCCTTCTGATCAGCCCTGGTACAGCTGGTGTACCATACCGTAATGCAGTAGGACAGAAGGCTCACTATAGCATACCTGTATAAATTCACCAGCAGCTTCCAGGGCAGTTTGGCTCTCCTCAGTCTTCTCAGGTAGTAAAAATGCTGCTGTAACTTCCACAATATCATTTAGAGTGGTGTGCTGAGTGATGGAGATGGCGTCCTCCCTTGGACTGTTTGCCCTATAAACAAACTGATGCTGGCCCAAAGTAGGGCCATAACCAGTCACTCTAAGCACTTCATGATGATGGGCATCAGAGCGACAGGATGGAAATCATTCAGACTTGTTACAGCTGAATTTTTGAGCATCCAGCTCCAATTTTTGAGCATCCACCCTCCTTGCATTGATACCTTGCAGGACCCTCCTCGCCTCATGTATATTGAAGGTGATTAGTGTGTCATTTGCCAGCGGTGGGGTATTCAGTGCAGTTTCCTTATTATCAATATCAAATCTGGCAGAGAATGTGTTGAATTCATCTGCTGGGGTGGCATTATGTTGACAGGTTCTGCTGGTTTTGTGCCTGTAGTTTGTAATTGTCCAGATGCCTTGCCATACTCAACAGTGGTTGGTTTTGTTAAAGTGATCCTCCACTCATTGGTTGTAGTTCTTTTTGGCAGATATCATTACCCTCTTGAGATCCGCTCTGGCAGCAGCATCACCTGATCTGAAGGCTGCATTGCATGCTTTAAGCAGTGTGCAGTCCTCACTGGTCAGCCAGGGTTTGGAAACACCTTAATGTTTGTTGTTGTGGGGACATTTTCAACACAGCTGTTGATGTAAAACAGGCAGTGCTGACATATTTCTTCATGTCTATGTATGAGTCCCGCATTGCTTGGTGCTCCAACCACTGTTCTTTCAAAACAGTCCTGAAGTTGTGAGACTGCACCAACTGGCAACACTGTTTTGAATTTTGACTTTGTCCTACTGATGACTGGTATGTAGGCTGGGGTCAGAAATAGAGAAGGGTGGTCAGAATGTCCAAGCTGGGGCAGGGACAAGCCCTTTATGCATTTTTTTTAAATTTGTGAATACATTGTCCGGTGTGTTTTTGCCACTGGTTGGACACTTTTCACCAAAATGTAAAGTGTTCAACCAGTGTGTTCTTGCCTGTCCTGAGGTTTGCATGATTATTATCTCCTGCCACAATGAAGGCTCCATCAGGGTATGCAATTTACTGCTTGCTAATGGCATTGTATAAGTGCACAATTTAGCATTAGTCTGAGTTGGTAAATAACACAGCGATTATTATGACTTTTAATTCTCTTGGCAGATAGAAAGGCCTACACCTTAGCATGAGGTATTCCAAATCTGGAGAACTCATCGATAATGTCCATGTTCGTGCACCATGCGTTGTTAACAAAGATGCATAGCCCAACGCCATTTCTGTTCTGTAGACCATATGGCCTGGACCAACACTGTATAAACATGGAGTGCACATTGACACGTTTGACCCAAACAGTCTATTTCTGGTTGCATTGAAGGGTACGTTGTACACATTCTTGGAATCTAATGCAGAGGTACCTTACCAAAAGAAGATAAAACAAGAGCCAAAACATACTGATAAAATGTAATTACTTAGTCTCTTAATCAGAAAGTATTTGTCAATGTGTGTTCAAACAGTTCTTGCAATGACATTGTCCCTGGGCTTGCAGTTCCTAGAAAAGGATACAGGTCTTCTTCTGCTACAGACATGAAGAGACAGTTGAGATCAGCTTCTCACACTTTTTCCATCCACCAGTTGCATCTCCAAGACATGTAACACAAAAAAATTATGTCCAAGCAGTAAAGATGTCAACTGCATATACTAGCATCTGTTCACCTCCATCGTGATTGTCCATTAGTTGCTACGTGGCTGTGTGAGCTGTATAAATAGGACTAAATCTGGTCATGAGTGTTCTTCATCGTGAGGGCAACCCCCACTCCACAAAAGGAGTGGTTTTTCCTATTGGCTCTCATGATCTGTGTTTCGTGTGTTACAAATTTGCAGTTTTTTTCCCTCCGCATATTTAAGGCTTCAGTTAGAGCCTTGAGCTAGGCTTGTTGGGCAGAGGTATTTGCTGGGAATATTCCAGAGAGGACATCATTGGTGGTGACCAGCCATCCAGTCAATCTTTCTCCATTGATGATCCATCTGTGCACAGTTCCAGTTCAGGGTTCTTTAATGGAATTGTGCCCACTCTCTCATCTTCTCATCTCTCCTCCCCTGCACATTGCACTAATTCAGAGTAATCATGCTCAGCATTGTCTGTAGGTTTCAGGTCAGAGATTTTAGTGGCAATAAAGCTTGCAAGTGCTTTCCTCACTGATCAGAGTAGATGTTTCCAAAAATGCTATCCATTTAGCATATCTTGCTGCTGTAAGAGGATGAGCTTATCCCATTGAAAGGAGAGTTTCAACCACATGTGGACATTTGATCTGAACTTCTTGGTCCATATAAGAAGTATTTGCTGAACCAAAATGGATGTGGCTTGGACGGCTCTTTGACTTGGTCCCCATCCTATGGCTACAGGATCCAGTCATACTGAATAATTACTGGCTTGTGTTGATCTCACCATTATTGACAGAGCACAATTTTCATGAATTATTTTCTCTCATGCACAAAAAGAGTGAAATGTTTTCTTTGGTCTAGGATTCCCAGGGCTGGAGCTGTTTGTAGGGCTATGCTTCTTCTGTTCAAGTAAATGTGTCACTGGGTTTTGGATTACCTTAGAATAGGTGATAGATTGTGGCAGTGTGAACTGCATATTCAGCAACCCATTGTCGATTGAAATTACAGCTGAGACATGTTGTTAGCTTCATCAAATGTTTTCTCAATACTTGATGGTACAGAGTTGGTAAGTTGTGTAGCCCTTGTGAAGACGAGTCCAGATCCATCCCATATTGATGATGTCTAACTGTGAAACCAGCCATGATTGACTGTCATTGTCTGCTTTCTTATTTCTGCATTCTCTGGCCCAGTGTCCAGGGTTTTTGCAGTAATGGCAGGTTCTAGCTTTCCTCTGTATCTTTTCTCTAAGTTCTCTTGCTACGACAGTTTTCCTTCATCATCACCTCATTACTGGGAAGTGGAGACTTGCATGACTCTGTATTTCTGCTTCCTGTACAGACAGGCAGACTTGATGAAAATTCATTGTGCTCATTCTGAGTTTGAGCAGCTCCTTGTTACTTTGACGAACAGATTTACTTATGGGTCCATAAAACACTTTTTCAGTCCCTGTGTGTAATCTTCATCAATTTCTGTGAACAGGCTGTTATTTTTTTCCAGGCCACATTACTTTTCACCCCCACCTCATACCACTGGATTAGTATCTTGTAAAAGTTATCCTTATATTTCCCTTATATTTCCCAAATATCCTTGTGTTTGCTGTATGAAGCTTCTAGGTTGGCCAGTTCCTTCTGCTCTTCAGGTTTTGCAGCTGGAGGCACTTGCCTCTCATAACCATATCATAGACCTCTTAACTCCTTTCAAACACTGACAGCACCTGGTGGCAGGGCTGCCAACAATAGAATAATTATGATTCTGGGTCTAGAGGAGTTTATGTGGTGGATGTTTTCTCCTCTCCTTTCTTCAGTGAGTGTCTGGTCAGGACTGGTCGTATATTAACATCCTTACCTCTTTTGTGTTTCTGTTCCAGTTGGGCCACTTTTGCTCTCTTTTCCTTCAGTTGTTCTTTGAGGGATTTCACCATGGATTCAGCTTCTCTTTCTCACGTTTGAGACAGTCCACTTTGTATTTCTGCAATCTAAGTTGAGTCTTGCTCAGAATCACTCACAGGCCTTAGTGCCCTTTAAACTAGTGCTCATTCCCCATACTTTCTACAAATCAGATTTACTCCAAATACCACCATCTTTCTTTTAATGTCAAATGTGTCATGTGTCTTAAATTCTACAGCACACTGACACAGTTTACATTTAGACTTTTCATACCTGTCTATGAATTTAGTGGCAATGTCTTTTAGTGTTATCTCTGGTGCCTCAGTGGCTTTTGGCCTACTTGTGGGCTGTGCCTCGTTAGCAGTAGGCTTTGTCTTACTGTTATTTGACATTTTTACAAGATACAATAACTTTCAAAATAACATGTTTCAGCCTTTTCACGCAACTCATCTCCCTTCCTGTCTGCCTAAGTGCATGAAAGTCTACCCAATATATAACAAGTTCACATAGGTATTTACGTAAAAATGTAGGTCATTGCATGATAATGTACAGAAAAGCTCAGGTAATTGTATTATAACATTTACATTTATGGCATTTTGGCAGACACACTTATCCAGAGCAACTTACATCTATCTCATTTTTTTATACAACTGAGTAGTTGAGGGTTAAGGGCCTTGCTCAAGGGCCCAGCAATGGCAGCTTGGTGGTGCTGGGGATTGAACTCATGACCTTCCGATCAGTAGTCCAAAGTCTTAACCACTGAGCTACCACTGCCCTGGTCTTCACATGACAACATGTACCACTTATCTATCTTCTTGCATACAGTACAGAGTACACTCACAAAATAATAAGATCCAACATGAAGAGAATAAGCAGAATTTAAGCATAAAAGAAAATTTTAAACAATTCCACATACAGTTAGGTCCGGAAGTATTTGGACAATGACGGAGTTTTTGTGATTTTGCATTTATACACCACCACAATGGATTTGAAATAAAACAATCAAGATGTGATCAAATTGTAGACTTTCAGGTTTATTTTAAGAGGTTCCACAAAAATATGGCATTTACCATTTAGGAATTACAGCCATTTTAAGCAAAATACTTCCATTTTCAGGGGCTCAAAGGTATTTGGACAAAGTGACATAATTGTAAATATAACCAATATTTGGATGAAAATTCTTTGCAGCCAAAGACTGCCTGAAGTCTGGAGCCCAAGTACATCACCAAGTTTCCACTGAGTTTCCTACATGGAGATGCTTTGCCAAGCCTTGACTGCAGCCACCTTCAGTTGCTGCTTGTTTGTGGGTCTTTCTGCCTTCAGTCTTGTCTTCAGTAAGTGAAAAGCATGCTCTATTAGGTTGAGATCAGGCGACTGACTTGGCCATTGAAGAATATTCCATTTCTTTGCCTTCAAAAAGTCTTGAATTGCTTTTGCAGTATGTTTAGGGTCATTATCCACCTGCACTGTGAAGCGGCGTCCTATCAGTTTTGTAGCATTTGGCTGAATGTGAGCAGAGAGTATAGCCCTATACACCTCAGAATTCATCTTGCTACTGCTGTCAGCAGTCACATCATCAATAAACACCAGTGAGCCCGTTCCATTGGCAGCCATACACGCCCATGCCATAACACTTCCTCCACCATGTTTGACACATGATGTGGTATATTTTGGATCATTAGCTGTTCCTTTCTTTCGCCATACTTTTCTCTTCCCATCATTCTGGTGCAAGTTAATCTTGGTTTCATCAGAACATGGGAGTCTTTTTTAGATGTTTTCTGGCAAAGTCTAATCTGGCTTTCCTGTTCTTGAATGTTACCAGTGGTTTGCACCTTGTTGTAAACCCTCTGTATTTACATTAATGAAGGCGTCTCTTGATTGTAGATTTTGACAATGATATGCCTACCTTCTCCAGAGTATTCTTGACTTCTGTTGATGCTGTGAAGGGATTTTTCTTCACCAAGGAAAGGATTCTGTGATCATCCACTTTAGTTGTCTTCTGTGGTCTTCCAGGCCTTTTGGTGTTGCTGAGCTTGCCAGTGCATTCCTACTTTTTAAGAATGTACCAAATTGTTGATTTGGCATACCTGATATCAACTCCAGACCTTTTATCTGCTTCATTTGCCTTGAAGTAATGAGGGAATGGACCGCACCTGGTCAATTAACTTCTTGTCAGTCAATTGTCCAAATACCTTTGAGCCCCTGAAAATGGAAGTACTTTGCTTAAAATGGCTGTAATTCCTAAATGGTAAATGCCATATTTTTGTGGAGCCTCTTAAAATAAAGCTGAAAGTCTACACTTCGATCACATCTTGACTGTTTTATTTCAAATCCATTGTGGTGGTGTATAAAGGCAAAATCACAAAAACTCTGTCATTGTCCAAATAGTTCTGGACCTAACTGTATGTAAATATCTGACTCCAAATTATACTGAATTATCTGATTTGATAGCTAGACATGGCAGACTTACATAGCCTTCTCAGCACTTTGAAGCTTGGTTGATGGTAGGGATTTTCCTGAGCCATGTCGGTTGGGCATGAAGCAAGTTGTTGGCTTAGATAGATAACATTTGAATAGAATAGCTAGTTATTTATTAGAATTAACAGGTTAAAAGTTTGACCCTCATTTTTACAGGCAGGGTCTACAACGATCAGCCATAACATTAAAACCACTGACAAGTGATGTGAACAACATTGATTATCTTGTTACAATGGCACCTGTCAAGGGGTGTGATGCATTAAGAAGCTAGTGAATAGTCAGTTCTCGAAGTTGATGTGTTGGAAGCAAGAAACCTGCAAGTGTAAGGAAACTTTGACAAGGCCAAATTTTGATGGCTCAGTGCATCTCCAAAACGGCAGGTCTTATGGGTGTTCCTGGTATGCAGTGGTTAGTACCTACCAAAAGTGGTCCAAAGAAGGACAACTGGTGAACTGCTGACAGGGTCATGGGTCACTGATGCGCGTGAGGGGCATTGTCCATTGCCAGTGGGGGCATGGTCAGCACTGTTGTCGATGGAGGGAGGAATTTTGGGGAAGGAGTGTTTAATTTAATGAATGAATGTTTGGTGAAAACACTGTGCTGAAAGCATGGAGAAAAAGCACAAATTTATACAGTACTGCTGTTTGTCAGGCCTGCTATCTGTATCCTAAATTCCCTTACACCCACCAGGGTATTACAGGGTTATTTTGTGTAGATTCATGATGCATAATCCCAATAAAATCCAATTCTGTTCCAGCACTGTAACACATACTATAATGTTAAAGTTCAGTAGAGGCAAAAAAAATAGAGGCAAGTAGGCAGAGTGACGGCCTCCGTCAAGTCAAGACAAGAATCATAAAACTAGCAAAACTTGAACTGTGAGCAGAACCAGAACATAACATGAACACAAACACAACAGGCTAACAAAAAAACAGATGCCTAGCAACTAAGGAGAGAGACCACAAAACGTATATAGGGGCACTAATTAAGGGAAACATAAAACAGGGAGTGCATAGGGAGGCATGTGACAGGGTCATGTGATTTGCTGAGGCTGTAGGGAGGTGTAGTTCTTCACCATTACTGGTACTTGTCATGGATTTGAGAGGGGGGCAGATGCAAGTGCAGCTATATGTTTATTTACAGTGAAACAAAAGCAACACAAAGACTATGAAACATGAACGAGGCAAGACAATAACATGAACATGGTACAAATAAGAGTGACAAGGACTAAAGTTCCACAAGGAGTGCTATACAATGTGTGACTTAAATACTCATGTTAATTAGACAAGAAAATGATACAGGTGTTATGAGCAGTGACTGTTGTGGACCCAAAAGCAGAACATAGACTCAAGGAAAGAAAGTTAAATGGGTTTTATTGAAAGATAAATGAAGGCAGAGAGTGTGGGGGACTGATGAGGAAGCATGGCGTAGTTTTTCTGTAAAGGCCAAGACTTGAACTCCGGTCAGTAGCCTGAGAGTCAGACACTCTGTCCGTGAGCCAGGGGGGAGGTGAAGCATGGCTGAGAGTTGTAGAGTGCAAGCACAGCTCAGTGTTACTGTCAAGACTGGGGCTCAAACTCAAGTCAGCAGCATGGGAGTCAGACACTCAGGCTGTGAGCCACAGAGGCAGCAAAGCAAGGCTGGGCATAGCTGGGCATAGCTGAGTGCAGGCAGCTAGGCAGGGCAAGAAGTGAAGCTGGAGCACAGGAGATACAAGATTACACAAAAGGCAAAGCTCGAGGAAGCAAAAGGCAAAGCAAAAACACAAGGAGGCCTTAGTGTCGATACCACACAGGTAGACTGAATGATCTGGTGATGAGTGACTGGAGAACTGGAGTTTTTAAGTGCTTCAGGCTGATGAGATGATGAGCAGATGATTTAATCAGGCAGATGAGCAGAGTGAAACGCCATGCCAAAGGTCACACATGAGCACAAACAAACAGGAAGGGGCAAATACAGTAAGCACAAGGAAAGGGAAAACAGAGAAACACAAGGAAACAGGAAAAAACTGGTGCCTTGGCTAAGATCATGACAGCACCCCACTCTAAATGGGAGCCTCCAAGTGACCTGCCTGGCTTGTCAGGATGGGCCCAATGGAAATCCTGGACGAGAGAAGGATCCAGGATGAAGAAACGGGGTGCTCGAGTCCACTCCTCCGGTCCGTATCCTTCCCAGTCAAGTGGATATTGCAGGCCCCATCCAGCGCACATCTAGCAGCCGCCTGAGTGAGTTTTCATGGATCTAGGGGTTTTCATGGACATAGGGGTTGATGATGTTCTCAATTACAACAGGACCCAGGTAGTGAGGGGAGTTTCTTTGAATCAATCTTTAATGGAATATCTTTAGAAGAAAGCCAAACATTCTGACCAGGTTGGTAATTATGTGTTGGGGTCCAGTGGCGGTCAACAAGGCAGTGGTTGCAGTCAGCTGAACAGAGCAGGGCAGAGCGAGCATCCCTCCAAATCTTTCAGCAACAACGGATGTGAGCTTGGACAGAGGGAACAATGATTTTGTTCTCCTGGACAGGAAACAGTGGAGGCAGATAACCCAGAGAACACTCAAAAGGGGACATGCCGGTAGCTGCACTGGACAGGGAGTTGTGAGCGTATTCTATCCAGGAAAGCTTAATGCTCCAGGACAAGGGATTACTGGCAGTGACACATTGAAGTGCTGCTTCCAGATCCTGGCTGGCCTGCTCCACCTGACCAATAGTCTGAGGGTGGAAACCAGAGGACAAACTCACAGATGCACTGAGAACATGACAGAAAGGTTCCCAAATCTGTGAGATGAACTTGGTCCACGGTCAGAGACGATATCCAAGGGGATTCCATGCAGGCGGAAAACGCGATTGACCAGGAGTTCAGCAGTCTCATGGGCTGAGAGAGGTTTGGGGAGAGCCACAAAATGCACTGCCTTGGAGAAGCGCAATAGTGAGGATTGTGGTGTTACCTTGGGGGGCAGTATGGTAACAAAGTCGAGTGCGATGTGCGACCAGGGGCAACTGGGAACAGGCAGGGGATGAAGCAGACCAGCAGGTGGATGGTGAGAGGCTTTCCCATGGGCACATATCAAGCAGGCAGAGACAAAGTCCTGGGTGTCCACGCCCATGGTTGGCCACCAGAAGTGTCATTTCAGAAGTTCTAGGATGTGACTGGTACCATGGAGGAAGGCGAACCGAGATGAATGACCCCACTGGAGGACCTGGGAATGCAAATAAACAGCCAGGGCATCCATCACCTGTATCAGGTTGGGTGCATAGGGTCTCCTTGACCACTGCCTCAATCTCCCACATAACTGCTCCCACCATGCAGGAAGAAGGGAGGATAGTATGAGGGTTCAGGGGGCCTCTTCAGAGGCAATTTGGCAGGAGAGGGCATTGGGCTTGACATTGTTGGAGCCAGGGTGGTACGTGAAGGTGACATGAGTTCTGCCACTTGGTGGTTTGGGTATAAGCAAAATTATAATGTTCGGTCCACACAATTCAATTCAATTCAATTCAATTTTATTTGTACAGTGCTTTTATTAATGGACATGGTCACAAAGCAGCTTTATAGAAATAAATACATTCAGGATATAAATTTTAAATGTAAGATTTTATCCCTAATGAGCAAGCCTCATAAAATGAGATGATATAAGGAAGAAATCTTGAGAGGAACCAGACTCAAAAGGGAACCATCCTCATCTAGGTGACAACAGATTGTGCAATTACAAATAAAATCCTTCTATAACTGTGTACTACATGGACAAATAGTGCAATTGTGTAACCAGGAAATTCATTACAGTTTTCACATGAAGCCTGTTTTGTTGAATTTTTCCACTGTTCACTGACGGAGACTTGAGTGCAAAACTGTTCGTGATAATTGCAGTCCTAAAGCTATGACAGCAATTGTAGTCCTAAGCCATCATAGCATAACTGTTGACATGAATTGTGGTCATCTTCATGGTTTTTAAGTGGTACCATCCTCAGTAATCTCAATGATCTTCAGGCTGTCCATGTGGGGCCATCCTCAGCAGCAGCGAGTGATTTCCAATTGATGAGAACTCCAATCAGAAGTAGGGCGTCAGGATGGATCAGGCAGATCCGGAGAGCAGAAGGGGTCAAGATCACTACTATCTCAGGAGTAGCATGTGTAGCTTGACAGAGAGAGAGGGGGAGAGACAGGGAGAGAGAATCAGAGATTATTAGAGAGAGAGTGAGAGATTATTATGAATGGTTGTTCAGCCCCCTTGAGTCATTCTTCTAGAGCTAACTTGACAGCTAACAACTCACAGTTCCCCATGTCATAGTTGCATTCAGATAGTGAGAGAAGAAGGCACAAGGATGGAGTCTTTGGTCCAGAGCTAAATGTTGGGACAGAACAGCTCCAACACCTGAGTCCGAAGCATCCACTTCGACAATGAATTGACAAGAGGGATCTGGCTGGATCAACACAGGGGCTGAGGTGAAGTGAGCTTGGTGAAAGCATTATCTGCTTCGGGGTCCAAACAAAAGGAATGGAGGAAGATGTGATTCTGGTGAGAGGTGCTGCCACACTAATGTAATCCCTGACAAAACGGTGATAGGAATTAGCAAAGCCCAGAAAATGTTGTAACTGTTTAAGGCTGGTTGGTTTGGGCCACTCAGCCACTGCCCAGATCTTTTCAGGGTTGGTCTTCACCTGCCTGCTCTCAATTATGTAGCCCAGGAAGCTGACAGAGTTGACACGAAACTTGCACTTCTCTGCTTTTATGAACAGTCTGTTCTCAAGCAGTCTTTGAAGAACATGACGGATGTAGATGGTGTGTTCAGACAAAGAGCTTCAGAAGGTCTCTGAGGACGTCATTTACGAGAGCCTGGACTACAGCTGGGGCTTTTTTGGGGATAAAGGGCATGACCAATTAATCGTGGCCAAGAGGTGTGACCAAGTAAAAGTGGCCAAGAGGTGTGTTAAAGACTGTTTTCCACTCATCTCCCTCTCTAATTCTGACCAAGTGGTAAGCATTTCTCAGGTCCAACTTGTTGAAGATTGTAGCCCTCTAAAGAGGTTTGAAGGCTGAGAGGTATGGGGTATTTATTCTTAATGGTTATGTTGTTTAAGCCATAGAAATCAATGCAGGGATGAAGGGTGCGGTCTGTCTTGCCACGAAGAAGAAGCCAGCACCAAGGGGGAAGAAGATGGCCGGATTATGCCAGCAGCAAAGGAGTCATTAATGTATTTCTGCATGGCCTCTCTCTCAGGATGGGACAGATTGTACAACCTACTGGACGGCAGGGGGGCTCCAGGAAACAGAGGGTCCATTCTTTGCCGAAGACCTCACCCAGATCATGGCAACCAGGAATGTCCCAGCACCAAGGGAGAAAAAGGAAAGGAGATTAGGTTTAGCTGGATGTATGCATGATGATTAGCAAAGAGACCCAGGAGTATCGGAGCGGTGCGGTGAGTAATACAAGCCAGAAATTTTCTATCCAGAGCATTCACAGTGATATGCAGTTCCAAAAGTTCAACAGGAATACCGGCCAGGGAACCTAGCTTGACATCTAGGAAACATCAGCGCCAGAGTTGACCAGAGCAAGGGACTGCTGAATTTGTGAATTTGTGAAGGGAACACAGGGTGGCTTGAATTTGCATGTAGAGAAGAGGCACTGAAGAGGAGGTAGTTTGGCTCACCAGTAACCCCTCATCTACTGGTGAGCCCCCTCTTTTGGCCGAAGCAGGCAAGTGGCAACAAGCTGACTACAGTAAATACACTTACCTGCTTTCTCCTGTGACGTTCTGCTGGGGTAAGCCGGGCCCGACCCAATTGCATGGGCTCTTCTCTGGAAAGAATGAGGTTGGATGAGGCTTGAAGAATGGGTGGATGTCCGATGGCCATATTAGCAGGGGTCGAAGAAGAAAGACGGAAAGTAGGAGAGGATTGCAAGCAGCTGGATCTCTCCCTGAGCCATTCTCGCAGGCGGTTATCCAGTATAGTGGTGAGGGAAATAAGTGAGTCAAGATAATCAGATTCATCCTTAACTGCTAGTTCATCCTGACCCCTGAGTACACTCAAAAACACCCCCCAGAGAGCCTCATCATTCCAGCTGGACTCTGCAGCTATGATTCTGAATTCGATGGAGTACTCAGCAACATGGTGGGAGGCTTGACAAAGGGAGAGTAAATACTCCTTTCCTTGAACAGGATGGCCAAACACTTTCCTTAGTTCGGCAGTAAAAGAGGAATATGAAGCAGACAGAGCAGTTTGGCTGTCCCAGATAGCCGTGGCCCATAACAAAGCATAACACCGTAAAAGCCTTATCAGGTAAAAAATCAGCTTCATCAGTGGAATATGTTAGTGGTCACTGGTGGTGGAGTGCAGGCAGGCAGACAGGGTGAGAAGTGAACCTGGAGCACAAGAGATACAGGTTTACACAAAAGGTAAACCACAAGGAAGCAAAAAAGCAAGGCTGGGGGATGCCCCATGCAGGCAGGCAGGCAGGGTGAGAAGTGAACCTGGAGCACAGGAGATACAGGGTTACACAAATGGCAAAGCAAAAGGGAGCAACAGGCAGAGCATGAGGAGACCTTATCCTTGGTTCCACACAGGTAGACAGAAAATACTGGAAATGAATGACTGGAGAACAGGGGTTTTTAAGTGCTGAAGGCTGATGAGATGATGAGGAGCAGATGTGTTTGCTGATTCAATCAGGCGGATGAGCGGAGTGGAGCACCACACCGAAGGACACACATGAGCACAAACAAACAGGAAGAGAGGGAGGGGTAAACACAGGAAACACAAGGAAAAGGAAAAAAGGGAAACACAAGGAAATGGGAAAAAAACTGGAGCCTTGGCCAAGATCATGACAACAGGTGCTCATGGTCATATGACATGGTGCGTGGAGTGAGGATGTGACATGAAAATGCTTGTGGGTGCCGTATCAGCACTACCATGACAGAACCCCCCAATATGTGGCTCCCAAAGGATGGAATGCAGTCATGGGGGGTCCTGGACAACCAGTCTCTCTGTTTTTGTAGGCTCTTGGTTAGACACAGTTCAAACGGTGTGCTATCCTTAGCTGATCCAGCCAGAGACGTGACATCCTCCACTGAGCAGTGAGGTGGAGTGTTTCTCCTCTGCATACCTAAGGGGTGGCACGATGTCCAAGAAGAGGCTGTGATTGGAGCAATGACCACTGGGAAGCCAGCGAGGTGAGTGAAGCCCAAGGCAAAGCCAGAGGGAGGAGCAATGTCCATTGCGGAGTCAGAGGGGGGAGCAAGGTTCTCCGTGGAGCCTGGGGGGAGCAACGTTCTCCATGAGGCAAGGGGGAGCAATATCCTCTGTGGAGCAAGAAGGGGGTGACATCCTTCACGAAGCAAGAGGGGGGAGTGACATACAAACGCCTCAGCAGAGCACGGACACAGCGTGATGTCCTCTGTGGAGCAGAGTGATGTACGAAGGGGTGCAAGGAGGGTGGCAGCCGGGTGGTGTAGTGGTGAAGCCGTGAGCCATAATGGCATCCTCTGTGGGGCAGAGGGATAGAGGAACGTTCTCACCCAAGCAACAAGACAGACCGACGACCTCAGTGGGCCAGGGAGGGTGGGATATAGTGGGCCAGGCTCAGTGGGCCTGGTGGGTTGTTGTTTTGCTGTGTTCTACCTACTTTTAGAACTCTGGTGGCCATGTTTGGTCCCGATTCTCCACAAGAAAGCAATTCCAGAATTTAGTCATTGATAAAAAGGTTGGGTGATCTACTTAAGTCACTGGATAGGGGTAATTGAAAGTACTGGATTGTGTGATTGCTCTCTTGAAGAAGGTAATGAAAGTGAGACTTAATAAGTCTCAGAGGGGGGAAATATATAGAAATATTGTAACCATAAAATATTAACCACAAAATGTGTACTCAGATTTGATAATGTTTAATCCTCAATGTTGTAGATGTATGGAACCAGTATAGTGCACAAAGTGACACGGAGGCCTGAAAGTGATCTATATAACCTTACATAGGCATCGGTATCCTAGGCCTGAAAGTGATCTATATGACCTTACATAGGCATTGGTATCCTGCTAAGTGGGGAGACCAGGAACAAGCTGTAAATTTAAGTGAGTAAGGCTTCCTTAAACAATAACATAAGCATATATGGGGATGTTGGGTCTTGTGAAAAACAGGATGTGGAAGTTTTTTCATGTAAATGTATACGAAAATGCCCTTCTGAAGAGTTGGGTAGCTTTTCTCTGTAGAGAACTGCTCAGCTTAATTCTTGAAAGAATAAAGTCTATTGGCCTCAACATCCCTGCTCTCCGGAGTGATCTTTGATCTTCATTACTTGCTATGACATTGCTCCCACATCAGGTGGTTCTTCTCTAGGAGAGCACGCTGTGATTCCAAGAATCCTGCTGCATCCATGGTTAGGTCAATCTTTCTGTCATGGATTTGACAGAATCAATTTCAATCAATTTCAATCAATGTTATTCACTTCACCTATCAGTGGTTTTAATGTTATGGTTTTAATGTTATGACTGATCAGTGTAACATAAGGGTTCAAGTCAAACACATCTTCTAATCTATTACAGATTGTAACATGTTAAACTATACCATATATCAGTATATTGTTGCCCTGAATCATACAGGAATGTGCCCACACAAATGAATACTTAAATTCTATAAGGTTAGCAAACATACTCTTCTTTCTTTTTTGCTCCACAGGCTCAGCCAGTGCCAGAGGAAATTGTGTGCAGTGTGATTGATAACCAAGCCTCATTCAGCCCCATTGTAACCGTAGAACCCAGGAGGAGGAAGTTTCATAAGCCCATTATCATGACAATTCCTGTCCCACCAAGCACTAAGGAGGTCACAGCTAAAGGGCATAAAGGAGACCCTGTTCCCTGCTTGAGACTACTCTGCAGCATCACAGGTACCTAGAGAGAGAAGAGGCACTTGGTACTGAGCGTCAATTAAATGAGTATATTTTAAAATATGATTGAGATTCTGTATAAAACTTTTGAAACAGGAAGGGATAGTGTTGACGGGCTTGACTGATTACTACAACAGGCAGTAGTGTTTGAGATATGCTACAACTTCACAAAATAGCTACAGTGTATTGCATACACATTCAAACCCCTTGAACTTTTCCACATTTTGCAGTGATATAGCCTAGGTCTGAAATGGACTTAATTGAGATTATAGGTTATGAATCTACACAAAATAGCCCATAATATTGAAGTGGGGTAAAATCAATATAGTTTGCAAATAGTTGCAAATAAAAAATGTAAAAATTGTAATTGCATAAGTATTCATAGCCACTGATTTGAAACCCCTGAACTGGTTCTGGTGCAGCCAGTTCCCATCAGAAGCCACATGTCCACCTGTGTGTAATTATCATGTCATGTTATACCATTATAAATATACCTGTTTCTGGAAGGTCCCAGAGTTTTTTAGAGAACATACCTAAGCAAATAATATGATGAAGGCCATGGAGCTATCAAAACAAGACTGGGTTCTGGTAAACTGAAAGAATATAGTACATCTAGTACAAAAATTCCCTGGTCTCTTGAAACTAAACTTTAACTTTTTTGCCTTAGCACAAAGTTTGACTGAAGCCTAAACTGCTCATCACCTGTGAAAACCATCCCCACAGAGAAACATGGTGGTGGAAGCATCATGTTGTAGGGATACTTTTCCGCAGCAGGGATTGGTATACTGATCATGGTTGAGGACAAAATGAAGCCAAATACAGGGGAATCCTAGAACAAAATCTGTTCCAGTCTGCAAGAGACTTGAGTCTGGGGCAGAGGTTTACCTTTCAACAGGACAATGACTTTAAGCATACTGCCACACATACAGTGGAGTGGTTCAAAACTGTGAATTCTTGAAACCATGAATATGGTACAATGGCCAAACCCCAGGCCTCAATCTGACTAAGAATCTGTGACAAGACTTGAAAATCGCTGTTCAGTAGCAGTCTCATTCCAGTCTGAAAGAGCTTGAGCAATTTTCCCAAGAAAAACAGGCAAAAATATTAGAATCCAGGTGTGCAAAGCTGATGGAGACATAACTCAGGAGACTTGCAGCTTTACATGCTGCCAAAGGTGGTTCTAACAGATATTGACCTTGGAAGTGTGTGTGTGTGTGTGTGTGTGTGTGTTGGGGGGTTGGTTAGGTGAATATTTATGGAAGCAAATTTTTGTTTAAGTACATTATTTTGCACCTTCACATATTAACATGACAATTAAATCCATTTGACAAGTCTGTAACACTGTAATTCACAAATATATTTTGTGAATGTGAATACATTTTGCAAGGCACTATAAATATGCAGTCAGTGTAGGATGAAAAATTTGTTGGACTCAAGTCTGGTCCATGTTGTTATGCAGGTTTGGAACTGTCATGGGTTTTTTGGAGTAAGCCTCATACATGGTTGACAGATTTTGGAGGGGGAATGAGAGCACACACACACACACACACACAAAATAAATGTAAAAAAAAAAAAAAAAAAAACTTCAGCCATCTTTGTCACTGGTTGTGAAAGAGAATTACACTGACTACTTCTGTTTGCTGCTAAATGCTACTGTAGAGTAGTACCTGGCAGTAGTCTACTACATGCCTGAATACTGTATGAATAATCATGTTTTTTTTCCACCATGATAAACTGTAAAATTAATTTTTTTTGGATATCCAGGCATATGACAAGACATGCATAAAATAATGTCACAAATTTTGATTCCATGACTGTGTGTGAGATTGTGTTTTATGATATCCTGTGAGTATGTTTTTGGTTATAAAAATACTTTGTGTGTGCATGTAGGTGGCACTTCTCCAGCCCAGTGGGAGGATATTACTGGCACTACTCCACTCTCCTTTGTCACTGACTGTGTCTCATTTACCACAAATGTTTCAGCCAGGTAATACACAGAGAAACTCAATTCCACAATTATTGGTGCTCTTTTTTTTGAACACCAGTATTTTCTATCTTGTGCAAATTTATTGGAGACTTTAAAGATAATTTATATTTGTTTATTTATACCAAAAATCTGGATTCAGACCTCAGACGTACCTATGGACTTAGCCACTACTCAGACAACTGTGTGGGATTTGTGCGCATATGCCAAAGTCTGCCTAAAATAGAGGTGTGTCTCAATTATGCATGATTCTGACCTTGGACCTAAGCCCCTTTTTTCTTGTGTGATATCTGCTCAAGTGAAGAGCAGTGTTAAGTCCAGCACGACTGTCTGACAGATATACTATCACCCCTTTAAAGTTCCCAAAAAAAGTTTTTTTTGTTTTTTTTTTGAAGGACATTGGAGGAGACAGTATCATAATCGAAGACATTGCTTGTCTCACAGAATTTTTTAATGGATAAAATTATAAACAAACTTACTTAAAGTGAGCAGCATAGCAGGTGAATGCTTCTTATCCTTCAAATCAAATGCACATTTTCTTTACAGGTGAGCACACAAAATTAACAAAAATAAGACATTTTATTAATTCAACAATTCAAGTGATACAATTTTTGTAATTTTGCCTCTGTACACCATCACAGTGGATTCGAAATGAAGCAATCAAGATGTGACTGAAGTGTAGGCTTTCTTTAATTCAAGGCATTTAACAAAAATATTGCATTAATCGTTTAGGAATTACAGCCATTTTTTAATATAGTTCCACCATTTTCACAGGCTCAAAAGTAATTTGACAAACTAACATTTACAAATATAAGGATTATTTTTAATACTTGGATGCAAATCCTTTGCATTCAATGGCTGCCTGAAGTCTGGAACCCACAAACATCACCAAATGCTGAGTTATCTCCTTTGAGTTGCTTTGCCAGGCCTTTACTGCAGCCACCTTCAGTTGCTGCTTGTTTGTGGGTCTTTCTGTTTCAGTTTTGTCTTCAGTAAATGAAAGGCATGCTCAATTCGGTTGAGGTCAGGTTACTGACTCGACTATTTAAGAACATTCCACTTCTTTGCCTTAAGAAGCTCTTGGGTTGCTTTCATGGTAGGTTTTGGGTCATTATCCATCTGTACTGTGAAGCACCATCCTATCAGTTTTGCAGCATTTGACTGAATCTGAGAGGAAAGTATAGCTCTATGCACGTCAGCATTCATCCTGCTACCTCTAGCAGTCACATCATCAATAAATACCAGTGACCCAGTTCCATCGGCAGCCACACATGTCCATGCTGTAACACTGCCTCCGGCATGTTTGACAGATGATATGGTATGCTTTTGATCATGAGCCCTTCCTTTCCTTCTCCATACTCTTCTCTTCTCATCATGGCCTTTCTGTTCTTGAATGTTACCAGTGGTGTGGATCTTGAGGTAAACCCTCGGTATTTACATTCATGAAGGGGTCTCTTGATTGTAGACTGTGACAATGATATGCCTACCTCCTCGAGAATGTTCTTGACTTGGTTAGATGTTGTGAATGGGTTTTTCTTTACCAAGGAAAGAATTCTGCGATCATCCACTTTAGTTGTCTTCGGTGGTGTTCTAGGTCTTTTGGTGTTGTTGAGCCCACCAGTGCCTTCCTTCTTTTTAAGAATGTACCAATTTGTTGATTTGGCCACTCCTAAAGGCCTGTCTCTGGGAGTGCAATATCTCTGGTAGGTCTGTTTTGTGTTTTTCAGCCTAATGATGGCCTCCTTCACTTGCATTGACTCATCTTTGGACCACATATAGAGAGTTCCCATGAACAGCTACCTAATGCATATTCAACACTTGGAATCAACTCCAGACTTTTTATCTCCTTAATTTGTGATGGAATAATGAGGAAACAGGTCACACCTGGCCCTGAAATTGCTTATCAGTCAATTGTCCAACTACATTTGAACCTGTGAAAATGGAGGAACTATGTAAAAAATGGCTGTAATTCCTAAATGGTAATTCCTAAATGGTTAATGCAATATTTTTGTTAAACCCCTTGAATTAAATATGAAAGTCTACACTTCAATCACACCTTGATTGCTTCATTTCAAATCCATTGTGTTGGTGTACAGAGGCAAAAATTACAAAAATTGTGTCACTGTCCAAATACTTATGGACCCAATTTTAATTACATTTGCACACAATATAAAACAATGCAAATCCTTGATGCAAAGGATGTGTTGCATCAAGTGCTTTTTAATAAAATGCTGAAAGATGAGGGTGGAACCCATATTTTTAAATTAAACCAAATTTGCAATGATTCATGCGAGGCCTATTCATGAAGCATTATACTGGCAATATCCTTATTTGAATGCTTTCTATCTTTTCATTCATATATCATTTTTTAAAATTGTTTATTGCTTTTATGCTACATCATATTACATTTGACAGCAGAGGAAAAAAGCTATCTGTTCTATGTTTCTTCTGTCCACATTATTTATTTACTGATTTTCTGAGTTAAAGACAAGTGCTTGTGTTTAAAGATGGTGGTCTGGATACTACTGAAACAACCAAAAAAATCTGGAAACTATAGAGGTGTGAACTATATGCAGGTGATTTGCATAATCTGAATAGGGAGACCAGAAAAGCACCAGGATTCTTGTGCATGTGCACACATACACTATATGGCCACTATACTACAATACACTATACTCTTCTGGGAAGTCTTTCCACTAAATTTTGGAACATGGCTGTCAGGATTTGTGCCCATTTAGTGTTAGTGAGGTTGGGCACTGATGTTGGATAAGAAGGCCAGGCATGTAATTGGTGTTCCAATTCATCCTAAATGGGGTTGACGTCAGAGCTCTGTGCAGCTTTGTTACTCAAGTTCCACACCAACCTTTGCAAACCATGTCTTTATGGACCTTGCTTTGGGCACAGGGTCCTTGTCATTCTGGAACAGGGGGCTAGGCCCCTTATAACGCTACAGCAAGTTCATTCTAAAAATTGTGTGCTTCCAACTTTGTGGCAACAGTTTCAGGAGGGTGCATATACATATTGTTGTGATGGTCAGGTGTCCACAAACTTTTGGCCATAGTGTATGACCTTTAAAGTCATGTGCTGACCATATGATGTAGTATTTTGCTACAAAATACCATTGTCAACAGCCATCTGTCCATAGAACTCTCTCACTGAGTTCCTCTCTCACTGAGGGTTAGTTCCAAAAGAGGGGGAACCCTGGAGGTTGTCCAGTGTTCATAGAACCACAGTTACATTATGTAACTACCCTGATAGCAAAACTACTCTGGCCTTGATCTGGCCCAAAACTTTCCCAAGATCTGTAGATTCGGCACGGCACAGATTCGGCATGGTACAACAGGCTAAAACCAGCACAGATACCTTCTGTACATCTGATGTGAATTTAGGCTAGAGCTGGCCCAGCTTAACCTTTAACCTTATTATATTTGGCCCAGATTAGGCACAGACCCATGACTCATTTTCACATCTGGTCCAAATGTGGCACAGCCCAACACTGGCCCAGTTTAAACCCCTTAAACCTTAAACCACTGCTTATCCCTGCTTATCCAAGGTAAATGTGACCCAGATCCTGTAGCTTTATTTCCATATGAGTGCTAATAAATGCTATATTTTAACATATACAATTTTTTTTATCTTCCAAATACTTAAAATGCCATTTTAATTCTTATAACACACATTGTCTTGCCTAAACCATGTGTATAAATAAAAAATACAAAAAAGACTAACAGTTCATACACATTCTGAAAGATTTATTTTCTAGCTGTTATTGCCAGAAAAAAGTTTTGACAACAAGCATAAACATTCAGTAATGTTGGGAATATTTTATTTTTTGCACAGTTATTTGTCATGGATTGATAGCGGAGGCAGATGCAATTGCAGATTGGTGTCTATTAGAGTGAAACATGAAAACAAAGACTATGAACAAGAAACAAAACAAACAGGTATGCATGGCAAGAACATGAACTCAACATGGGCTAAATGACATACAACACGATTGCAAAAGACAAAAGCTACACAATGAGACACACAGAATCCAGAACTTAAATAGTGACACTAATTAGGTGAAACAAGAAACAGGTGCAGGTGATCACTGAAGCATGTGACTTGATCATGTGATGTTCTAGGGCTGCTGGGAAGTGTTTTTCTGTGCCATATTCGGCACTACCATAACAGTCCTGACATGCAGTTCAGAGGGGGTCCTGGACAACCAAGCAAAATTTCTCCTTGCTGATGGGGCCCTTTGGACAAAAAGGCCAGAGATGGAGGTGACATCCTCCGTGAAGCAAGAGGGGGGAGCGATGTCCTCTGCGAAGCAAGAGGGGGGAGCTACGTCCTCTGCGAAGCAAGAGGGGAGAGCAATGCACACCACTAAGCAAGGGGAAGGAGCGTGGTCCTCAGCAGAGCAAGGAGGCAGAGTGACATCCTCAGTGGAGCAGGGTGGCTAAGCTATGTCCGAAGTGGAGCCAGGTGGCAGACCGACATCCTCAGCTGAGCAGGGAGATGGAAGGATGCCCATAGTGAAGCTGTGAGCTGTAATGATGTCCTCTGCAGCAGGGGCAGATGGACATCCTCAGCCAAGCAACGAGGCAGTCCTCAGTGGGGCAGGGAAGATGGGAGATAGTTCCAGCCTGGTCAGGAGCCCCCTCCTCAAAAGATTTTCTCAGGGGGCACATAGCTTTGAGCCATTCCAGCGTGGCACTGTCCCATTCTCTCTTTCCCTGTAGTTCCCACAGCAGGCGGTCCTTTTTCAGGAGATCCTCTTGATTGATTGCAGAAGCGGATACAAGTGCAGATTAGTGTCTATTAGAGTGGAACACACAAAAACAAAGACTATGAACATGAAACAAAACAAAACATTAGAATGTCAGACTCCAAAAAATGCAAGAGATTCATGCATATATGTGCATTAATATTCTTCAAACAGAATATTTTAATCACATGTAAGCACTGCAGTTTTCTTTAATCAGACTAATTTTTTTTTTGGCTAACTGAGCAATGTCAGCAGCTAAGACAAGCTAACTTAGCTAGCTAACTGATCTAAACATTGTTCTCTAAGGTCATTTATCATCAGATATCATAATAAAAGGGATGCTAGAGAATGCAGTTTACCTTAGAGCTGTTAGTTCTGCCTGAGCTGTGACTATGGTCTTCCACATTTTTTAATCCAAAACATTTTCAGCTTGAAGAATGATATAAAATCAGCACCACCCTCCACATTGTTGTATCAAACTCTGTTTCCCCATGGGGATCCGTTTCCCCCAGCCCTGTCCCCATCCAAACGGCAAAGGAAGCGCACGTTCACAAAAAAACTCACCCGAGAGATGCTGTGCTCGTACCAGAGGTACTATGGTGAGCACTAAGGCTCAAAATTAATGTTTTTAATGAGTTTTATCTGTAGAATGTTGTATTCTAGAAGTGAAAGGCAAATTTCATGACAGTCTAGTTATATTTTGAAAATGGGGTAACAGAACCTATGTTTGTTATGGTTTTTTAATGTCTTTTTTAACACAGCTACTTTTATTTCTATAAATAAATGATGTTGTATTTAAGTATGTAAAAACCATTAAACTTTATCATTTTTTGTCTGTTTTTAGCCTTTAGTTCCTTTTTAATTTCTGCACACAGAAATTTCTCCTCTATCTTTGGCCTTCCTACACACATAAAGTGGAACCACCTTCTGCAGGCATCACAGGATATCTGTAGTGCAAAAACATTTCAACAATTGTGTTATAATGTAAACATGAACATTAATTCCTTCACCAATATTAGCTTGAGGAATAATAGTGTTTTTTTAAGCCAGTGCTTCAGCACTTGGCACTTGGGGGACCTATTACCTAAGAGTAATATCCCCAAGTTTACTGAAGTCATTTGCTGTAAAATACCCAAGGGTGAATTAAGCTGCCAGTACAGGAACTGTTGTGTCGATAGCAGATACAATGTACACACAGTAAGTAAATTTAATACTCTTGTTATTTGTAACTGGTATTTTAATCCTCGCACAACAGAGTCAATTCCTCACTTTAGGATTGCATGAGTGTTGATAATTTTGATTCAAATGCACCTTAGTAGTTTCATCTGAACTCTTCAACTCATAAGCACTTACCAAAAATTCATTCAATACCTTACAATATATGCTGGTGTTAATACTGAACAAAATATTTAAAGAAAACTTGGAAAGACAGCTTAATATTGGCAAAACATTTTTTTGCTCCCCATGATGGGAAGGTTTTGGAAATATCAAAGTATTAACAGTAAAGTATGTCAATAAATATAAACCATATGTCTCTCAGGAAATTGTTCTATGAAATGATCAAAACACAGGGACTATGGCTTGTAATTCTTGGAGAAATCTTAATAGAAATCAAAATACTGGCACTTACATGAGTAAATGGGTAAAACAGACATTATTAAATAATTTAAAATGACATTGGAAATCGAACCACCAGTGAATGCACTCACAGGACCGCATTATATACATAAAATAAAATATCCATGTCAGCTCGTCTTCTTCACTCTCATCTGCATTAGCCTCCCCACAGTGGAAACAATGGTCTGTCAGATCGTCTGTCAGAAAAATTTAAAATTATTTGAAAGAGGGCAACATTTGTGAGGACGTGAGAGTAGTCATGGATGTTTTTATTTACAACTTGGTAGTAGTGCTGTTATGTAACCTACCAGACACCCGAAGAAGAGTAGTGGCAATCTGCCAACATAACTATGCCACATCATTTTGGCTAGCAGGGAATTTGAACTCTTTGTCCATCAAGATTTTCACAATGAACTGATATTAAAAAACACAAGTTATCATTTACCAACACATACAAATCTAAATATATATTTTATATATTTATATAAAATACCTTAATGGCAAAAACCCCACAGGAGGTGCTGTCTGGTTGGTGTGGATGAGGCACTGTGTCACATTTCCACCTAGACACATTGACTCCTTTCTTCCTCATTAATGCTCTAAAAACACAAAATATAGTAACCAGATTTACTGCCTTAAACATCATCACAATATATTTGTTGTAAGATGTCAAGTGCTAATTGAGGAGCATAAAAAATACTATTACCAATTCCTCAGACATCAAAACAAAAGAAGAATAAGAATGTTGTTCCAGTTAAAAACAACCATTTTCCTTTCCCTGATATTTAAAAAAAAAAAAAAAAAATCCCCCTAATTTTGTGCCTGTGCACCTGTGAAACATTCATCTATAATGTTGCAAGTGAGGACAACTTGCCCTTGTCCATGTTTGACATCTGCATTTAGTCCTTCAGTCATTTCAGGTCTGCAACTGCTCTCCTGCCCACCAGCAGTACTTATCGTAGTCTTTTGGCTGATATCTATTAGCCTCTGTAAATATCATTCAGTGGTCTACATATCCTTAACATTTCCTAACGTTTCTGTTTGTCTGTATTAGCAAATGTCATCCCTTGAACTTCACTGTTTGTCTTGAGTGCTAACCAGCTCCTGTTTGACATCATTGTAAGGTAAGAGATTGTTTAAATCCACAACATGTCACCTGAGTCTGCTCCTGGGTGTAAGCTGTTTAAAAAGTTCTAACTGAAATGTATGTGCAACTATTATTTAGTATTACAATTGCAATTAAGCATTATGATAGGTACTGCATACTTAAAATAAAATACACTATATTGCCAAAAGTATTGGGACACCCCTCAATATCATTGAATTCAGGTGTTCCAATCACTTCCATGGCCACAGGTGTATAAAATCAAGCACCTAGGCATGCAGACTGCTTCTACAAACATTTGTGAAAGAATGGGTCACTCTCAGGAGCTCAATGAATTCAAGCGTGGTACCGTGATAGGTTGCCATCTGTGCAATAAGTCCATTTGTGAAATTTCCTCACTTCTAAATATTCCACAGTCAACTGTTAGTGGTATTATAACAAAGTGAAAGCAATTGGGAACAACAGCAACTCATCCACGAAGTGGAAGGCCACGTAAAATCACAGAGCGGGGTCAGCGCATGCTGAGGCGCACAGTGCGCAGAAGTCGCCAACTTTCTGCAGAGTCAATAGCTATAGACCTCCAAACTTCGTGTGGCCTTCAGATTAGCTCAAGAACAGTGCATAGAGAGCTTCACAGATTTCCATGGCCGAGCAGCTGCATCCAAGCCTTACATCACCAAGTGCAATGCAAAGCGTCGTATGCAGTGGTGTAAAGCACGCCGCCACTGGAGTCTAAAGCAGTGGAGACGTGTTCTTTGGAGTGACGAATCACGCTTCTCTGTCTGGCAATCCGATGGACGAGTCTGGGTTTGGCGGTTGCCAAGAGAACAGTACTTGCCTGACTTTGTGCCAAGTGTAAAGTTTGGTGGAGGGGGGATTATTGTGTGGGGTCGTTTTTCAGGGGTTGGGCTTGGCCCCTTAGTTCCAGTGAAAGGAACTCTTAATGCTTCAGCATACCAAGACATTTTGGACAATTTCATGCTCCCAACTTTGTGGGAACAGTTTGGGGATGGCCCCTTCCTGTTCCAACATGACTGCGCACCAGTGCACAAAGCAAGGTCCATAAAGACATGGATGAGCGAGTTTGGGGTGGAGGAACTTGACTGGCCTGCACAGAGTCCTGACCTCAACCCGATAGAACACCTTTGGGATGAATTAGAGTGGAGACTGCGAGCCAGGCCTTCCCGTCCAACATCAGTGCCTGACCTCAGATCATCTCACATACATTTAAACATTGTAAATACTGTAAACATTGTAAAAATTAAATGTAAATACATTTACATTTATGTTATGGCATGTAACATTCAACAAACCTCATTAAAAAACTTTAATCCTTTTTTGGGGCCCCAAAACGATACAAGAACCTCACTATACAATCTGCCACATTTTTCGCTGTTTTGGAGGGTAGGGTTAGGTGCTTCTGACCACTTGGTGGTCCACCAACACACACACACACAGTATATATGTTGCCTGCCTCTGTCTCGGCCACTTTGCCAATGATATCCATCCCCACAAGTCTTCAAATAACATCTTCGAATGACATATTTCTCCGATTTTGTAGCACCCTCTAGGTTGCTACCATATGATAGATAATTAAGAATGTCGCTGTAAATGTCTGGATCCATTTGTCTTGCAGGACATGTGGTAGAGTTAATGGAGAGTTCGGAAACTTAAGGTAGTAGTAAGTCTATTTCATTATTTTTGAAGAAAAGCACACAGCACAATTTACGTACCTTTTCTGCTGCTTTTCCACAGTTTTTCAACTTGAACTTGATGTCTTGTTTAGGGTTCTCCTATGCAAATACTGAAACTGGGTCTTAATTGGGGTGTTCGGTTGATCCATTCAACGAGCTCCTCATAAGATATGATTAGGTATGCCTCACAAGCACATGACGAACGTATGTGGTGTTCTAGCTTACATAATCTCAGACATAATAAATTAGGATACAGTGCTCCTTTTTTTTTTTTTTGACATTTTCTTCATTGGCTGAAAGTAAATAGCCCCCCTTAGCAAGCACTGAAGCATAGCTTAAAAAACACTTTTATCCCCCAAGCTAATATTGGTGAAGGAATTAACATCGAGGTTTACATTATAACATAATTGTTAAAATGTTGGGTTTTTTTTTTCATTTCAGATACCCTGTGATGACTGTAGAAAGTGGTCATATGTGTGTAGGAAGGCTAAAGATAGAGGACAGCGTGCTAACTATAGGCTACCATGGCTTTTGGGGGAGCTCACTTTTTCACTTTCTGTAGTCAGAAACGACAGATACAACATTTATAAAGCACTTGATTTAGCTTTTATTTGGCCTATCGTTATTCCCATTAATAGGAATATGAATAATAAGAATAAAAAAACAGATGAAAGGCATGGAGAGCAGCAAGGAGAGACAGAGAGAGATGCTGTTTATTTAATTAATAACATTAATAGGCTACAATTTATTGCTGATAGAGAGAGAGAGAGACCATTTTACTAATCCACCCTCCTCTTGTCCTGCAAGGCAATTGTATCCTCCTGTGTGGAATACGTAGGCCTACAGCTTCCTGAGTAATCTCAATGAATATGCTAAGTCATCAGACAATAGCCAGTGGGTTCCCAGATTGCTTCCTGAGTGCTATGGTTCATACATTAGTTAAATTTTATTTTCTGTTTTACAATGGCGAGAAGGAAAACCAAGTTGCTTATGCATGCCTGACTGACTGTGACTCTTGGTGCAATGAAACATATAGCTGCATGCACGTAGGCTTATGTCACATCAAACCTCCACACAGGTATCAAAACCAAACATCACAGTATGAAATAGCATACTGTCAATATTTTAGAGAGCCCCCAAAATTTCACATGAAAAACATATAGACAGCAAGGCAAGCTGGTTTCAACTAAAGTGAACTGTATAGTATATTCTAAAAGGTAAGTATACAGAATTTTTTTAAAATGTTATTAAAGTCTTCCAAGTAATACTTTCGTGAGCTTTCCTTCTTATTGAACACAGAGGGAACAGTATCTGACAGTAACACTCCCAGCTGTCAAGATGCGTTCCCCCTGCTATGATGTACAAATTTAGGGATAGCAGGCTAAAAATCACAGGACTTACCTGTTGTAGGGAAACAAGTCAGCAGTATGAATTTGACATGTGTGAGCTTTCTTTGTTATTGAATACAGGGGGAACGGTATCTGACAGTAACATTCTCAGCTGCCAGGATGTGGTTCCCCTGCTATGATGGACAAATTTAGGGATAGCAGGCTGAAGATCACAGGACTTACCTGTTATGGGGAAAAAAGTCAGCTGTATGAATTTGACACATGTGAGCTTGCTTTCTTACTGAACACAGGGGGAACAGTATCTAACCGTAACATTCCCAGCTGTCAGGATGCATTCCCCCTGCTATAATGCAGGTTTTAAGACAAAGATAAAACCCTAAAACACTTCTGTGATGTTATCTTTTGACCTTTTCTCAGTAAATTGCAGTGAAAGCGTACTTGCTGGGACAGAAAACCATCAGATTCAGTTTACTCTAAACAGCTGAACTAAAGGGGACAACGGAGCTCTCTTGTGGCCAAATCACACAACTGTGTTTCTTAAAAAACTCTACTAAGGGGAAAAAAGAGAAATATGATCAATATGTCCAGGTATTGTTCCTTTTGAGAATGCTCGCATCTTTAGCCTAGAAAATCACACTTATGTGAGGGAGCAAACATTTCTTCCAAAAGTCTACAATATTCAAAATGAAAACTCTCACAAATATAACATTTTTATTGATAGAAATAACAGTAGGCACTTGTGTTAATAAAGACATAAAAAATGCAACAAACATAGGTTCTGTTACCCCATTTTCAAAATATAACTAGGCAGTCATGAAATTTGCCTTTCACTTCTAGAATACAACATTCTACAGGTAAAACTCATTAGAAACATTAGTTCTGAGCCTGAGTGTTCTCATCTCGGGAGCCAGTTTTTTGGGAAACCGCGCTTCCTTCGCCGTTTGGACGGGGGCGGGGGTAGGGAGAAACAGAGCTCAATACAACAAAAACTTCATTTCAGCATCTTTGCAATGCATAATCAGTTTAAACTGCTGATTCTAACAGAGTCAGAAGTGAATTAAAATTGTTATAGTTATAGTGGATTTCATAATAACGGATGCAGCTTAGCTATTTAGCTCACATTAGCTAGCTAGTGACTTAGTTATTGTTTTAGGAAGTTAGCCACAGCTCATTTTCATTTTATTGCATTATACATATATTTCAGTGTTACGGTGTTAGTGTTGTTTTGTACTCAACAATAAGCGTATATAATTAAAATGGACCATTTGCTGTTGCTCACACTTTAATATTAGAATAGCTGTCGGAGGAGCTAACTAAGTTAGCTCAAGTGTGCAACAGCTTTCTTGTATTATATTTCACATAATTTCTAAAATTTAAAAAGTATATCTAGCTAGGTCTCTTTTTTAAAAAAAAAAAAAAAAAAAAAAAAAAACGTATTTATTAAAAAAAAAAAAAGTTTCCCACATTCACAAGTTTTTGGGTGAAAGGGGCAGGCCAACTAGTGCGTGAGCAGCAGGCTAAGAAATAACGTTCACATGTCCCGAGGTCACACCGACGGAGTGAAATGGATCCTGACCATGAAATGACTTCAACTTTTATGCGGATTTGCCGTACAGGAGTCTAGGTTCATGAATCTGCACTCAAGCTGGTCCAAATCCCCTAAACGGAGGTGACTGTTACGCGGATCTGTCAGAGGAAACGCGGAACCGGATCAGAGTCGTCTGCTATCTGGGTAGTGTTTGATTTCACCTCTCCTAACTGCTATTGGTGGTGTTTTAACAGCTGGATAATGCCAATATCTCACAAGGAACTGACTCACCCTAATGTGATGTTCCAATAAAGTGACTTTATTCCTTAACATCTGAATTTTATTAACATCAAAGTTATATTACATATAAAATAAACACAACCATTCAGACAGCGCTCACAAACTTTCTCGACTGCTCCAATACCGTGACTTACTCACTTACAGGCACTCGTGCGCCCACTAATTGGTGTCTTACACAACATGCAACAGCATAACGGAACTGTATTACAACATATCACCCTTCCTTATGAGTTACTTAACATGTATAACATGGGATCATAAAATAATTGTAGCTAGAAACATATAAATTTTTTTCTCTCTCTCACACTTCCCTCACACATTTTCTTCCAAACATTTTTTTTCCACAAACATTTTATAGTGTGTGTGTTTTCCTCTCTTATTTTTCACATAAAATGTCTATATCTCTGTGGGGTTGTGACAGTTCATCCAGACCTTGGTTTCACCCTCTTTGGTGAAATGATAGTAGTGTGACTGGAATTAGACTGAGGTAAGTCTGTTCCTTGTTGTTACTCCTGTAGTAGAATGCCTGGGGCATTATCAGGGATAGAGGTCACAAGTTGATCCTTGTTGTACTGAAGTAGATGCCGGTTTGTTGTCACTGACTGTGAGCATTAAATGTCATCGATTCCGTCGGAGTACTCCAGTCTCAGATTGGATAAGGTAAGACCACGGTGTCTTACACTTTCTGAGGATAGTACCAGACTTTTTCCACCCTCTTTCATCATCCAGCTTGACTACAGCAGAAGTTCCTGGTGGAAGCGCTGGTAATGTTCTGACACTGTTCCTTTTGTTGTAGTACATTCTGTACCTCCGCCTTTCTCACTTTCCAAAGATCAGGCCAGGCAGGTTGCATGTGTGACTCCAATGTGGAAACTGTAGTTCTTATTTGTCTGCCCATTATGAGCTGTGCAGGACTTGCACCCGTAGCTTGAAGGGGTGTGGCTCTGTAGCTCATTAAAGCTATTAATGGGTCAGACTGTTTCAGAATCTTTTTTTGTTGTTTGCACCACCCTCTCAGCCTCTCCATTCGACTGGGCATAACAACAGCTTGAAGTAATGCGCTGAAAATCATAGTCCCTCCAAAGTCTCTGAAAGCACTTCCACTGAACTGTGGTCCATTATCTGTAATGAGATCGCTGGGACAGCTCCATCATGCAGACACGTTCTTTAGGCAAGCACGTGTTGTTTGACCTGACAAGTCCTGAAAATGAGCTATGTCTATGTATCTTGAAAAACAGTTCATTACCAAGTAATGCTGCTTGTTCACTTCACAGATATCAGCTGCAATGTTCTCCCATGAACGGTCTGGTAGTGGGGTGGTTATGAGTGGCTCTTTCCTCTGGGTAGGTTTAGCGGTTAACTAACTGCTGGATTTCTTTTCTTAGGCCAGGCCACCACACACTACATCTGGCGCTTTCCCTTCCCGCACCAATTCGGAAACCACTGATGAAATACCTGGCTGAGGGTGTCGTGAAAGCGTATCAGCGACCACCAGTTGTTTGTAAGGTACATATTGTGCAATGGGATTGTAACGCATTATTTGCAGTAGCAGTCTGACATCTCAGGTGAACCGAATCGAGGTCCTTATGATTGTTTTGCAGGATGAAACTCTCCAATCCATACAGAAACTGTGTAAATTTTTCACAGGACCACACAGCTGCCAGGCACTCCTTTTCGATCTGGGCGTACCTTTTTTCAGCATCGGTCAGCACTCTGGAACAGCAAGCCACTAGTTTCAGCTGTCTGTCATGGTCCTGCAGCAAACACCCCCCTGACCGTAGCTGGTTGCATCCACGCTGATGACTGTGGGCTTTGTAACATCATAGAATGCTAGTACGGGAGCTTCTGTGATTAGGCATTTCACATTTTCAAAGGCCTCATCTTGTACAGATCCCCAGCACCATACTGCGTCTCTTCTCAGCAGCACGTTGAGTGGTCAAATGACCTCTGAGAGATGAGGAACATACCTGCCTAGGTAATGAATCATTCCTAGCATTCTTCTTAGGTCTGAGGTGTTGTGTGGCTTTTCAAGATGCATAATAGCTTTCAATTTTGGCTGTGTCCGGGCGTATGCCCTCCTTGTCTATGACATGGCCTAAGTACCCGAGCTAACGTCGCGGCGCATCCCCATCGCGGCGTGAATCTACCCTCCTGGAGGAGCCGGAGGGATATAAAGGGAGCCCGCGGCAGCAGGGGAGGTAGGACTTCATTAACTTCAAAACGGCGACTTCATTAACTTTTGTCTGTGTTGTCCTCTTGCAGAAGGCGATGTCAGCGGGGAAGATGGTCCCCTTCTGTCTCCAGCAGCACACGTGCCACTTTAATCACTGCTGCCGCCAAACCTCCGTCTCCTCTAAGTGCAGCTACAGAGGGATTGCCGCACCTATATCCTCACTCATCTTCATCCCCCACTCTCCCTGCACGCCTGAAAATTCACTGCACTGCACCTTACTCACCGTAAATAAAGAGCACGTTCCCCTTATTCAAAGACTCTCTGTGCTGTGCCTGTGTTTGTGTCTAGGTCTCGCACATCACAACTGCATATCTTTGAAGGTAGTCATAGCTGTGAACTGTCCTCTGCAGTGCAATGTGCCCCCTGGCTTCTCAAGTTTCACAATAACATTTTTGAGTTGTGGCTTGTACTTCAAAACAGAGAAAGTTTTCTCTGAAATGACACTTACGTCAGCACCTGTATCAATTTTAAAGTCTACGTCTGTGCCTTGAATCGGAAGTGTGACTATCCATGCACCACTTTTGTCATTAATGTGAGTTAACTCACCAAGGAAGTGTGTCACATTGCTGCCCTCTTGTGGTTTGCTGACATCATGGACTTCTCAGGTTCTACAAACTGCAGCAAAGTGAACCTTTTTCCTACGTTTTCAACACTCCACACTTTTTGCTGGACACATTTCCCCTTTTTCATAATTTCTTTCACATCTTTTACATCTCCACTCAGTTACATGATCAGTCTGGTTTGTTTTGAACCATGGTGGTGTCTGCCTCTTTCATCATGATGGGATTTACTTCTGGCGCCAGACACCTCACTGATTTGAGCACTAACGTTACCAGCCTGTTCACTGACGTGTCCACGGACTTGTTCAGACTGTCTCAAGAGCTCTACGGCGTTTCTGAGAATCAATTTGGGCATTAATTGAAGCTATTCTGACAACCTTTGATCCTGAATCCCAATCACGATCCTGTCGCAAATAGTTTCATCTTTAGCGGCACCGAAGTCACATGTGTTCGCTAGCTCATGGGGGCTATGAATATATTCCCCTCATGTGAAATCATGCTCATTCGTGAATGACACTAACTTTAGGTACAAAGTAGGCTTTCTTCATTTCCGAATGTAAATGTCTGATACACTTCAGCTTCTTTTCGCATCAAATAAAACAGCGTACAGACCTGTACTTCAGTCTCTTCTTTGTCCAGTTTGGTAGATATCATGTAGCAGCGAAATCTCTGATGCCATTCTGGCCATCGTTCGGGGTGGCTAAAATCAAAACTGTCCAGGGGCTGAAACTTTGCCATGGTGTTAATGGCGCTCCACTTCTGACACCATGTGATGTTTCAATAAAGTGACTTTATTCCTTAACGTTATTAACATCAAAGTTATACTACATGTAAAATAAACACAACTACTCAAAAAGCGCTGACAGGCTTTCTTGATTGCTCCAATACTGTGACGTACTCACTTACAGGCACTCGTGTGCCCCCAATGGGTATCTTACACATTACATGCAACAGCATAAGGGAACTGTATTACTTACAACACACCTAAGACTGACTGGAAGGGCTTGCTTTGCTTTGCAAGTGAAATGATGCTCATCAAAGGTTTGGACAGCAAAGTGGCTAGCATTTTTGATAAATCCAGCTTCATGAATTGTGCAGCCTCTTTAAGAACTATAGGGAGTTTTTTTCCAGTTTACCCTGAGACTGACCATTCCAGGGTGTAGGAGAAATGGGTTTATTTATACAGGAATCACCCAGAATGCAAGGTATATACACACAATATAGGTGCTCCACTATAAATTGAATTAATCAGTCTCATTAGATAATCAGTCTCATTAGGAAAACATCATAAAATGCCCCCTTTAATAATTTGGAATTTTAATAAGAAATTAAACTAACAGATTTATAAAGACTAAATAAGTCAAAATGATTAAACTCTTCATTTTCAACTGAGAGAAATAATAATCAATGATTTCTTTAAATATCAAAGTAATAACCAAGACAATGCAATAAAATATTAAATAAAATCAAATTGTTTGAAAACAGTGAAAAGAAGTACCAGTTAACTATACTTAACTAAGTAAACCTAGTTCTAAGTAGGGACAAATAAAGGAAGAAAGTGAGAGAGAGTGAGTGAGAGGCTGTGTGGAGGAATCCTCAAAGGATTCAATTCAAGGATTCAAAGATTTATTGTCACGTGCATTCCTAGCAGGTACAAAGGTGCAGTGAAATGAGATGTGGTAGCTCTGAAGACATAACAAAACAAAAATTTACTATACAGACAATATAACAATAGGTATAAGGTAAGGGGGAGTGCACGACAACAGAACAACACAAGAGCATTCAGAATAACAAGACAAGCAACATAGCATAAAAAATATACACATGAAAATGTATGTATGTATGTATAGACACCTGAATATTGAACATCCCATTCCAAAACCATAGGCATTAATATGTAGTTGTTCCCCTTTGCTGCTATAACATCCTCCACTTTTCTGAGAAGGCTTTCCAGAGATAGATTTTGGAGAACAAGAGATTAGGCACTAATATACGACAAGAAGGCCTGGCACAAAGTTGCTGTTTTAATTCATCCCAAAGGTGTTCAGTGGGGTAGAGGTCAGACTTCTGTGTAGGCCATTCAAGTTCTTCCACATGAACTTTGGCAAACCATGTCTTTATGACATTGTTTGTGTACAGGGACATTGTCATGCTGGAACTGGTTTGGGCTAGGCTTCTTAGCTCCTTCTTGGTGAAAGGAAATCTTATTGCTACAGGAAACAAAGATATTCAAGACAATTTTATGCTTACAACATTGTGGCAACAGTGTTGTGAAGACCCTTATATGGGTGTTATAGTCAGGTGTCGACATACTTTTGGTCATAAAGTGTATGTGCTGGGGCTGTGTGTGTGCATTTAGTATCATGTGCAAAGGAGCTGGAATACTGTTCAGGAATTCAGGGTTCTGATGGCCTGGGCTATGTCTCAGTCCTGGCCATGTTCTGCACCACCTGGTGTAGATGTCCTGCAGCCTGGGGACATCACGGGGACAGCCTCTTTACTTTGTCCACATAGACCTTCTCATCATTTTTGATTTTTTTTTCAGGCCTACCACCACAGTGTTATCTGCAAACTTAACAATGGTGTTGCATCTTTGTGTGGTTACACAGACATCTGTGTTTAGAAAGTATAGCAGAGGAATCAAAACTCAGCCATGGGGAGCTCAAGTGTTGGTAGTGAGGGTGCTGGAGATGAAGCCATCTAATTTCACCACCTGTGGCCGTCCAGTTAAAAGTCCATTACACAATGGCAGAGTGAGGATGAGTCAGGGCCACTGGAATTCATTCAGTTCTGCGGGAGTGGATGTCTTGGGCATATGGATAATTGTGGATCACTTAAAGCATGTGGGGACAATGGACTGTGTCAGGGTAAGATTGAAAATAGTGGTGAGGACCAGGGCTAGTTAGTCAGCACAGGTTTTCAAAACTCTTCCAGGGATGCTGTCTAGGCCCACTGCCTTCTTACAATTTAGAGTCTTCTCAGAGACCTCCTCACATCATGTTCTGAGACAGTGAGTGCACAATCCTCTCTGATAGGGTTAGCACATTTCTGTTGTATTAGCCATGATGCTAATATTAGCAAGGGTGCTAGCATCAAAGTATGCATAGAATTGGTTAAGTTTGTTAACCAGGAAGTGGGTGGCACTCACCACAGAGTGAGATCTGCCTCTGTAATCCATGATGGTACGTAGTCCCTGCCACACTTGTCTGGTGTTACATTTCTGGAGCTGAGACTCAGCTCTGTTCTTGTAGCTTCATTTAGCATCTTGCACTGCATGTCTTAGTCTGTAGGATGCTGCTTTATACTCGGCCATGTCTCTTGTCTGGAGCCCAGTGTTATAGTTAGTGGTGCATGCATTCAGCGCATCGCAGATGGATTTATCAATCCACGGTTTCTATTTGGGAAAGACCCAAACCTTTTTCTTGAGGATGATATCATCTGTCAACATAGCAATGAAACTTTTTCATGAAACATGTCCCAGTTGACATCACTGGCCTGTTTCCTGCAACCTCCTTTGTATATATTCTGGTATGATAAAGATGCCGGCATAGTTGGTTGTACCGAACACAAGTAAAGTGGCCTTGTAACCCTTCTTGAATTGAGTCTAGCAGTGGTCTAGTGCTCTTTCACCCTTGGTGCCAGCATGTGATATATTGATAGAAGTTAGGTATGACCTATTTCAAGTTGGCCTTGTTAAAGTCCCCAGCTACAATAAGGGCAGCATCCGGATATTTGTTCTGATAGCTGTTGAGCGTATCATGAAGTACAGATAAGGCAATGTCCAAGTCTGCTTGAGGTGGTGGTAAACAGCCACTATTTGACCGAGGTGACCACTCGAGGCTGGTAGAAGAGGTTGCATCTGATCATCCCGTGTTAGGTGAGCAGGAATGGGAGAGAACAGCAATGTTCCTAGCATTACACTAGTTGTGGTTATAAAACAGACTTCACCAACTTTGGATTTTCCAGACTCCTCCTTTCTGTCCATATGGAAAATAGCATATTATATTATTAATAGAATATTGCAGTTCCTCACATCGGGTTGGAAACATACTCTCACCCTGGAGGTGAGACATACTCTCACCTCTTCAGGGGTGCCCTCTCTTTGTTTTGGTCTGCGTCTTGACAAATCTCTTGCAGCCAAAAGTGTGCCATGGTCATATGTGATGAGTGCCAAAGATGTGGGTGCAAAACAAGTAAGTAAAATTACATTAAAAAAAACAACAAACACATATTCTTAACAGAGCAGCCATGACGGTATCTGCACTTGTCTGTGCCATCTTGAGAGAAGAGGGAGAGCAAGCAGTATGCTGGGCAGAGGTTTACGATGTGCTCCTACTCTTACTCTTTTCCAAACACCTGAGCATTTCCTGCATCTCTTTGGTGGTGCCTGCATCTCTTCGGGGGAGTTTGCTTGCCCGTATGCTTGTTTGTTGCTTATGAAAATGTATTACCACATGACATATGTGGTCATGCCTCCTGGTATGTGAAACAGAAGAACAATATATGAAAAAATATCCTGATGACAAAAGAAGTTCCAAAGTGCAGCAACATTAATGAGAATAATGTTACAGAGGTGGAGTTTATTCAGTTCACTCAGACAGGAAATCGCTGTCTGTGTAACTGTCTTAGTAAGCAGGGTGAGATTGCATGCAAAGGTAAGAGAAAGAGATAAAAAGAGGGAGAAGGGAGATTTGAAGGCAGTGCAGAGAATCCCTTTGTTAAGAAGACTGCTGATTTTAATTAAGGCAGTTTACAGATTCAAGCTCAAAACTGTTAACTATGCATAAACAATAATAAATACTTTCTTTGCCTGCCCAGATGCACACAGTCTTATTTGGAGACAGGAATGAGCCTTCTAATTCAAGAGATTCAAGAGGTTTATTGTCATATGCATGGTGAAAACACAACGGTTTAGACCATACAATGAAATTCTTACTTTGCACATCTCCCTAAAAAAATGTATATAATATATAAAAATATAAAAAATATACAGTCCCTGAGTTGGTAAGTAAGTAAGGTGCTCTGTGCATATATTTTTATATAAAAAATAAAAATATACAGTCCCTGAGTTGGTAAGTAAGGTGCTCTGTGCATTGTGTGACAACAGGATAACAGTCAGTAGGGGTGATGGGGAGTGAGGTGATTAGTGTTTGAAGTATTGTTCAGGAGTCTGATTGCTTGTGGATAGAAGCTGTTGGTGAGTCTTTTTGTCCTTGATTTCACACTCCTGTAGCATCTCCCAGATGGCAGAAGTGTGAAAAGACTGTGTTGTGGATGTGTATTGTCCCTGATGATGTTGTGGGCCCTCCTGATGACCCTGGTGGTATAAATGCTGGAGTGATGGGAAGGCTACTCCACAGACGAACAGTGCAGTTTTTATGACATGCTGGAGAGCTTTCCTGTCCTGAACAGTGCAGCTTCCGTGCCAAAATGTGATTGAGCTGGTGATCACACTTTCAACTGTACATCTGTAGAAGTTGCTGAGGATTTTGGTTGACATCCCAAATTTCCTCAGCCTTCTTAAGTAGTACAGTCACTGCTGGGATCTCCTCAGGAGCTTCTGAGTGTTGTGAGACCAGGTGAGGTCCTCACTGATGTAAATTCCAAAGAATTTAAAGGTTTTCACCCTCTCCACCTCTGTCTCACCAATGTAGACTGGGGTGTGCTGCTCCTTCCTCCTCCTCCCAGGATCAATAATCATCTCCTTGGTCTTGACTATATTTAAGTGGAGATTATTTTCCTGACACCAGGCTATCAGTCCTGCTACCTTCCTTCTGTATAATGTTTCCTCTCCACCAGTGATCAGTCCAATGACTGTGGTGTCATCCGCAAATTTTATTATCCTGGTGTTGGTCTGGGAGGCCACGTGATCATAGGTGAAGAGGGTGTATAGCAGTGGGCTCAAGACACACCCTTGGGGGGTCCCTGTGCTAACAGTTCTGATGCCTGATGTCTGGTTTCCCACTCTGACTGACTGGGGTCTGTCTGTCAGGAAGTTCAGCACCCAGTTACAAAGGGAGGGTGTCAGTCCGAGGGTGAGGAGCTTTTTGGAGAGCCTGTGTGGTATGACTGTGTTGAATGCCGAGCTGTAGTCAATGAATAGCATTCTCACGTATGTGTCCTTACTCTCCAAGTGTGTGAGGGCTGTGTGGATGGCATCGTTGACAGCATCATCAGTGGACCGGTTTTGTCGATATGTGAATTGAAATGGGTCCAAGGTGGCTGGGATTGTCCTTTTTATGTGGGTCATGACTATCCTTTCAAAACACATCATCACAGTTGGGGTGAGTGCAACAGGAAGATAGTCATTCAGGCAGGTCACAGTGTTCCTCTCTGGGAGGGGCACGATGGTGGTGGACTTGAAGCAGGAGGGCACCGAGGCCTGAGCGAGGGACGGATGGTAGATGTCCGTGAGCACGTCAGCCAGCTCCGACGAGCAAACCCTGAGTGCCTGCCCGGGGATGTTGACTGGGCTGGCTGCCTTCCATGGGTTCGTTCTCTTCAGAGTCATGCACACCTCCGCCGATGACACGGTGAGTGGCGTGTCCAGTATGCCCTCTGAGGCCAGAATCTTATGCTGTTGGCTGGTGTTTGGGGCCTCGAAGCGAGCATAAAACTCATTCAGCTCATCTGGGAGTGTGATCTTGGCAGTTATGGCTCCTTGACTCCTCTGCCAGTACTCCGTGATGTGCTGCAGGCCTTGCCACATGCGCTGGGAGTCTGCAGTGGTGTAATATCCCTCCAGCCTCAGACTGTAGTGTCTCTTGGCCTTCCTGATTGATTTGCGTAGGTTGTATCTGGCCTTTCTGCACTCCTAGTATGGCCCGCACCTCCCAGTTGATCCAAGGTTTATCATTGGGATAGATCTTGCAGTGTTTTGTGGGAATGATGTTCTCATTGCATGTGCTGATGTAGCCAGTTACAGCTGCAGCATACTCCTCCAGGTCCACAGTAGAGTCCTCTCTTAGAGCAGCAGTTTTAAACACACCCCAGTCTGTACTCTCAAAGCAGTCTTGAAGCAGCAGCTCTGATTCTTCATTCCACACTTTAACAGTCCTTGTCCTTTGTGCTCTTTGAATGAATGGTGCTATGAGTGCAGGTCAGATTGATCCGTCGCGGATCTGCTCAGAATGAATGTGCATTTTAGGTGTGCTTTTCTTCATGCATGTGTGATTTGTCATTGTAGGGGAAACGGTAGTGCTTATACAGAAAACACTGGAAATGCAAGGTACATACCAGAAATATAGGTGCTTCACTGTAAATTTAATTAATCAGTCTCATAAAATGATCAGCCTCATTAAATCTCATTAAGTTTCATTAGTTAAATAAGTCTCAAAGATTATCCCCTGTTTAAGTTTTAATGTGTTAATTAGAAATTAAATAAGTCAAAATGATTAAAACCTCAGTTTTAGTTGAAAAGAAAAATAAAAACAAATATAGCTGCAAGCAGCGATGACTGGCCCAAGCACTACATTGCCATCGCTACCCAGTCAGTGTATGAAAGTAATGCATAGTGAAGCAAGTCCTGTAGGATAACTTGTTTTGAGCTGATGTGTTATGTTAAGCCCAGGTCTAAGGCTTTAAAACAGCTTCTATGTCCAAACATACAGCTAGAATTTGTTGATATAATGCATGAAGAAGATAAGAGATACATTTTGTTATCCTTATTAGC
>CM040463.1:22612849-22640199 GCA_022758105.1 Pangasianodon gigas | reverse complement strand
GGGGGGGGGGGGGGGGGGGGGGGGGGGGGGGGGGGTGAGAGAGGGAGAGATTGTTAGGTATGTTTTTTGACCCATAATGGTTAAGGACAATGTCTTTGCGTGCAGAGTGCAAGCTGGGACTCCGGCAAGACAAGCTATGACAGCATAACTAAAAGGGAGAGCCAGAATCTAACACAGACATGAGGGTGCCCTGGGACATAAATTGGCCAGCCACTCCACTCTCAACAAACCTGAGTGAACGTGTGAGAGTGGCGACAGCATCCAAACATCCCAGTTCACCAAAACACTCTATGCCTGTGGAGCCTCCAGATCTGCTCCTTTACCTAAGAAAAACTATTCACAAAAGGCTTGACTAAACAAATAGATTTTCAGCCTAGACTTAAACAATGAGACTGTGTCTGAGCCCTGAAAACTAATTGGAAGGCTGTTCCATAACTGTGGGGCTTTGTAAGAAAAAGCTCTACCTCCTGCTGTAGTCTTCACTATTTGAGGTACCAACAAATAGCCTGCAGCTTTTGATTAAAGTAGGTGTGGCAGATCATAAAACACCAAAAGTTCACTCAGATACTGAGGCACTAGACCATTCAGTGCTTATAATCAATATTTTATAGTATTTTATAATCAATGCGAAATTTGATTGGGAGCCAATGCAGTGTGGATAAGATGGGGTGATGTAGTCATATCTTCTGGTTCTAGTGAGGACTCTTGCTACTGCATTCTGGACTAACTGTAGCTTGTTTATGCACCCACTGGAATATCCAAATGAAAGACTAGAGTCGATAATCACACCAAGGTCTTTTTCTGCTGCACATAATGAAACAGAAATGACCATCCAGCGTTATTATGTAATCAGAAGGCTTACTTCTAGCTGCATGTGGTCCTAGTACAAGTACTTTTGTCTTGTCAGAATTAAGTAAAAGGAAGTTAATAAGCATCTGGTGTCTAATGTCCTTTACACATTCCTCTTAACTTTATTAAGCTGATGTCTGTCATCTAGCTTTGCTGAAACATACAACTGTGTGTCATCAGCAGAAAAGTGGAAGCTAATATCATGTTTACAAATTATTGTACCCAGAGGTAGCATATATAAAGAAAAGAGCAGTGGGCCTAAAACAGAACCTTGCGGAACACCAAACATTACCTTAGTATGTGTAGAGAAGTCACCATTTACATCTACAAACTGATAACTATCAGTCAAATAAGACCTGAGTCAGGAGAGGGCCGTTCCCCTAATGCCAACAACATTTTCTAGTCTATCAAGGAGAATAGCATGATCAATGGTATCAAAAGCTGCACTGAGGTCAAGCAACACAAGCAAGGAGATATAACCCTGATCAGAGGCAAGTAGTAAGTCATTTACCACTTTAACTAGTGCTGTCTCTGTTCATGAATGTTATTCCTATGTAGGTATGAACATAACTGCTGTGCTATAACCTTTTCTAGGATCTTAGAGATAAATGGGAGGTTTGATATTGGCCTATAGTTGGACAATTGGCAGGGGTTGAGGTCAGGTTTTTTTTAATCAGGGGGTTGATAACTGCTAGTATAAAAGATTTAGGTACATAGCCAGTGCTAAGGGAAGAAATGTTTTAGAAGAGATTTGATTGCTTCTGGAATTATCTGTTTGAAGAAACATGTAGGTAAGGGATCTAGTATACAAGTTGATGATTTTGATGAGGAATTTAGTGAAATTAGTACAATCTCTTGAAGGGAGTAAAACATTCTAATCATTGATCTGATATTGTTTTATTATCTACAGCGTTAGTTATAAAACTGTCTGGATTTAAATTAATAGTCTGAATTTTTTGACTGATATTTTCAATTTTGCCATTGAAAAAATTAATGAAGTCATCACTGCTATATAATGATTGTGTGCATGTTTCTGTTGTGGTCTTATTCCTAGTTAATTTTGCTACAGTATTAAATAAGAATCTAGGATTATTTTTGTTATCTTCAATTAGGGTGGAGAGATACATTGATCTAGCAGAGCTAAGAGCTTTAATATAGTTCAGGAGGCTCTCCTTCCATGCTGTTTGAAATACTACCAACTTAGTTTGATGCCATTTACATTCTAATTTTCGAGTGGTCTGTTTTAAAGTGTGTGTTTGATCATTATACCAGGGTGCTAGCTTTTTCTCTCTAACTAATTTTCTTTTAAGTGGAGCTACCTTATCTAGCGTGTAGTGGAACGTTGACTCTAAGCATTCAGTTGCCTGATCAAGTTGTGTGGGGTCAGATGGTGATCCAATCATAGTTGATAACTCTGGGAGATTATTGATAAAACTCTGTGCAGTAGCTGACATGAATGTACGTTTGATGGGGTAGCATGGCATGGTGCAAATATTATGATTAAGACACATTTTAAATGAGATGAGATAATGGTATGAGACAGCTTCAGACTGCGGCAATGTGACTATATTTTCTATATTTAATCCAAATGTTAAGATAGAGTATCCTATAACCAGAGCTCTTTCAGGTTTCTCAGCGGGTGCTTCACTGAGGAGAGCAAACCTGTTGGACACGTGAATTGGAGAGGAGTGGTGCTCCCATGGGCAAGCATTAGCCTTAGCTTTGGCTTTGCAATTATGCCGCTGAGTCATCACCCATCCGCCCTGCTGTGAGGGCTCTAATGCCGGAGTTGTGGCATTGCTATCTCCGCCTAAGGCATCCAGACTTTTCCCTACAGAAACTACGCTGTTCTTGCTCTCGCTAACCCTCTTTAGAGTCTGGATGTGCACCTCTAATGCTGCAATCTTCTCTGTCAGAGAGCTAACTAATATACACTTATCACAAATAAAGCTATTACTAACGACGGAGGAAGAACAACTAAACATCCTGCACTCAACACAATGAACAAGCTGAATGTTTGACGTTGTTTAACGTACTTTAGTTGAAGATTAATTGACATTATTTTACACGGATTCAGGTGGATGGCCTCTGCTCATTGTCTTTAGACAAAAAACAAAAGCATTCTTCAAAAAAATTAAAATACGGCAGAAGGGAAAGTGAAAAATACAACAGATGAAAACAGTAGTGCAGTTATTGATGAAAAAAAGAAACAGTATAGTTTAAACACCAACGCAGGCAAGAAACTCCCGGCAACCTATTCAAAAACAGGAACTACGTCACAAGATTTTTGTTACATATAAGGAATTTAAGCAAGGTTGTCACTGGAAAGACTTGGTCATTGATGGATCTTTAATTGTGGGTGCCAAATTAAAAAATAAATAAATAAATAAAAATCTACATTGTCCCCACTATAAGTGAGCACAAATTTATTCTACATATAAATTTTTGCTCTTTTCATGAAGTTCACACCAATAATCTGGAGTTGACTGTATGCACATGTTTTCTGGGTTAGGGTTGTGATGATTCTTGATTTTTTTTTGTTTGTTTGTTTTAAACAAGAGTAGCATCTGCAGCACCAAAGTTTCTCTGTCTTATGTGGACACTGAGGTACTGATGATCAGTCTCCTCTGGTAACCTGGCTTGATCCCTAAATATTCTCAAATGTAATGACAGGTTTGACATTCTCTAAACATCTGCCTTCTAGTTTACTCATTTCCACTCTTCTTTTCCATTTCCCCTTCTCTCCTTTTCTGTATTTTTCTTTGCAGATTCTGGCTGGCAGACTGTCAGCAAGTGAGTGAGACAGTTGCTCTGGCAACTCTGATTTACAAGGAGTTGATTTGTGTGCCATACCTTGCCAAATTTGTGGTGTTTGCAAAGCCCATTGATGTAGCAGAGGCACAGCTGCGTTGCTTCTGTATGACTGACGATAAGGTGGACAAAACACTTGAGCAACAGGAAAGCTTTGAGGAAGTGGCCAGGAGCAAAGATACTGAGGTGTGGACCATGATGCACACTTGCAGGTTGAACACAGACAATGGCTTAATTGCAGACAAATTTGTACAGTTAAACACATGGCTGTTCATGTGTACATATACAGGCACACCTAGAAACATTTTTGTCACTACTTCACATATAGCATATTATGCAAAATTTTACTTAATGTGTAAACATATTGGGCAAACATAAGCCAAACTGGTTTTGATTGGTCCTGTTGCACTAACTGCAGATTTCAGAGGGAAAGCCTATCTATGTGCATTGCTACGGCAATCTGTCTCCTGCCAGCAAGATCAGCCAGCAGCTTTTTTTCACCTTCGATGCCTTCAAAGAGAATCGACTACCTTTTATTGTCAAGGTGTGTATGTTTGTGTGTAATGTGTGTTTGTTCAGATGTGTGTTTGTTTGGATGTGTGAGAGAAAGAATGAGTAAGAGACTGTCACTCCAGCAGTGTAAGTAACTGGTCACTCGTCATTCTTACAGAGGTATATTCTTACAGAGGTATCATATTCGAAAAGTTATGGATACTGACTTATGTTTGAAAAAGGACTGGAATTAATTGGTATGAAATGCTATCATGCCCAGTAGTGATTTTGAACTGATGCCGAATCAGTAACTTTGTTATGGTAGTATCATCTGTATCTATATGATAAAATGTGTACTGTATGTACACTTATAGCTGCTGTGCAGGTATCTGTGTATACTTTCTGGTGTTTGCTTAGGTGTGGGACATAGGACAGGAGCCATGTGGAAGACTCGCATTTCTCAAAGAGCTGAAGACTACTAAAGGCCTTGCACAGAGCACTATCTGCAACCTTAATTTCACACTGCCAGCACAAAAGAAGGTGCAAAAAGTACACATAATCTCCCTCTTGTTCAGACACACACACACACACAAGTTCACATGAGAATATAGCTGCAAGCAGCAATTAAGGGGGCCAAGCATTTTCTGTCCCCACTCTTTAAAATTCAAAATGGCCAACTTTCTGTTTGCAAAATCACAAAGCATTACATCATTAATGATTTACTGATCTTTATTTACAACACTCATCAATTACATTATTATGTAACATTGTGTTACATGACACAATGTTAGCACCATTGTTAGCATCAAGAGAAAGAACAACCATGATTGCAGGTTAAGTGGTTCAAAAGTTATGAGCAGTTTTACAAATTTGTGAATTATAGTGCCCCCTACAGGGAATTTAGACAAAACCACTTTGTGCCCCTTAGGATAAGGTCATTTTCATCTATGTAGGAAATTAGCTACTGACATTAAGCATTCTTCACCAAAATATGTAGGGGGAACTAGCAGATCAGCTCAGAGGGGGAAATTTTGCAAACTTAATATTTTAATAGCTGATCAACTATTTGTCCAGCGATAAGTTGAAATTAGTGTATTTATTAACTGTGCATGGGATATTACCTCCAAGGCATTAATATCAATATAGTGAAAACACTATATTACGAGCACAGTAACAACATCGGCAGTTTAAGGCAGTAAATTATAAGCACAGAGACATAAGACACTTGCCTTTAAAATCAGATGAGATTTTATTAAACTATTCTAAAACACAGAAACTTATATAACACATAAACGCATGCATGCACGCACACACAAACACACAAGGGTCAAACAGAGAAGGGTTTTGAACAGAGAACGAATGAAATCCGGAGTTTCTAGGACTGTATGCTATTTCTCAGACCATGACCTGAATGAACCATCAACTTGTCAATTTAACCTTCGTTTTTGTTTAGAAGGGCTTTAAACTTTGTATTAAAAGCACCAGTTGAGAAGAATCTGGAGGTACTGTACTTGCTTTTAAGTTGCTCTAGATGTGGATTCAACAGCGGTCTGGTTGCTTTTGTGTGGCGTCTCGGAGGACCAATCGGGATGGTGAATGGAGTGAGGAGTGCACCGGCAGAGTCTCGTAGGCGGATTGCAGGAAGGGTGCTTGATGAGCGTGGCGGCAGTTCTTTGGCATTGTCGCGACTGGAGTCGTGAGGCTTTGCAGGAACTGGTTGTTACAGACTTGGCTAAGGCTCAGAGCAAGCATGATCTCCTCATCGTGTCGGGGGCAAGAACTTCTGAATCTCTTGGCTGACAAGAACTCCCAAGTTGTTGATGGATGAGAACTCTCCTGGAGTAGTTCATTGATGAGAATGTTTATTGACGAGAACTCCCAATAGACTTGAGTCGACTCTTGAAGTTCTTAATGGACAAGGACTCGCAACAGACTTGAGACGACTTTTGAAGCTGTTAATGGACAAGGACTCACTTTTTTCTTTGTGTCTGAGGGTTTTAACCCTTTCCAGCTGGGCTGACCCCAGAGTGCTTGCTCCAATCAGCAGCATCTTGGGGCAGGGTGTAAACTGCATTCTTCTCTTCTGACACTAATTACCATAAAGGTCTCTGAGTGATGTGCTTTTTCTAATTTTCCACAACGTAAAGTTAGAATTTTGGTCATGAATTTTGTAACATGGATGTAATACATTGTACTCAAATTTACTTTATCCCAACCCTTAGGAAATTAAATAACGATCACACACATACCAAACATCACATAATTGCTGTTATTGATACACTCATTAACATTATGATACCTGTTAAATAATCAAAAGCATCAAAATGAACTGGCGGCTATAGGCATGATACATACAAGGCATGACATTAAAAAGGCAGCAAGTTTTTTCAAACCATGGTGCATTATTTTAAGAGTCATTGTTCTTTCAGGAGATGTAAGGTAAACTGATGCATTTGTTAAAGCTGGATTCTGTGGAATGAGTTAATATTGGTGAGAGCATGGGGATCTTTGTGTTCCCAGGGAGAGAACAAAGGTCTCATTACAGTCCTCAGCCTGTGTTAACCCTTTCTTGAGGCCTCCCTGGGTGAGTCACCCCCCTTTTGGCCTTAGGTTATCAGACTTACGGTGGAGGGTCCTTGGGTTTTATCCTGTGGACCAGCCATCTGGTCTTGGCCAATGGTCTAAATCAATAGGTTTGACAGGGTTCCTCTTGGTTGACAAGGTTCATCCTCTGGTCAGGGATATTCTAATGTTTGCCCTATTGTTCACAGGATAGCTGAGATTAGGCAGACACTAGCATTAACTTGGTTCCTCAGGGTCTGCAAGTGTGGGTCCATGGTATTATGTTCCTGTGGCATTCTGTGGAGTTCTTGTGTAAAGTTTGGTCAGGCTTCTCTGGTTTTGTTGCTGCCTGTTTACTTAAAATCCTGCATCTACAAAGTTTGGTCAAAATCCATCACACCATTGCTGAAATATGCCCTCACTTACTTATTTGGTGACTTCACCACCAAATATGTTTGAGCATTATGGATGAACTATCCATCATATCAAAAGTCTTTGAAACAAGTTTTGTTCAGATCTGTCTCCTGTTGCTCTCTTCCAAATTCCACAGTTATACAACAAAATTTGAAGGAGAAGAAGCAAAAAAAAAAAAAGTTTTTTTTGTTAAAATTCAAAATGGCCAACTTTCTGTTTGACAAATCACAAATTCTTTAGAAGAACAACACCTTCAATGGAATCGATGGAAACAAGAATCTTGATTTGATGTTGAATTGTTTAAAAGTTTTGAGCACTTACATATATGAATTTGCACATTATAGCATCACCTAGACGTGAATTTAGACAAAGCTTGTTGGAGACCCTTAGGATGAAGTCCTTCAGTTATCTACAAAGTTTGGTCAAAATTCATCACATGGTTGCTGAGATATGCCCTCACTTCCTGTTTGGAAGCTTCATAATAAAAATCATTTGTGTGTTATGGACGAAAACACCTTTTTTCAGACTGGTCTCATGATGCTGCATGCCAAATTTGGTGATGATTGGACAAAATTTGTAGGAGAAGAAGCTAAACGAAACAGTTTTTGAAAAAATTCAAAATGTCCGACTTGCCGTTTAAGAAATCACAATTTTTTTACATCCACAACATCAACGCCTTCAAGAGAATCAACAGGAACAAGAATCTAGATTTAATGTTAAGCAATTCACAATTTACAAGCAATTTTACAAATTTGTTAATTATGGTGGTACCTGGTGGTGAATTTAGATAAAACTTGCTCTCCTATGTGCTATACTCTGAAGACATTTGGGTTTGAGATCAAAAGATGAACATGAGATGACAGATCAGAATTTCAGCTTTCAATTCCTGATATTTATATCTAGATGTGTGAAACAACTTAGAACATGGTACCTTTTGTTTAAACCCACACATTTTTCAAGTGATCAAAAATACTGGAACATGTGACTGACAGCTGCTTCTTGTTACCCAGTTAGATTGATTGTTTAAATAATTAATAGCTCTAAATGTCTACTCTTGGTTTGAGCCCTAGTTTTCACCTGTGAAGACTGCATTTGTTGTTAAAAAGGATAAACCAACATGAAGACCAGAGATCTGTCTGTGGGAGAAAAGCAAGCCAATCTAAAATTGAGAAAAGAGGGGAAATTGATCAGAGCCATTTCACAAGCATTGGGCATAACCAATACAACGATTTGGACTGTGCTCAAAAAGAAAGAAACCACTTGTGTACTAACAACTAGACATTGAACAGGTTGGCCAAGACAAACACCAAAAGTTGATGACAGAATCATTGTGCGAGCTGTGAAGAAAAACCCAAAAACAACAGTCAGTGACATCACCAACAACCTCCACAAGACTTCAAGAGCAGAAATATAGAGGCCATACCACAAGATACCACTCATCAGCAGTAAGAATTGGAAGGCCAGATTGGAATTTGTAAAGAAATAGATGAGACACAAAAGTTCTGGAACCAAAGTGATGAAAAGGCCAAAGTGTGAAGACAGAAAGGATGGTGCCAGATCATTGTCATAGGCTTTATCGTTGTGGTGCCGGATCTTTACATACTCGGATCTATACATACTCATTTACATACTTGTATAAAGAAACTTATACATATTTGATGTATAAAGAAACTATATTTAACTTGTAACATTGTTAGCATGGTTTGTTTTTAGCCTGCTAGAGTGGTTTTATTTGTAGCCTGAAACCTAGTGTGAGGAACTAGCAGAGGATGCTACTGACACCTTGTTATTTGTTAAAAATGACAATACTCACTGATTCTTTTGGCTGTGAAGCCTGCTCCCAACTGATTGAAAGGGTTACTGAATTTGAGAGCAGAATATCTGTGCTTCACCAAATTAAGGAGGACAAAGAGCTATTAGACACAATGCTAGCTACTGCAAATGCCAGTACCTCTATGCCCTCTCTGGATGCATCTGCTCCCCAGAAAGAGCTTTGTTACAGAAACAGAAACAATTTAATTAAAATTCAATTTCCCACCTATATCTTCCTTATTTTCACAGACATACCTTGAACTCACTTTATTAAATGTTAGGTACATTACAAAGAATACAGATCTTATTGGTGATCTAACTGTAGACCATGAGCTTGATTTTATATTTCTCACTGAAACATGGTTATCTTCAATGCTATACATAGGGTAGAAAGGGAGGTGGAGTTGCATGTGTGTACAGAGATGTGTTTGAGTGCAATAATATAAAGTTACGTTCTTTGAATATGTTGCTTGTGTAGTATGCCGAAATCCTTCAACTATTTTTGTAGTCATTTATAGACCACATAAAAGTAATACAGAGTTCCTTGATGAATTTTTGGAACTATAGTGTTTTGTCAACGAGCTATGATAAAATTCTCCAAGATGGAGTTTGGAGTCTTTTTTGTTTTTTTCGTTTTAATTGACTTAACTGTACCAAAGGTTATCAGAGAATATTATGTAAAGAAGCATTATGTTAGGCAAGAAACAACTGAGCAATTTGCACATCTCATAGAAAATGCATTTCGTAAATCACTGTTTCTCTCCACTAGTGGCTTACTTCACGCACTTAATGCTAAATTAAGAGATTCATTTCACTTAATTGCTCCTGAAAGATTGAAAAGGTTTACAGCATCTCAGAATGTTCCATGGAAGATAGCTCAAGTTAAACAGCTTAAGACTGTACTATCAGTTAGCTGAACGCCTATGGAGAAAAAAAATTACAAGTGCACCATGAGTCTCAAGAAACAGTTCTATTTATAACACTGCTATTTACTGCTAGTCATGGCAATTAGAGTACTCACATTTAATCACACACAAACAAAGGGCAATGCCAAAGTACTGTTTTCTGTAATGGACCATCTGATTAATCCACAATGCAGAAATCAACACACACACACACATCATAATTCTTCTTTAAATTTTTCATATTTGGGTTTGCGTATTTATATTCAGGTTTGAGGCTTTTACTATGTGCATGTGCTTATTTAGGCTTTTGGAGCAACTGGCAGTCAGGAGGGTATTTATTTTTAGTTTTAGGGCAATAAGAGGTCACTGGTGTATTTATTTTTTGGGTTTAGAGAAATTAGCAGGCAGGAAGTTATTTATATTTGGGTTTCAGGCAATTATAGGTCACAGGGGTATAAAAAAGTTGAAAAAGTTATTTTAGACAATTTATACTCCAAGCTAGAGTGCTGTTGACATCACCCACTGTCTATAATTTGACATGACGGGCCCTGGTGTACCCAGATTTGACCATGTGAATTTTGGTGGTTGTCCCGACAAATAAACAAGTGTATCAGGAGAACGGATGAATATTTCCAAAAGCTGAAAGCACACTGCTTCAGATCAGACCGGACATGTTAGAGGTGGTTAGGTGACGATATCTCGAAAACTGTAGGAGGAGATATGCGCTGAATATCAGGTGGAATAATAATAATAATAATAATAATAATAATAATAATAATAATAATCTTAGACCAATTAGTGTGTTACTTCCACAGAACACTGAATAAAATTTAATATATATCAGATAACAATATTATTGCAAATTGTGCAATCCTAATTATAATAATAATCTGAGACCAATTAGTGTGTTGCTTGTGCAACACACAAAATAATAATAATAACAATAATAATAATAATAATAAAAAATTCAGAGAATAAGTATTGTTGCTCCTACACCCCAACCCCAACTTTTAGAGACACAGCCTCAAAATCTAGCCCTGAATATGCCTTTCAAGTTTTGTGCATATCCATCTAATATATCATGTGTTATAACGGTTTGAGTAAATTAAGCCCCACCTTGGAATGATTGATTGGTAGGCCGTGGCCATATTCTTTATAAATGTCCACAGATTTTTAATAATTATTGATGGACAGACTCTGCTGAATAATTTGACACCACAGTTTGGAACATCTGGCAAAAATCCTAGGATATATTAATCAAATTATTTAAAAAAAAAAATGAGTGGGTGGGGATAAATGTTCCAAAAGCACATTTTTGTTTCACATAAGCACATTAATCAGTTTTCTGTGGGTCACTAGAGGGACCTACTATTCATTTTTACCGTTGATGATTGTTCATTTTTAACCCTATCAGATGCCTGCTGAAAGCCAATTGGCCAACGGTGGCCTTGTATTTTTAAGCGACCAGGTTGTCATTAACAATACATCTACAAATTAGGATAATGATGCAGAATACCAAGTTTCAGCTAAATCAGACTTACGATTCCTGAGAAACAGTTTTCTGTATTGATGACCATGCACAAAACATGTGTTGGACCTCCTGATGACTTTGTCCTGAATGGGCCTGTCAAGTTTCGTTCAAGTGCATACACAGAATCATAAGTTAGAGCTCTTTGAGTGAATTAGAATTAGACTTGGTTGGCAGGTGGTTACCACATTGTTCATAAATTTCAACAGGTTTTTGACAATTATTAAGGTCTACTGAGCCATTTGACATCAACGTTGTGAAGATTAGACAACTAATTTTATCTCTAGGCCTCACAGTTCTCAAGATATGGCCTAAAACATAACATGGTGCACTACAATGCCACCAGTATGCTCATTGGGCTCATCTCTCTTGCCTGAATAGAGGGAGGGAGTACTACATGATGGCAAAGTTTCACGTCTGTAGCATGTATGGTTTGGTCTGCACAACCTTCTAAAATTTTTTCCATTCATTCCTATGGGAAAAAAACACACTTCGAATGGCCGCTACGCAGGAACCAAATGACCAGTCAAAAGCTGTATATAAGCACCCCTTTCCCAACCATACCAAACAATTTGGCATTAGTCTCGCTTCACAATGTGCAATCACTATCGTCCTGTACATCAAAATTCTGATTGGACAAAATTTGTAGGAGAAGAAGCAAAAAAATATGTTTTGAAACAATTCAAAATGGCTGACTTCCTGTTTAAGAAATCGCAATTTTTTTTATCAACAACATGAGCACCGTCAAGGAAATCCAGAGGAATAAGAATCTTGATTTAATGTTGAGTGGTTCAAAAGTTATGAGCAATTTTACAAATTTGCTAATTATAGCCCAACCTAGATATAAATTTAAACAAACCACCTTGGAGACCCTTAGTGTGAGGTCTTTCAGTTATCTACAATGTTTGGTCAGAATACGTCACACCATTGCTGAGATATGCCTTCACGTCCTGTTTGTTGGCTTCACCATCAAATTCGTTTGCGTGTTCAATTCAATTCAATTCAATTATATTTGTATAGCGCTTTTAACAATGGACATTGTCACAAAACAGCTTTACAGAAATAAATGGATTAAAAAAAAATATATTGTAAATATGTGAATTTATCCCTAATGAGCAAGCCAGAGGCGACAGTGGCAAGTGACAGTGGAAACCTTGAGAGGAACCAGGCTCAAAAGGGAACCCATCTTCGCCTGGGTGCAATGGATAGTGCAATTGTAAATAAATCCCTTCTATTATTGTACTATATGGACAAATAGTGCAATTGTTCAACCAGTAAATTCATCACAGTTTTCGCAAGACTTCCGGATGGTTAAAATCTATCCACCATCCACTGATGGAGTCCTGAGTACGAAGGTGCCCGTGGCAACTGCAGCCCCAAAGCCACTACAGCAATCGCAGTCCCAAGCCATTACAGTACAGCTCCCCATATGTAATCCCCAAGCCATCTCCACAGCCCCCAGGTGGCACCATCCCCAGCAATCCAAACGGTTCTTCAGGCCATCCATATGGGGCCACCCCCAGCAGCAGCGAGCGAACTCAACAGATGAGAACTCCAACTAGAAGTAGGGCATCAGGTCAGGCAGGTCCGGGGAGCAGAAGGGGTCAGGATCACTGGCATCTCAGAAGTAGCATGTATAGCTTGACAGAGACTGAGAGAGAGATGGAGAGAGAGGGAGAGATTGTTAGGTAAGCTTTTGTCCTCTAATGGTTAAGGACAATGTACTTTGCGTGCAGAGTGCAAGCTGGGACTCCGGCAAGACTAGCTATGACAGCGTAACTAAAAGGGAGAGCCAGAAGCTAACACAGACATGAGGGCACCCTGGGACATAAGGCAGCCAGCCACTCCACCGTCTACAAACCTGAGTGAACGTGTGAGAGTGGGGGGGCGACAGCATCCAAACATCCCAGCTCACCACAACACTCTATGCTTGTGAACCCTCCAGACCTGCCCCTGTACCTAATAAAAAATTATTCGCAAAAGGCTTGACTAAACAAATATGTTTTCAGCCTAGACTTAAACACTGAGACTGTGTCTGAGCCCCCAACACTAAGTGGAAGGCTGTTCCATAACTGTGGGGCTTTGTAAGAGAAAGCTCTACCCCCAGCTGTAGCCTGCACTATTCGAGGTACCAACAAATAGCCTGCACCTTTTGATCTAAGCAGGCATGGCAGATCATAAAAGACCAAAAGTTCGCTCAGGTACTGTGGCGCGAGACCATTTAGTGCTTTATAGGTCAATAGTAGTATTTTATAATCAATACGAAATTTGATTGGGAGCCAATGCAGTGTGGATAAGATAGGGGCGATGTGGTCATATCTTCTGGTTCTAGTAAGGACTCTCGCTGCTGCATTCTGGACTAACTGGAGCTTGTTTATGCATCGACTGGAACATCCAGACAGTAAGGCATTACAATAATCCAACCTAGAGGTAAAAAAAGCATGAACTAATTTTTCTGCATTGTGTAGTGACAACATATTTCTTATTTTAGCAACATTTCTGAGATGAAAGAAAGTGATCCTAGTGATATTATCTACATGAGCTTCAAAAGAAAGACTAGAGTCGATAATCACGCTAAGGTCTTTTACTGCTGCACATGATGAAACAGAAAGGCCATCCGGAGTTATTATGTAATCAGAAAGCTTACTTCTAACTGCATGTGGTCGTAGTACAAGTACTTCTGTCTTGTCAGAATTAAGTAAGAGAAAGTTAATAAGCATCCAGTTTCTAATGTCCTTTACACATTCCTCAACTTTATGAAGCTGGTGTCTGTCATCTGACTTTGCTGAAACATACAACTGTGTGTCATCAGCGTAACAGTGGAAGCTAATACCATGTTTACGAATAATTTTGCCCAGAGGTATCGTATATAAAGAAAAGAGCAATGGGCCTAAAACAGAGCCTTGCGGGACACCACACTTTACCTTAGTATGCGAAGAGAAGTCACCATTTACATCTACAAGCTGATAGTAATCAGTCAAATAAGACCTGAGCCAGGAAAGGGCCATTCCTTTAATGCCTACTACATTTTCTAGTCTATCGAGGAGAATAGCATGATCAATGGTATCAAAAGCTGCACTAAGGTCAAGCAGCACAAGCAAGACACAACCCTGATCAGAGGCCAGAAGTGAGTCATTTACCACTTTAACCAGTGCTGTCTCTGTGTTATGATGAGGCCTAAATCCTGAATGATACATTTCATGAATGTTATTCCTATGTAAGTATGAGCATAGCTGCTGTGCTACAACCTTTTCTAGGATCTTGGAGATAAAGGGGAGGTTTGATATTGGTCTATACTTAGACAGCTGACAGGGGTCAAGGTCAGGTTTTTTTAATCAAGGGCTTGACAACTGCTAGTTTAAAAGATTTACATACATAGCCAATGCTAAGGGAAGAATTTATTATCTTTAAAAGAGGTTTGATTGTTTCAGGAATTATCTGTTTGCAGAAACAAGTAGGTAAAGGATCTAGTATACAGGTTGATGATTTTGATGATGAAATTAGTGAAACTAGTTTGGTCTCTTCAAGGGGAGTAAAACATTGTAATTGTTGATCTGATATTACTATATTATCATCTACATGGTTAGTTATAAAACTGTCTGGATTTAAATTAATAGTCTGAATTTTTTGCCTTATATTTTCAATTTTACCACTGAAAAAATTCATGAAGTCATTACTGCTATATAATGATTGCGTGCCTGTTTCTATTGTGGTTTTATTCCTAGTTAATTTTGCTACAGTATTAAATAAGAATCTAGGATTATTTCTGTTAGCTTCAATTAGGGTGGAGAGATACATTGATCTAGCAGCACTAAGAGCTTTCCTACAGCTCAAAAGGCTCTCCTTCCATGCTATATGAAATACTATCGATTTAGTTTGATGCCATTTACGTTCTAGTTTTCGAGTGGTCTGTTTTAAAGTTCGTGTGTGATCGCTATACCAGGGTGCTAGCTTTTTCTCCCTATTTATTTTTCTTTTAAGTGGAGCTACCTTATCTAGCGAGTTGCAGAACGTTGATTCTAAGCGTTCAGTTGCCTGGTCAAGTTCTTCGGGATCAGATGGTGATCATGGTTGATAAATCAGGGAGATTACTGATAAAACTCTGTGCAGTTGTTGACGTGACAGTACGTTTGACACGGTGACATGGCAAGGTGCATATACTATGATTAAGACACATTTTAAATGAGATGAGGTAATGATCTGAGATAGCTTCAGACTGTGGAAATGAGACTATATTTTCAATATTTAATCCGAATGTTAGTATTAAATCAAGAGTGTGACCACCACTATGGGTGAGTCCTATTACATTCTGATTAACCCCTACTGAATCAAGAATGGACACAACTGCTGTTCTTAGATGGTCATCTGGATTATCAAAATGAATATTAAAGTCTCCAACAATTAATGCTTTGTCTAAGGAAACAACCAGGTTAGAGATGAAATCCACAAATTCACATAGGAATTCCGAATATGACCCTGGGGGTCTGTAAATAATAATTAGTGGAATCACCTGGGTAGACTTATTTTTGTGTTATAGAGAAACCGTGCGATATATCAAAAATCAAAGTAACAGGGATAGTCTCATGATGCTGTGATTCAAATTTGGTGATGATCGGACAAACTGTATTTGAAAAATTTCAAAATGGTGGAAAATCCAATATTTTGTAGAACAGAATTAATAGGACAAAATAGAATAGAATGCCTTTATTGTCATTGCACCTTGCAGTACAACGGAATTTGGTGTGCATCTCCCGATACGATTTTGTTTGACACACAAAGTACAGATACACATAAAACTAGAAAAATAAATAAATAGGTAGGTATGGAATAAAACAACTTTACTATAAAATGAATAATATTGCACTGGCTGCAGTTTTAAACACAATGTTATAATATAGCCCTTAAGAGTTGTCTGCGGAGAATGGAGAAAAGTTGTTAGGAGGAGGGAGAGGAATGTTTGCAGAGATCAGTTCAGTGATGGCTGTAGGGGAAAAAACAGTTTAGAGGTGTGAGTTATTATAGCCCTGTAGCATCATCCAGAAGGCAGCAGGGTAAACAGGTAATGTCTGGGGTGGGTAGAGTCTTTCAGTATACTACTGGCCTTATGAAGTTCTCTTGTTCTAAAGATCTGCTCGAGTGAGGGAAGAGGGTGGTCAATTATTTTCTTGGCAGAGTTTGTAACGCTTTCTGTTTGCTACAGAACACTTTGCATACCACATTGTGATGTAGTAGGTCAGGACACTTTCTACAGATCAGTGGTAGAAAGGCACTAGCAGCTTAGAGAACAAGTTGTTCTTTTTTAATGTCCTTAGGAAATGGAGCCTTTGTTGTGCAAATTTTTGTGATAAGCACAATGGTATTAGTTGTCCCTGTAAGGGCTTCAGTGATGTGGATTCCCAGGAATTTGAAACTGGAGACCCATTCCACAATATCACCATTGATGAGGAGGATGGTCCATGCTATGCCTGTGGAAATCAATGATTAGTTCTTTGGTTTTATTGGTGTTGAGTGAGAGGTTGTCATGTGGTCAATTTGCAGACTTCGTCCCTGTAAGCTGTCTCATCCTCATTTGAGATCAGCCCCACCATATCACGTAACATCATGGTGTCCATTTGTTTGACCCAAAGAATCAGAGGAATGTGGAATGACATTTCTAATACATTCCCTTGCAGAGATATTATTGTAAAGCTATGTCCGAATTTGCCCTGTTGGTGGCACTAGAGGCCTTGAGTGGCATACACCAAAATTGCTGTGAAGGTAGCTGAAACTGTCCTCTATCCCTCAAAAAAGTATTGTTCGTGTTGGTCTCACAATTCTCTCTTCCAAATTTCATGGTTGTGGGACAAAATTTGTAGGAGAAGAAGTGGAAAAAGTTTTGTCAGGACCAGAGCAGGATTTGAACCCAGGATCTCTGGGTACAGGTCTAATGCTCTACTGATGGAGCTAAACACAGATGAGAAGCCCCAAAAGCAGAGGCTAGTATAGGAGTAGGTTGAATGGCTTAATAGGGGAAAAGCAAAAAATGACAAGGAATGTCAGCAGGGTGACTAGTAGCAAAAGGCAAAAAATCCAAAAGGGAAAAAAGGGAAAAAAAACAGGCAAGCAAAAAACTCAAACAATGCAACGCTCAGAAGACATCAAAAATAAAACACAAAAGCTAGGGCAAAAATTCCAACAAAATACAAAAAACAGGGCAAAGATCCAAGGCAGGATTTTATCAGTCACAGTCCATAAAAAAACTAGCAAGGTTACAAGGATACATGACAAAAAGCAGAAGAGCAGGGCAGAGACTTACACAAGGCCAAAACCAAGGCAAAGACTGAGCAAAGACTCTAACAAACAGGGCAACTTAAGTACACAGAAAAATGAGACACAGCTGAAACACATTAACTAGTCTGGCGCTCTAATAGAAAGTCCTCAGGGTCACCATCAGGTGGCCAAAAGGCAGAATACAGTCTGAAACCTGACAATGTTAGCTGTCAGGGGGCAATTATATTTGGGCTTTGGGGAAATTAGGGGACAGGGGTATTTATTTTGGTGTTTTGTGGCAATTAGCAGGCATAGTGGTATTTTTGCATTTGAGGATTACTTTTCAGGAGAAATGCCTGTCTGTGTCAAAGTGCAGGCACCTGCACAGTGTGTGTGAGGCCCTTTGTGACATTCTGGAACTCTTAACTGACAAACTGTCCTTTTTGTCCTTTTTTTTTATGGGTGTCTATTACAAAATTCAAACAGCAGGCTGAGTTTTGTCACCTCAAACAAACACTCAAAACTCAACCAGATCGAGTTAACTAATGACATGGTTAGTGTAAGGAGACTTTGCTGATCAATTTGATGCAATTTTATGATATTCAATTCATGTTTTATTTGTATAGTGCTTTTAACAATGGACATTATCAAAATGAAGCTTTACAGAAATATATAAATTTCTGATATAAATTTTAAATTTATAAATTTATCCCTAATGAGCAAGCCAGAGGCGACGGTGGCAAGGAAAAACTCCTTGAGACAATATGAGGAAGAAACCTTGAGAGGAACCAGACTCAAAAGGGAACCCATCCTCATCTAGGTGACACTGGATAGTGCTACTGTAATAATTCCCCTTCTATAATTGTGTACTATATAGTCAAAAAGTGCAAGTGTGTAAACAGGAACTTAGGAACTTATGAGCAACTTATGAATATGAGCATCAGAGTTATTTCTGAATTCATTATAGTTGTAACTATAAATAATTCCCTTATATGACTGTATACTATATGGTCAAAAAGTGCAATTGTGTAACCACGAAAGTTCATTATAGTTTACAAATGGAGTCTATTTTGTTGAAGTTATCAACTGTTCAATGGTGGAGACTTGAGTGCAAAACTGTTCATAGCAGTTGCAGTCCTAAGGCTATCATAGCAATTGCAGTCCTAAGCCATCATAGCAAAACTGTTCATAGCGATTACAGTCCTAAGCCATCTTTATGGTTTCTAGGTGGTACCATCCACAGTAATTTCATTGATCTTTAGGCTGTCTATGTGGGTCGATCCTCAGCAGCAGCGAGTGGTTTTCAGGCGATGAGAACGCCAACCAGAAGTAGGGCATCAGATTATTAGGTAGGTCATTGTCATGTAATGGTTAAAGAAAATGTACATTGTGTGCAGAGTGCAAGCAGGGATTCTGGAAAGACTAGCTATGAAAGCATAAGTAAAAGGGAGAGCCAGAAGGTACAACAGACATGAGGGCACCCTGAGGCAACACTGAGACTGTGTCTGAGTCCTGAACACTAACTGCAAGGCTGTTTTGTGGTAACTGTGGGGCTTTGTAAAAGAAAACTCTGCCCCCCGCTGTAGCCTTCACTATTCGAGATACCAACAAAGTTGTTGTTGTTTGTTTTGGGGGTTTCTCCCTTCAGTTTCCTGTTCAGGAGGTGAAATGCATGCTCATTTGGGTTAAGGTCTGGTGATTGCCTTGCCCAGTCTAAAACCTTCCACTTTTTTCCTGTGATGAAGTCCTGTGTTGTGTTAGCAGTGTGTTTTGGGTCATTGTCTTGCTGCGAAATGAAGTTTCTCCCAATTGGATTGGATGCATTTCTCTGTAAATTGGCAGACAGAATGTTTCTGTAGACTTCTGAATTCATTCTGCTGCTAACATCATGAGTTATATCATCAATAAAGATTGGTGAGCCGTTCCAGAAGCAGCCATGCCATGACACTACCTCCACAGTGCTTGACAGATGAGCTTGTATGTTTTGGATCATGAGCACCCCTTTCCTTCTCCACACATTGGCCTTTTCATCACTTTGGTAGAGGTTAATCTTGGTTCCAGAACGTTTGCAAATTTCTTTGTGAATTCCAATCTCGCCTTCCGATTCTACTGCTGATGAGTGGATTGCATCTTGTGGTATGGGCTATATATTTCTGCTCTTAAAATCTTCTTCAAACGGTGGATTGTGATACCTTCACGCCTGGAGGTTGTTGGTCATGTCACTGACTGTTGTTTTTGGGCTTTTCTTCACAGCTCTGACAATGTTTCTCTCAACTGCTGTTGTTTTCCTTGGCCAACCTGTTCCATGTCTAGTTGTTACTGCACCAGTGGTTTCTTTCTTTTTCAGGACATTCCAACTTGTTTTATTATCTATGCCCAATGCTTGTGCAATGGCTCAGATCAAAACGTCTTGCTTTTCTCCCATAGTCAGCTCTCTGGTCTTCATGTTGGTTTATCCTTTTTAACAACAAATGCAGTCTTCACAGGCTAAACCCTGGGCTTAAACCAAGAGTAGACATTCAGAGCTATTAATTCTTTAAACAATCAATCTAACAGGGCACACTTGGGTAACAAGAAAGTTGTCAGTCACATGTTCCAATATTTTTGACCATTTGAAAAATGGGTGCAGTCCTAGTACAAGTAGTTCTGTCTTGTCAGAATTAAGCAGAAGGAAGTTAATAAGCATCCAGTGTCTAATGTACTTTACAAATTCCTCAACATTATTAAGCTGATGTCTCTCATCTGGCTTTGCTGAAACAACTGTGTTTTATCAAAATTATTTACAAATAAATAATTAATTATTTACAAATAATTTTGCCCAGAGGTAGCATATATAGAGAAAAAAGCAGTGAGCCTAAAACAGAACCTTGTAGAACACCAAACTTTACCTTAGTATGCATAGAGAAGTCAACATTTACACCTACAAACTGATAACGATCAGTCAAATAAGACCTGAGCCAGGAGAGGGCCGCTCCCTTAACTCCAACAACATTTTCTAGTCTGTCAATGAGAATAGTATGATCAATGGTGTCAGAAGCTGCACTAAGGTCAAGCAACACAAGCATGGTCACACTACCCTGAGGCCAGTAGTAGGTCATTTACCACTTTAACCAACAACTTTTCTAGGATATTGGACATAAATGGGAGGTTTGATATTGGCCTATAGTTGGACAACTGACAGGGGCCGATGTCAGGTTTTTTAATCAGGGGTCTGATAACTGCTATTTTAAAAGATTTAGTAATATAGCCAAAACTAAGGGAAGAATTGATTATTTTTAGAAGAGGTTCAATTGCTTCTGGAATTATCTGTTTGATGAAACATATAGGTAAGGGATCTAGTATACAAGTTAATGATTTTGATGAAGAAATTAGTGAAATTGGTTTCTCTTGAAGGGGAGTAAAACATTCTGATCTGGAACCAACCGATCTGTTATGGTTATATTATTATCTACAGAGTTAGTTATCAAAGTGTCTGGTTTTAAATTTATAGTCTGAATTTTCTGCCTGATATTGTTAATTTTGTCATTAAAAATATTCAAGAAGTCATCACTGCTATATATTGATGGTGTGCATGTTTCTGTGGTGGTCTTATTCCTAGTTAATTTTGCTACAGTATTAAATAAGAATCTAGGATTATTTTTGTTATCTTCTATTAGGGTGGAGAGATACGTTGATCTAGCAGCACTAAAACCTTTTCTATAGCTCAGGAGGCTCTCCTTCCATTCTGTTTGAAATACTACCAATTTAGTTTGACACCATTTACGTTCTAATTTTCAAGTGGTCTGTTTTAAGATATGTGTGATCGTTATACCAGGGTGCTAGTTTTTTCTGTCTAATTATTTTTTGTTTAAGTGGAGCTATATTATCTAGCATGTAGCGGAACATTGACTTTAAGCACTCAGTCGCCTGATCAAGTTATGTGGGGTTGTCAGACGGTGATCCAATCATAGGTGATAACTCTGGGAGATTATTGATAAAACTCTGGTGCAGTAGCTGACATGAATGTATATTTGACACGGTAGTGTGGTAAGGTGCATATATTATGATTAAGACACATTTTGATTTGCTTCACTTTAAATTGATTGTGGTGGTGTACAGAGGCAAAAATTACAAAAATTGTGTCACTGTCCAAGTACTTATGGACCTGACTGTATATATTTATTTATATTTCCAAGATGGAGTATTTTATTATTGATGTAGGAATGAAGCTGGACATGAAATTAGCGTTTTTGCTCCTGGACAGGTCTATAAATGTAAACTATAAGCTTTGAGCTGTTTCATTGGCCTTCTGCACATAATTAAATCAGTAGATACATTTTTATCACTGAGACAGCCAGGTAAGGAAATGCTTTGGATTAACCACCTTGAAATGTATGTAATGGCGGATAACTATGTAGCTATGCTAAGATGGTAGTTTCAGCTAAAACCATAGTTTTTAGTTTCAGCCAAAAACCACTGAGACCTGTTATAAATAAACGACAGGGCAGTGGAGGCACTCTAAACCATCCTCATAAATCGGTATGAGTCAAATTTTGCTTATTTCTAGTGCTGTGCCTGTTACACTGCTAAATGGCCAAATGGGCAAAAGTTAAATGCTAACACCAGACACCCAGCATACTGGAGACACGGAGCTCCGATTTTAGCTGCTGTAACAAGAAAAGTACCTGTGTAACATAAGTCACTCAGGATATGGAAATCTATTCATCATTAACCATTGTCAGCCAAAGTTTGCGTGTTTTAGTGTTATAACGTTATATTACGTGACTTTCAAGCACTTGAATGGCGGAGTGGACAAATGCTGACATCAGCCTGCCTTTATACAGAGCTCTGTTGAAACAAGTAGAGTACTTCAGTAACATGTATAGATTATAAGTCACTCAGGAAAAGTGAAATATAATTACCATAAATCATTATGTGCTGAATTTAGCGTGTTTTAGTACTATAACCTGACTTTAGATCAATTGAATGCCTGAGTGGGCAAAAGCTAAATGCTAAAATGCTAACATCAGCTACAGAGACACAGATCTTTTAGATGCTAGCAGAGTACTTCATTAACATGATTAGACAATATGTCACTCAGGATAATTGAAATATAATTACCATAAATCATTATGAGCCACATGTTGTGTGTTTTAGTGCTATAATTTGTCTTTAAAGTGCTTGAATGGCAAAGTAGGCAAAAGCTAACTGCTAAAATGCTAATATCAGCCAGCCTATATACAGAGCTCCATTGCCCATGGCTCTAACAAGCATAGTGTTTCTGTAGCATGATAAGATGATAAAGTCACTCAGGATAAATGAAATATAATTTCTATTAATCGCCAAACACAATAAATCAGTGCCTGACAAGGGGAGATGCTCATGTAAGTGCCAGGTTTCTGAAAGCGAGGCACAGCCATCCTGTATATAAATTAGCCTAAAGCCACACTATTCACTGTTGTTAACAATGGTTTCTGCTTGGTTGGAATAAAAAGATTGGACGCCCCTGGATTAGAGGAAAAAAGGCGCATTTAAAGATGTGCAAACTCAGAAAATGTTCACCAAATCACTTAGCTATTGACATGGTGGCAAAAATGCCAAGATTGATTTGGAATTTTTTGATTTATGGTTGTTTACAAGATGTGAGAGGAATTAATGAAGAAGAGAAAAGTCCCCTTTAAACAGTGGGCATACAAAAATGTCTGGAAGTCATTGTGTCAAAAAAAAAACCCACTCAAAACTGGGAAAATATTCACCAAATTGCTTAATGACATGGTTATTGTCAGAAGCTCTTGCTGATCAATTTGATGCCACTGTCCCCCAAGCGGGTCGCCACCCCTGCTAGGCCCCGGGGTTTGCAGGGGCACCAGGGAAGGCTTGGAAACCAGAAGTGAGAGCCCACCGGGGCCTGCCACCCCGCATCACCGGGTTAGTGAGGAAACCATAAGAGTAGTGGTATTTCACTGGTGGCGCCCAGCGGAGTGGGGCCTCCCACTTATTCTACACCCCTCATGTCTCTTCACAGTGCCAGACTAGAGTCAAGCTCAACAGGGTCTTCTTTCCCCTCTGATTCTGCCAAGCCCATTCCCTTGGCTGTGGTTTCGCTAGATAGTAGGTAGGGACAGTGGGAATCTCGTTCATGCGCTTCACTAATTAGATGACGAGGCATTTGACTACCTTAAGAGAGTCATAGTTGCTCCCGCCATTTACCTGCGCTTCATTGACTTTCTTCACTTTGACATTCACAGCACTGGGCAGAAATCACATCGTGTCAACACCAGCCAAGAGCCTTCGCGATGCCTTCTGTTAATTAAACAGTCGGATTCCCCTTGTCTGCACCAGTTCTAAGCTGGCTGCTAGGCGCCGGCCGAGGCTGGAGTAAACATTAGCTGAAAACTGAAGTAAACATTAAGGAAAAAAAAATATTGTGCCTTAATTTGAACGGCAGTCAACGTAAGTGTTGACTTGCTTCAAACAAATGCTCATAACTCTGATGAAAATATATTTCAGTCAATTAGATATGTTCAAGTTTTTGAAAGGGGGAGTAGCTGGACTGTTTAAAGCTTGAATGGAGATTTTAACTGAAAGTATAAGGATTTTAGACAAAAATGATGTGTTGCCATAATAAATTCAGAAACTGTAGATGGAACTTTGGGCAACAATAAAAAAAAAAAAAAAAAGCTAGAGCAGGTGACGGCTCTAGCTTTCCACCATAGGAATGAATGGGGCGCTTGGCCCCCTAAACATGGTAGACTTGACACACAAAAGGCAGTACCATACACACACATTGCTAGCACATGGTACTATATTGCTGCCTTGTGCTTTTGATGCAGAAAATCATCAAAAGCACAAGGTTGGTTCTGTTGTTGTAGTGGTTGCTATTTTTTTCTTTATGCTGTTTCTTATTTCCTATGTCTTCTTTCTTCCCCTTGATCCTCTTTTTTCCCTGCTGTTTTTTTCATCACTACTCCCATCTTATCATGCTGCTATAATGCGAAACTGTTACTGCTCCATTATCTGCCTTTTAATTCTTTTAATGCATAATGGGAAATGTAGGAGATGGAGACAGAACCTGATAATGAGGTAAATATGACCTTTTTCTAGATTTTTTTTGCATCATTTCTCTATATTCATTTGCTAGGAGGTATCTTAAGATTTGGAATGAATACAGTCCTTTTTCTGACTTTAGCAAAGGCTCTCCTCTACAGATCAATCACTGACATAACATCAACTTTGATTGCAAAATTTATTTATCAGTAATTTAAATAAATTATTACGCTTAAAAGTATGTCACAGCATTAAAAGAATGATAAAATGGTTCGCTGAATTTTAAGGAAAAATATAACAGTAAAAGAGAACTAGAGTAAGGATCAGTCATTTTCAGAATTATATTTTTTCTGAACACGGTGTTACTGAGACAGCTTACACTTATTTAATAAACTGCACAACGAGTAGAGCTGCTTGCCACAAAAATGTAATTTTGCATTTGGAAACACTAGACACACTATTCTAAAATAACATTTGTGTGATTTGTTGAACTTCCTCTTCAATATTTCACTGAAATACTGTATATATACAACTTACATATCATTTGCTGATTAGAAACTTTAGAAAGCTTTTATATTTTATTTACTTTACTTATGGCTTTTTTTACATTCTGTTTACAGAATGACAAAGATCGACGTCATATCATTGCTTCATTAGCATTACGACAGCGCTTCAGCTGTCTGTCTGATCCCACGTCCAGTGAGTTTTAATTTTCTGTGGATAATTTTGAATTCCACTATAGATGAAGTGTTAACTGTTTTGCCATTTAGTTAAAATGAATTGATAAAGTTCAAATATGTTCACATAAATAGTGCCAGTATACACTTACTGAGCACTTTATTAGGAACTCTATACTAATACTGTGTAGGGCCTCCCTTTGCTCTCAAAACAACCTCAATTCTTCATGGCATAGCTGTTGGAAACATTCCTTTGAGATTCTGGTCCATGTTGACATGATTCATGATTGCGTCACACAATTCCTGCAGATATTTCAAGTGCACTTTCATGCTGCGAATCTCCCATTCTACCACATCCTAAAGGTGTTCTATTGGATTCAGATCCGGTGACTGGGAAGGCCACTGAAGAACACTGGCTATGTTTTTCCAGTCTTCAACTGTCCAGTTTTGGTGAGCCTGTGCCCACTGTAGCCTCAGCTTTCTGTTCTTGGCTGACAGAAGTGGAACCCCGACATGGTCTTCTGCTGTTGAGCCCATCCACCTCAAGGTTCAACATGTTTTGCATTCTAAAATGCTTTTCTGCTCACCACAATTGTACACAGTGGTTATCTGAGTTACACTAGCCTGTCTATCAGCTCGAACCAGTCTGGCCATTCTCCATTGACCTCTCTCATCAACTAGGTGTTTCTGTCTGCAGAACTACCACACACTGGATGTTTTTTCTTTATTGCACCATTCTGAGTAAACTCTAGAGACTGTTGTGCGTGAAAATCCCAGGAGATAAGCAGTTATAGAAATACTCAAATTAGACTGTCTGGCACCGTCAATCATGCCACAGTCAAAATTACTGAGATCACATTTTTGCCCATTTTTGATGGTTAGTGTGAACATTACCTGAAGCTGCTGGCTGATATCTGCACGATTTTACGCATTGCACTGCAGCCACACAATTGGCTGATTAAGTAATTGCGTGAATGATTAGGTGTACAGGTGTTCCTAATAAAGTGCCCAGTGAGTGTATATTACACCATATTTTGGTTCTTTGCATATGTTGTCATCCCACTTTTTTGGTTTGGACACACTCATGAGTTTCTGTTATTTCATATCATCCATTCTCTCTTCAAAGATTTATGTCTTGTATGTTTCCTGAGCCAGCAGTGTGTTTTATTTTTTCATTGTGTTTTTTTTTACCCTTTGTTGAATAAAGACATGCTATTTCAAGCCAAAATCAACAACAAAAAAGAGCACTTTTGACAGAATATCTATATTCTGTCAGACAATGTTGTTGTTTTTTTTCCATCTTCAACTAACCAGTTTCAGTGAAACTGTGCCCAATGTAGCCTTAGATTCCTTTTTTTGGCTGGATCCTTATGTTTTTTCTGCTGTTGTAGCCTATCCACCTCAAAATTTGACATATTATGTGTTCTGAGATGCTTTTCTGCTCAGCACGGTTGCAAAGACTAGTTATTTGGGTTACTATAGCCTTCCTCTCACCCTGAACTAGTCTGGCCATTTTCTCATCAGTCTGACCTCTCTCATCAGCAAGGCATTTCTGTCCACAGAACTGCCATTCACTGGTTGTTTTTTGTTTGTTACACCATTCTGTGTAAACTCTACAGAGTGTGTTAAAATTCCAGGTTATCAGCAGTTTTTGAAATACTCAAACCACCCCATCTGCCACCAACAACAATGCCATGGTCAAAGTCACTGAGACCACATTTTTCCCCCATTCTGATGTTCGATGTGAACAACCTGTATCTGCATGATTTTATGCATTGCAGTGCATGATTGGCTGATAGAATAATTGTATGAATGAGCAGATGTATAGGTGTTTCTATTAAAGTGTTCCAATGTACAGGATTTATTATTCAATTTCTAAATTGCAAATATTGTTTTTGGTGCATTACCGGACTGCTTGTATGTGTAGTGGCATTTGTATGAGCCTGCCCTAATGTTTGTGATATTTGTGTTTATTTATATTGTTTCTCATAAACAATCAATTTTTGTCACAATCATCTACAAACA
>CM040463.1:22596228-22612749 GCA_022758105.1 Pangasianodon gigas | reverse complement strand
TTTGTTTTGTTTTTTTTTTTTTTTTTTTTTTTTTTTTTTTTTTTTTTTTTTTTTTTTTTTTTTTGTTCATTTTATTTTATTATTAATATACTTGTGATAGAAAAGACCAAAAGAGGAAACACTGCTCTGAAAACTACATCACAGACTTCTGGCTATTCCTACAAGCCTGCTTTTATGACACACCTATACCAGGCTTGGGTAACCAGCCCAGTTGCTAGTGCCAGTGGCCAAGCCAAGTCAGGATTTGTCTCTCTCTCTAGCTCGTCCTCCAACACTCTATCTGCCTCACCACTGAGGTCTGGGTTGTCAGAAAACTCTGACTCCCCCATCACATCAGTCATCAGAGGCTCATTTACACCTTCTATCAAGTCTGTCAGTGATGTTGCATTACCAATACGCTCCTACAGAGCTGTCTCTTCCTCACAAAAGATAGTGGAGCAACAGGCCCAGAACCCAGTTCAGGCATCTCTGACCCCTTTATCATCTCCAGTAAAAAACATCCCTGACTCTGTCTCTGTAAAAGCCCTGCCATCCCTTTCAGCCAGAACTTCTCTACTCCCAGCTGGAGGCTCACTGCTGGAGAAACCCTTTATCACTAGGACTCCGCCTGCTTCACCTGCGTCTTCTCTGAAAAGCTCAAATAGCTCAAATTTTTCATATAAATCTGCCAATACTTCAAATGTTCTAACAACTGCTTCCCCCATTAAAACATTCTCAGGCTTGACCACAGTCAAAACAACAACTAATACATCCAGCTCTCATAGCTCTCCAACTAAATATCACTCCCCCTCACCCATCTTTCTCCTGTCTGGCAGCCTACAAGAGAGGATACAGGCTACAACATTCGCTGCCACAACCAGTGTCAATGCTGCTTTTGATGAAGTAGAGAGGACACTAAACTCCTGCTCTGCAAGCTATGAAAAACTCAAGGCTGTGTCATCCTCTCCACCCTCCACATATCAGTCTATTCTGTCTTCAGGTTCTGTCTATGACCCTCCCCCCAATTCCACCACTTCTGTCACATATACTACAGTTGCAGTGCCTGTTTATTCAGTTATAAATGTTTTGCCAGAACAGCAGTTTAAAAAGCTTCCTAACATCTCCAAATCAACAGCAACACTCTTGTCCCCCAGAAAAGCTATGGCCCCAGAGGCTAATGCTCAAATTCAGTCTACCTCTGCCAGAATTCTGTCCCCTGGTAAAACTTTCCCATTCATGTCCCCTGCCACCTCCTCATCCCCTCTGTCAAATAGCCAGGACATACTGAAGGATGTGCATGAAATGAAGAAAGATTTAATCAGAATGTCAGCTATTTTGCAAACTGATACATGCTCCAAAGGCTTCCAGTCTAACTCAAATAAGGAACATAAAATAGAAGATGAGGAAACATACAAGATTATGGAGAAAGTCAAACAAGACTTAGTTAAAGTTAGTGAGATACTAACCAATGATATTCTGAAGGAGGGTAAAAAATACAAGAAAGGTAGCAAGGCTGAAGATTTAGAGGATGACATTGACAATAACCAACAAAATGGATGGAGATGCCCCCCTCGATATGAGACAGTAGCACCTCAGGTCAAAACAAGAGTTATGACCGACAGAGATTTTAACCTGGCAAAAGTGCTTGACTATCTAACCAATGACACTGGCACACATTCCTTATCCAAAACTGAAGCAGCACCACAGAGGAATGAAGAGAGCAGGAGAGAGAGAAAGGAAAAAGTTAAACGTGTCTTAAAACCTGCTATGGCAGTTCAAGAAAGCAAGCTCAAAATGCCCCCATTGATAATGTACCCTTCACCATCAGAGAAAGCGCTATCTAAGTTAGCAGATGCATTATTTGGTATAGAAGCCATTCTAGACTCAGATGATGTCTCTCATGATCAAGATAAAAGTCCCCTGTCAGACAGTGGGTTTGAGACTCGGAGTGAGAAGACAGCCTCAGCTCCACAGAGTGCTGACAGCATGGGGCCCACAGCTCCCTTTCAGGAAATTTCACCAGTTATCACTGAAACACGGACTGAAACTGTACATGTCATACGGTGTTACAGGCCTCCAGAGGTCACCAATGAGCCTGTAGTGGATGAGGTTAAAATGGCAAATTCTCTAGCCCAATGCACTGACACAGAGTTCAGATTACCTAGTGGCTACCATAAAGATAGAGTAAAAACTTACCAAGCCAGCTCCAGTCCTGAGGAAGACATCATGTGTAAAGGCATGCGACTTAAAGAGGAGACTCACATAACAACCACCACCCGAATGTTATATCACAAACCGGCAAGTAAGGAGACAGCCTCAGAGAGGTTTGAAGAGACCGTTATGAATTCGTTGCAGTCTGGCCGAGATCCCTCCAGAGAGTTAACTGGCCTATTTGAGCATCAGGGCAGTAATGAGGGATGGAAAGAACCACAAAGACCTCTGAACAAAGACTCAAAGCCCAAAGTGGAACACATTATTGAGGTTCATATTGAAAAAGGAAATAAAACTGAACCTACAGAGATCATCATAATGGAAACCAAAAATCACCCTGAGAAAGAAATGTATATTTATCAAAGTAGCAGCAGCAAGAATGAGCTTCAAAACAGAGAGGAAGTGGAGAAAGTAATCCCCCCTGTCTTACAGGAGGATGATGTCAGGACCACCACTGTTCAGTTAATGACAAAAGACTTGTGCAAAACTCTAAAATTACAAAGACCACATTCAGTGGAGTACCCTGAAGAAGATTCATCAATTATGAGAAGAGAGTCAAATAAAATTACAGATAAAATGCTATTCACTGAGAAGTTCAACTCTTCATATTCTGACTCAGATGAATCTTTGACTGAAAGGTCTCATTATTATGAAATGAGAACACATGGTGGCTCAGTGAGATATATCATGCTTAAACCAGATAAAACAGGTGGTGTCTTAGATGACAATGAAAACTGTGATAATCTAGCCCTACTGCAATATGCCTCAGATCCTGCTAGTCAAAAGAAGTCCATTTGGACAAGAGTATCTGAGGACAGGCAGGGAGGAAGTACAGAGAAATGTAAATTTGAGGACAGGGTAGATAAAACTGTCAAAGAAGCAGAGGAAAAGCTTAGTGAGGTCTCATGGTTCTTCAGGGATAAAACAAAGAAACTGAAGGATGAGCTCCAGTCCCCTGAGAAGAAAAATCATAGGCCAAACAGTCAAGAAGCTCAGTCTGTGCCCAGTTCTACCTGCAGCAGCCCAGAGAGAACAGTCCTGAAGAATGGTGGCAGTGGAGAACAGTGGAGCAGAGAAAGGTTTAGAGACAGATATGGTTCTCATGATAGGAAGTGTACCATCCTTCCAAGTAGCACAGAGGGACGTGTTTTAATTCAATACAGTGATGATAACAGAAAACAAGGGGACTATTCCTTAGCAAGTAGTCCAAATAAATCCTCTAAATGTTTCAAGCCATCAACATCTAAGGTTAGCTCAGTTAGAATGAAATTTGAAGCTGAGGCTAAAAAGCAAGACTTAATGGTGACTCAATGTGGTCAAACATCTGGTCCACTAGTAAAGAAGCTGCAGGAAAATAAATTACCCATCTATCAGGTGTTTGCTGGAGGGAATCTCCCAAATCCAACAGATCCAGGTGAGCATTGCCCAAAGGAGGTTCTAGATAATGAAAGGAGGCAAATTTATAATGTCAGAAAAGCTCAATTATATAATGTGTGTGACCCCAAAAGTTTACACAGAAAAGATAAGGTTGACACAACTCAGGGAAGTCATGGCAGTGGACACCATAAATCCCAGAAGTCAAAAATTTCCTATACACTTGAAGAAAACACTTTGGTAGACAGTGAAGGAAGTGATAAGTTAACCAAAGAAGAAACAACCAAAAAGATAATATATACTGAGCTACAGATTCAGGAAGACCCCAACAGTATTGAAAAATATAGTGGTTCTCTTAAAAAAAAGTCAGAATTACATGTTCCTGTTAGGGTTTCATCCAGTTTTGTAGACCATCATGAAAGTACATTAAAGCTAGATTCATCTGTTAAACCTGACAGAGCAGGGTCACTCATACCACCATTAGCTAGAAGCAAGCATTGTAGTTGTGATGCAAATAATTCATTCAGTGATATGTGGTCACTAGGAAGAATTAATGTATTCTGCAATGGTGTTGACAGTGAACAAATTGAGTATACTGAGAGAGTGACTCCAAGTGTCACAGCAGATATCAAACCTTTACCAGTTTATGTCAGCATTCCAGTGGGCAAGCAGTATGGGAAAGAGACAGCCACTGGACAACCTAGCACCTACAAAAACGTTGTTAGCCATGAGAGCCAAACAATGCATGAGGCAAGGGAAGTGTTTTATACTGTTAAACAGAGACAGCAGCCTTCACCTCAGTGGAACCCAGAGGATGACACACTAGAGAATGTAATCAGTTCTGGAAGAAGTCCCATTACTCCTGAGACCCCCAGCTCTGAAGAGGTTAGCTATGACTTGAATTCTAGAGCACCAGACACTGTAATTGTTTCTGTGGCAGGTGAACCTAGCCCAATTCCAGAGGAGTCAGAGGAAGAGGAGCAACCCAAGACCTTTATTTTCAGGGAAGTACCAGCAGAGAATGCCAAAGCTGTTAAAATTCCACCAGAATTCTCCAAAGGGAACCATGAGCTACCTGGAAAAAGAGTCAAAGGCAAACAGGTAGCATACTTTGAGTTTCCACCACTTCCACCCCAAGACACTCAACAGTCTGACCAGATGGAACTGAAGAAGGACTCACCTCTTTCTGAGGCAGACACGGAGATGATGGAGGTGAATCTTCAAGAGGAGCATGACAGACACCTTTTTGCAGAGCCTGTGATTCAAATCCATCCACCATCTCCTCTCCCACCTGGGGCTGACGATAATGATTCCAGTGATGATGAGTCTGTCATTCAGCCCATTCCTCTTAAGAAGTACAACTTCAAAATGACTCAGAATGGTAAAAAATGTGTCAAGCCTAGGAACCCAGACAGAAATGGCTCCCATCACAAAGAGTCACAAAGTATAAATGGTGTCATTAAGGGAGATGAGGAGGATGAGCAAAATGGCAATGATCAGTCTGTCACTGACTGCTCTATAGCAACAACAGCTGAGTTTTCCCATGACACTGATGCCACGGAGATAGACTCTCTGGATGGGTATGACCTGCAGGATGAGGATGATGGGTTGAGTGACACCAAAACATCAAGCCTTTCAAATGATGTAAAGACAGGTAATTGCTCCTTCAGCCAGACCAAACTGGAGGTTAGAAAAGAGAGCACCCCAAATAAGGAATTTGGAGAAAATACAAAATCTAAAAGCAACTCCTACAAAAAAACAGAAAGTGGTAAAGATCAATGCAAGATCTACTCTTTGGAGGGAAGACACCCTGACAGACAGGAGTTTGCAGATAGCTATTTCAGCTACAAGCTTGAGGAGGAATTACATTCTACTTTCAAAACTATGGCCACTAAAGGCTTGGACTTTGATCCAGGGTTAAACAAAGGAGGAGAGGAAGAAGTGTTTGAGGCCAAAAACAAAGATGAAGATCCAAAATATTTTGGTTTACTGGTGGAGGACAAATCACAAGCTACTACACCAGACACCACTCCAGCTCGAACACCAACTGATGACAGCACCCCAAGTAGCGAACCTAACCCCTTTCCCTTCCATGAGGGCAAGATGTTTGAGATGACCCGCAGTGGTGCTATTGACATGAGCAAGCGGGACTTTGTTGAAGAGAGACTTCAATTTTTTCAGATTGGTGAGCATACTGCAAAAGGGAAGACAGGGAACAAGGGAAAAAGGGGCAAGAGTGTGGTGGTAAGTGCTTCCCAATCAAAGGCTGGGGGGAGATCTGTAGAGGGGATGGTAGAGGCCACCACAAACATTACACCATCCAGAAACTGTCCAACTCAGGGCATCACTGGCTGCCTGGATGCACCTTCATGCACTGATATTGTAGGGGAAACCACCTCTTGCACTGTCACAGCCTCCAAGGTCAACCCTAAATTTCACATCCCAATAAAGATGGGAATTGCAGCTTCCATAACCATAAAGAAAGACTCTGCTGACCGGACTGATATTAGGGCAGAATCCTCAGCAAGTCAGATGCTGAAGCATGATAATTTGGAAACTCATGTAAACTACTGTCAGTTTGGTAGCACATGCTCTGATTCTCCATCTGACAGGAAAGATTGCCCTTCAGAGAACTCCAGTAACAACAATAACCTAGAAGCTTGCAGTGTCCAGGCTAATTACATCCATGGTGGTAGCATAGTGTTTAATCTCCAATCATCCTCAGAACCCACCCTGCAGAAAGCCAGTCGGGTAGAAGCTCATTTCTGTAGGACTTCCTTGGTGTTAGTAAAGGATAAATCCAATGCTCAGACTCTTCAGTGGAAAGCAGACTCTCAAAAAGAATTAGCGATAAAATGTCAGCCCAAGTCTAGGCTTCCAGTCAAAATTGCAGGATTTAGCTTTAACACACATAATTCAGGTAAACAGATATCGCAACAGGTTGTTAAACCTGAGACCAGAAGATGTGATTCTATTAGTATAAAGCCCAGATCTAGAATTCCAGTCAAAGATATCAAAAGGAATAGTGCAGTTAGCTCTGCTGTAGGGCCCAAGTTAGGAAAGCTTTTGGAGGCAGAAAGGGTAGTTAGAAAAGTAGTTTCATCCCAGCTGCCAACCAGAGACAGGTCATCAGGGACTATAAAAAATTGTTCAGGTGAGGCAGACCGAACCAACATAAGTGGGCTCTGTAGGAAATCCATTAAATTTCTTCAGAACATTAGTGTGGAAGCAGCAAAAGTGACGGAGCATCTTTCAGACAAGGAGAAACAGACGCAGGCAGAGCAGTTGGAGAAGGACAGCAGCACATCACGATGTACCTCCCTATCGGACCCCTCCCAGTCACAGCCCTCCCTCTCTGACGGGTCCTCCCGAGGGGGCACACCCATAAGGTCAAAGGTCACAAGGTCTGCGGGCAGTGAGAGGAGGAGAAGTAGAAGGACAGGAGGAGGGAAGGAGGGCAATAGGGGCACAGGGGTTTGCGGGTTGCCCTACATCGCGGAGATCAAGCCTAGTTTGTAAAACTTTATTAAAAACTTCACTTGATCTTTAGTTGCATGAGCCATTGTGATTGACTGACCAGATTGCCTGTGGTGTGAATAGTAGCGGTCATTCTTGTCATCCTCTAATTTCTGTACTGTTTGAGTATACTGTACTTGTCAAAATCCCCTTTTTTCTCTCTCCCAACCTGTAAAGGTTGGTATAGCATGTTAGGGGGGAGGGGTTCCACTCGCCTGTCTGTGCAAAGATTGCGATCAGAAATTTTCTAACTTTTCAGTATTTACTTTTACTGTTAGTAGAATGCTAGATTTCTTGCATGCTTAATTCCTCATCTCAAAAGTCACCATTTTAATGTATGAAAAATTACATATCTTTTAGTTTATTGTATGCTTGTGATGTCAAAATGATTTTGTACATAGATTCTGCAATGTATATAAACAGAAGTTTTAAATGTAAAGTGTCCTCGAGCAGTGGAAAGGCACTATATAAATAAAACATTATTATTATTATTATTATTATTATTATTATTATTATCATTATTATTATAGTCTGGCATATTTAGGCACACAGGTTAACTATCTTTTGTGTGCAGTTCCTTTTCTTACCACACTCAGTATATTTCAGCCTCAGTATTATGTTCCTGTATCACTTGTACCAATTTGAAATAATAGATTTCTGATCATACTTAAAGGAACACTACAACATCTAAACATGTGTGATTGTCCTAATACATACTAACGAAACATTGCACACTTATTCTGACAACAATGAAGCACAAAGAAAAGTATTTTTCTAATTACTGTGTGCACTAAGATATTGTAATTGATAGTACTCACAAGACCACAAACTTTATACCACTAATCATTAGATGTTGTCACCCTGTTGTGGTGAGAAATTCTTAATGTTTGTATAATGCATTTACATACTTAATGCTGGTTAACCTGTAGCAGGAACAGAACAATAATCTCAACAATATATTATTATGAGAAATGCTAGTTTGATAAACAAGTCTAGTTTTATGCCAGAATTCCATTTTAATATTCAGTCAGGTCCATATGTATTTGGACAATGATACCATTTTTGTAATTTTGCCTCTGTACACCACCACAATGGATTTGAAATGAAGCAATCAAGATGTGATTGAAGTGTAGACATTCAGTTTTAATTCAAAGGGGTTTAATAAAAATAATGCATTAACAGTTTAAGAATTACGGCCATTTTTTTACATAGTACATACATTTTTACATTTGCCTTTGGCATTTTCACAGGCTCAAAAGTAGTTGGACAAACAAACATAATCATAAATATTAGGATTATTTTTAATACTTGGATGAAAAAGTATTAAAGTATGACTCCAAAAATCCTTTGGAGTGAATGACTGCCTGAAGTCTAGAACCCATGGACATCACCAAATGCTGAGTTTCTTCCCTTGAGATGCTTCACCAGGACTTTACTGCAGCCACTTTCAGTTGCTGCTGGTTTTTGGGTCTTTCCGCCTTCAGTTTTGTCTTGGGTTGAGGTCATCGGACATTTAAGAATATTTAATTACTTTGCCTTAAGAAGCCCTTGGGCTTACTTGCTTTTGCGGTATGTTTTGGGTCATTATCCACCTGTACTGTGATGTGCCATCCTCTCAGTTTTGCAGCATTTGACTGAATCTGAGCAGAAAATATAGCTCTTTATGCTTCAGAATTCATCCTGCTACTTTTATCAGCAGTCACGTCATCAAAAAACACCAGTGACCCAGTTCCACTTCCAGTCTTAACACTGTCTCTACCATGTTTGACAGATGATGTGATATGCTTTGGATCATGAGCCCTTCTTTTCCTTCTCCATACTCTTCTCTTCCCATCATTCTGGTATAAGTTAATCTTGTTCCAGAACTGGTCAGGCTTTTTTTAGAGGTTTTTTAGCAAGTCTAATCTGGCCTTTCTGTTCTTAAGTGTTACCAGTGGTTTGCATCTTGAGGTAAACCGTCTATATTTACATTCACAAAGGCGTCTCTTGGTTGTAGACTTGTAAAATGATACGCCTACCTCCTCCAGAGTGTTCTTGACTTGGATAGATGTTGTGAAGGGATTTTTCTTCAACAAGGAAAGAATTCTGCATTCATCCACTTTATGTCTTCTTTTGGTGTTGCTGAACATGCCAGTGCGTTCCTTCTCTTTAAGAATGTACCAAATTGTTGATTTGGCCACTCCTAAAGTTATTGTTGTCTCTCTGATAGGTCTGTTTTGTTTTTTCAGCCTAATGATGGCCTCATTCACTTGCATCGACACCTCTTTGGACCACATATTGTTCATGAGAGCTCCCATGAGCAGCTACCAAATGCAAATTCAACACTTGAAATCAACTCCAGACCTTATATCTCCTTAATTTGTCATGAAATAACAAGGAAACAGGCCACACCTGGCCATGAAACTGTTTATCAGTCAATTGTCCAAGTACCTTTGAGCCTGTGGAAAAGGAGGTAATATGTAAAAATTGGGTGCAATTACTAAACAGTTAATCCAATAGGTTTGTTAAACCCCTTGAATTAAAGATGAAAGTCTGCAATTCAATAACATCATGACTGCTTCATTTTAAATCCATTGTGGTGCTGTACAGAGGCAAAATTATGAAAATTGTGTCACTGTCCAAATACTTATGGACCTGACTGTATCTCAAAGAGCCTCATTTCGCCAGCCAGAAAAGGCTGCAGCTAAATATATTTCTTTAGGTTTAAATGATTAGTTAATTAGTTCTAAATGATTCTTGTTTTCATCATCAAATTTATGATGTTTCCCAGGTCCACAGAGCCCATGTGAGAGAACAGACCTTCGCATGGCCATTGTGGCTGATCATCTGGGACTTAGCTGGACTGGTGAGATTTCATGGAATGTTTATCTTAAAAAAGTATCTTGTATCATCCTCCTTAAACAGCACTGTAGAAATGTGTAAACAATGATGGGGATTTAATATAAAAATGTATGTTATTATGCTTTGTTGTGTATATAGGTGTTGCTAAATTCAATGAGTTTGACGTCATTGAATTACACCTGATTACAGGAACAAATAATAGAAAATAGCTATATAGACAGGATGGAGGGCAGAGTACCATCTATGGCTCAAAACTCATGTTGATGTCTAAATATTCTAATCCCTTGTGACTTATGGATAGTTTACAGGGAATTAGAATATCAACATGAGTTTTGAGCCTTAGGTGGTACTCTGCTCTCTGTCCTGTCTATATACAGTGGATATAAAAAGTCAACACACCCCTGTTAAAATGGCAGGTTTTTGTGATGTAGAAAAAATGAAACCAAGATAAATCATGTCAGAACTTCTTCCACCCTCAGTATGAAACATTTTAGGGAAAAATAGGAAAAATAAAAAAACTTACAATAACCTAGTTGTATAAGCGTGCACACCCCTAAACTAATACATTTTTGAGTCTATCAGCGTGGCACATCTTGACATTTGATCTTGATATTTTCTCACTATTTCTTGCAAAAACATTCTAGATCCATCAAATTGTAAGGGCATCTCCTCTGTTCAGCCCTCTTCAGGACCCCCCACAGATTTTTAGTTGGATTCAGGTCTGGACTCTGGCTAGGCCACTCAAAAACATTGATCTTCTTTTGGATAAGCCATCCTTTGTTGATTTGGATGTATGCTTTGGGTCATTGTCATGCTGAAAGGTGAAATTCCTTTTCCTCTTCAGCTTACTAGCAGACACATGAAGGTTTTGCACTAAAATCGACTGGTGTTCGTAGCTATTCATGATTCTTGATGAGTAGTTGTCAGGTATTCCTGCAGCCCCTTTAATGTTGCCGTAGGTCTCTTGGCAGCATCCCTGTTAAGTTTTTGTCTTGTCCTATTAAAAATTTTGGAGGGACATCCTGTTCTTGGTGATGTCACTGTGGTGCTTCATTTTCTCCACTTTTTGATGATGGCCTTCACAGTGTTCCATGGTACATTTAATGTTTTGGAAATTTTTTGTACCTCCCTCCTGATTGATACCTTTCGACAGTGGGACCCTGTACAGGTTTTGTAAGCTCTTTGAAGAGCATGGTTTCAGAAGTCAGATAAAAACAAGAAGATCCTAAAGAAACAGCTAGTCTTTATTTGGGGTTAATCAGAATAATTTAATTGATGACAGTTGTATGATACTTTTGAACATGAGATTGAATGTGATTGGTTCATTCTGAACACAGCCATATCCCCAATTATAAAAGGGTGTGCACACTTAAGCAGCCAGGTTTGTTGTAATTTCACATTAAGTGTGGAAAAAGTTCTGACATGATTTATCTTGGTTTCTTTTTTTTACCTCACAAAAACCTGCCAATTTAACAGGGGCGTGTAGACTTTTTATATCCACTGTATGGTAATGCAGTGCACCATTACATATTCTACATAGAAATGCACCATACAGAAGGGCAATTTCCCATGGGTTATTTCCCATGCAGCCTTATTTCACATATTCATTCTTTCAGTCACTAGTAACTTCATGATTCATAAGGAATATTCCCTCAGAAAAAAGGAAATATTTTTGGGAGCTGTATAGGTCTGCTCAGTTAGTTTGATCAGGAGGATCTGTATTTTGCAATCTTGGTGTGGCATGTAGTAATATGATGTGTTTGTGATCTGATGCAGAGTTGGCACGGGAAATGAATTTTTCAGTGGATGAGATCAATCACATCCGCAAGGAGAACCCCAACTCCCTGACTGCCCAGAGTTTCATGCTGTTGAAGAAGTGGGTGAGCAGAGATGGAAAAAATGCAACCAGTGAGTCTTAGCCTCTCTTTCTTTCCCTCTCTGTTTTAGGGATGTACATTCTTTTTCACTCAAACTCTGAGCATGTGTAGATATTGTGTACTTCATTGAAGCAGTGTAAGATGTTATGTTTAAGACACAATCAAAGACAATGTTTTAGGCAAGTGCTGGTCAATGTATTTTGCACAAAATACTGTATGTACACCAGAATATCTGTGTGTGCTCTTTCACACAGCGGATGCTCTGACTGCGGTGTTGACCAAAGTGAACCGGATGGATATTGTGACTCTGCTGGAAGGGCCCATATTTGACTATGGTAACATTTCAGGCACCAGAAGTTTTGCAGATGATAGCGCTGTGGAGAAAGCATATGGTAAAGTTTAGATCCCACCCCACACCCATTCTTTATTTATTTTTTTAAAACCTCTTTCCACAAGGCTCCTAGTACTGGCCAGAAAGGTGTGCCTCTCACTGTAATTATTGTGAGATATAGTTTTAATTTATTCATTTTTTTACACCACCTTCTTGAATTAAGAGCCTGTAACTCTTGTGAAAGAGAATGGCTGAATGATTACCTAGTCATTTTAATATAGCGATTACTCAGACCTAAATAGTGTTGAGTGTGTGCTCAAATGCAGTTTTATGCAAACAGTCTGCTGAACACATTGGCCCTGACTTAATATAAAAGTACTTTTTATACTGTAAGATTTGCTTTTGTTGGTTGCTACACCCACACCACCTCCACTTTATGCATGGGTCTGGATCTGAACATACATGTGATGATTGCGCAGGATGAAGCAGTCTCTGCGTGATGCTTCCATTTGGTCAATGCACATAATTCTTACTTTCAGGAAAACACAAATTTTCCTTGTGTTTGTAGTGTAATACTGTATATATGTCTATTTAAAGGAGACACTGTATTGGCAAAGAAACATCAATATATATACATATGTGGAATTAAATGTGTAGCTATTTTTTTATTATTTGTACCTGTAATCAGATCGTCTCCAGGTTACGTATGTAACCATGGTTCCCCGAGGGAAAGAGACGCTGCATCGAAACGCTATGGGAACGCCTTCAGCATGACCACGCTCTGAATCACGTGTGTAATCAGTCCAATGAATGGGCGAGACGTCATGGGCGGGGTGACGTAGCGACCAGGAAGCTTAAAAGCACGCGCGGTGGATACAGCGGCAGCTTCGAGAATGAAGCGGGCGCTCGCAGGGATGCCGGAAGTATGGCCCTGAGACACAGCGTCTCGTTCCCTCTGGGAACCATGGTTACATACGTAACCTGGAGACGTTCCCCTTCAGGAACTCGAGCTGCGTCGAAACGCTATGGGAACGAGTATGCCCACGCCACCAGACTTACAAATCCCTGCCTAGTGTGGAAGAGCACAGCTAGGGCGAGAGAACAAAAGAGACCGGAGTGGCTTGCACGTCGAGGCCATAGAACCTGACAAGAATCAGGGGCACGGACCAACCCACAGCGTTGCAGATGTCCTGCATAGGGACACCTGCCAGAAAGGCCTTAGAGGCTGCCACACTTCTAGTGGAGTGAGCCTTGACTCCCAAAGGCGAGGAGAGATCAGAGGACTCATAGGCCAGACAGATGGCATCCACGATCCACCGGCTGAGGGTCTGCTTAGTAGCAGGGAGACCTCGCTTAGGGGGACCACAGCTCACAAACAAATGGTCCGCCTTTCTCCACAGGGCAGCTCTGTGGACGTATGCGTCCAGTGCTCGCACTGGACACATACAATGCTCGCACTGGACACATACAATAAGCCTCTACTGGTCGGACTCCCAAAAAAGGGAGCAGGACAGAAGGCCTGGAGTACAACAGGCCGTGGTGTAGAGGAGGGAACTTTAGGAACATACCCCGCTCGAGGGTGAAGAAGAGCTTTGGCCAGACCGGGCGCAAAGTCTAAATAAGAGGGGGCCACTGAGAGGGCCTATAGATCCCCAACTCTCTTGAGAGAGGAAATCGCCAGAAGATAGGATGTCTTCAAGTGAGATGATGATCAGATATCTCCTCTACTCGAAAGGAGGTTTACAGAGAGCCTCCAGCACCACAGCCAGGTCCCACGGAGGGACACGAGATCGTACCAGAGGCCTCAGCCTCAGCGCACCGCAGAGGAAACGTGTAACTAGGGGGTGTCTGACTGCCGAGGGGGGGCGTGGCAGGCCGCAATGGCCGCCATGTAGACCTTCAAGGTGGAGTGGGTGAACCCTGTGGAGAGTCGGGCCTGCAGGAACTCCAGTACTGTACCAACAGGGCAGTTAACTGGGTCGAGCTGGTGGTCTCCGCACCAAGAAGTGAAAAGTTTCCACTTCAAGGCATACAGTTTCCTCGTTGAGGGAGCTCTGGATTGGAGAATGGTCTCAACAACCTCGGTTGAGAGACCGGAAGCTACGAGTTGTGCCCCCTCAGAGGCCACACCCACAGCTTCCACAACTCTGGGCGGGGGTGGAAACCCGCCTGTGAGAGGAGGTCCCTCCTGATGGGGATCTCGCATGGAGGGCTGTCGAGAAGGGAAATCAGGACCCAGAACCATACTCGGCCCGGCCAGAACGGGGCTACTAACGGCACACTCTCTCCAGAACTCCTGGGAGCAAAGCAATCGGGAGAAGGGCGTACAGACCAAGCCTCGGCCAAGTCTGTACCATAGTATCCAGTCCGAGAGGAGCTGGATGAATCAGAGAGAACCAGAGGGGACAGTGCAACATCTCCTGAGTCGCAAACAGATTCACCTGGCCAAACACTCTCCATATCTGCCTCACCACCTCGGGGTGAAGCCTCGTTCCCCGGGCCACGGCCCCTGCCTCGACAGGACGTCCGCTCCCATATTGAGATGTCCAGGGGTGTAAACTGCTCTCAACAGGAGGAAGTTTTCCCCTGGAACCACACAAGGATTTGGTGCGCCAGCCCTTAAAGGGGGCGCGAACACAGACCTCCCTGGCGGTTGACGTAAGAGACCACCGCTGTGTTGTCGGTGCGCACCAACACGTGGCACAAGGGCCCACAATGTATCACAACATCCTCAAAGCAATCAGTATTACGAATGTCAAAATCAAACTTCTGACAAGTTTGCGAAACACAAAAAGAAATTCTATATACTACACTAACAAGATTCAACAATCAACCTGAAAGCTACAGAGCATGACAGTCGTTCTTCATTAATGCTACTCAGGGCTTAGATATGACAGCTAGATTTGTTAACAAAATGGCTAGGCTAGGCAGAAAGTCACCTGAACAAGTCTAAAGAATCCAGGCCGCTCATGTAAATGATCCAGGTGCACAAGGGTCGAAGTTTTGTGCATGCTAAGATGCTTTTCTGCTCACCACAGTTGTAAAGAGTGATTATATGTGAGTTCCTATATCCTTAATGGCAGCTCGAACCAATGTGGCCATTTTCCTCTGACTTCTCTTATCAACAAAGTGTTTCCACCCACAGAACTGTCATCATTCAATGTTTTTTGCTTTTTGCACCATTCTGTGTAAACTCTAGAAACTGTTGTGTGTGAAAATTCCAGGAGATCAGCAGTTTCTAAAATACTCAAACCACCTCATCTGACACCAACAATCCTGCCACGGTTAAAGTCACAGAGATCACATTTTTCCTCATTCTGATGTTTGATGTGAACATTAACTGAAGCTCTGGACCTGTATCTGCATGATTTTATGCATTGTGCTGCGAATACCTGCATAAATGAGCAGGTGTACAGGTGTTCCTTTTAAAGTGGAAGGTGAGTCTATATCATACATACATATATATATATACATATATATATAAAATCAGCCATAACATTATGACCACCTGCCTAATATTGTGTTGATCCCCCTTTTGCTGCCAAAACAGCCCTGACCCATCGATAGTGGACTCTAGATCCCTGAAGGTGTGCTGTGGTATCTGGCACAAAGATGTTAACAGCAGATCCTTTAAGTCCTGTAAGTTGCGAGGTGGGGCCTCCATGGATCGGACTTGATGGCCAGCACACCCCACAGATGTTCGATTGGATTGAGATCTGGGGAATTTGGAAGCCAAGTCAACACCTTGAACTCTTTGTCATGTTCCTCGAACCATTCCTGAACAATTTTTACAGTGTGGCAGGGCGCATTATCCTGCCGAAAGAGGTCACTTCCATAAGGGAATACCGTTGCCATGAAGGGGTGTACCTGGTCTGCAACAATGTTTAGGTAGGTGGTATGTGTCAAAATAGCATCCACATGAATGCCAGGACCCAAAGTTTCCCAGCAGAACATTGCCCAGAGCATCACACTGCCTCTGCCAGCTTGTGTTCTTCCCATAGTGCATGACGGTGCCATCTCTTCCTCAGGTAAATGATGCACACGCACCCGGCCTTCCACATGATGTAAAAGAAAATGTGATTTGTCGGACCAGGCCACCTTCTTCCATTGCTCTGTGGTCCAGTTCTGATGCTCACCTGTCCATTGTAGGCACTTTTGGCAGTGGACAGAGGTCAGCGTGGGCACTCTGACAGGTCTGTGGCTACACAGCCCCATGCACTGTGTGTTCTGACACCTTTCTATCATAGCCAGCTTTAACTTTTCAGCAATTTGTGCTACAATAGCTCTTCTGTGGGATCAGACCAGACGGACTAGCCTTCACTCCCCACATGCATCAGTGAGCCTTGGGCGCCCATGACCCTGTCGCTAGTTCACCGGTTGTCCTTCCTTGGA
>CM040463.1:22561410-22586746 GCA_022758105.1 Pangasianodon gigas | reverse complement strand
CCCCCCCCCCCCCCCCCCCCCCAAAAAAAAAAAAAAAAAGAAAAAAGCTAAGCACAAAATTAGGACACACTGTTATTACACATACACTCTGTTTGTCTGTGCTAACCTTTCTGGTTGGTTTCCAACATTTTACAGAGCAAATGCATACCAGAAGCTAAGCACATATGGTTTACAGTCTTACAGTTTACCACATCAACTCAGTGCCTCAGTTCATTGTTTATACCTACTGCATCAGTATCCAAATCTGTTTTATCTATAAGAAACATGGCTTCTAGGTGTTCACCTATTATCCTAAACATAGTAAACATTCTCAAATCTCCTGAATAATCATGAACAAACAATTATGATAACCAATAATAACAAAAAGTTTCAAATTTACTGCGACTTACATCTAGAACACTCTGGCCTAAAGGCATTCAAAGCCTTAATGAAATAATTTGCCAGGTTATATTTTAATATAATGTAACGCTAATGTAATGTAATGTAATGTAAACAGGAAGGAAGTTACATGGGAGAAGAAGGTTCCTGTGAAGGACTTGTCATTTCCCTTTTCCATTTTCCGGCTTACCGTCATAAATGGGGCTGTCATCACTTCTCCTCTCTGTCACCACATACACATGAGCCTCCCAATAAGACTGGATTTCACCAGCATCCCCTCCTTGGTGTGAGGTTGCAGACTAGCAGTCTGTCCCCTGGATGAAGTTCCCTCCCCTTGATTCACACTCTCTTGTTATAATGGTTTTTCCCATGAGCTGCAACTTTGTTTACAGTTTTTGATGCTATATGCCTTTTATTTTTCCAGTTGCTTACTCATGATATGTGCCATGTTTCTCATCTGTCTTCAGGTTAAAGAGGAGATTGACTGGGAGCTGAAGAGACCATCTGAAAATGAGGTAATAAGGAGAGAATCCAGTTGCTTCACTTCTGGTGCAATTGTACGCATTTACAACCTTTGCTAAAGAGTTTTTCCAATCCGTCTTCTCTTCCTCTACCAGGGTGCGGAGCATGGAGTGTTCGGTTAAACCTTTCAAATTGTCTATTGCCCTGAGGGTGGTAGGGTGTTGTGTGTGAGCTATGGATGCCGCTTCGTTCTTTCAGACTGGCAAGCAGTTTGTTTTCAAACTCTTTGCCCATACAGTGGTGTAGTCTTGTCGGAAATCCAAACTTGAGAGCAAAATTGTTGATCTCTTCAGCCACGGTTATGCTGGTTGCATAGGCCTGAGCAATTTGCGTGTAATTTGTAAGTGATCCATTACAACTAGAATTTACTAAAATATACTCATAACCTTACCTTACTCCTGGCATGTGTCTAAGTGTAAAAAGTCCACTGACACCATCTCAAATGGGTAGGTAGTATGAATATTGGTCAGCGGTTCTCGGGCCTGCCTGATTGGCTATTTTTCTTAACACAGTCACATACATTTGTGATAAAATGTTCCAACCCCCTCTGCTTTCCCAGCCAATAAAATCTGTCATTAATAAATGTGGCCCATGTCTTGATGAAGCTCTTTAAAGAATAGTGGGTGGAATAATTTAGGCATGACCAGCTGTTGACCAAGTCTTGTGGCATCAGATTCCATCTTCCCCATGAGAGAGGTTTGTCCACTCTTTTAGAAGCACATTAACTTGTAACTCTAACACCTCTCTGGTGGGCTGCTGATTCCACTGCTTGTACCATAACACTATCCCAAGGACACTGTCCTTTTGTGGCCTGCACAAATTTGCTGTGGTATGAATGGCTGACTGCAATCACTGCCACTTCCATCCTGCATGAGCTGTAAGGCATTGATATGCACTACTCCTGTTCCTCGGGAAGGACTTTCTCTTGCCATCTTCACTTCCACAGTAGCACTCATGACATCATGTCTCACCTCTTCAGTACAGCTTTCTATGAATGGTCCCATCTTGGGACATGTCACAATGTAACACAAGCGGCTGTGTGAGGTCAGAGTGTGCCAGGATTGGTGGTTTCATCATAAAGTCTACTAACTGATTCAGGATATCTTGTGTGGACTGGTCCACTGAATTGGGTGTTCTGTGTCTTAGCAGCAGACTTTTAGAAGAAATGTCAGACCCGGTGGTTTCATTTTGGGGGGAGTTAGGAGCTCATACAGTGACTGTGCAAGGCAGGAGAAGTTTGGGATATATGACTGGTAATATGAAAGAAACAATCTTCTCAAGTCACAAGTGTGGCTGAGGTTCCCTGCTTCAGTGCTTTACCCGGGGCAGCATTTAACCGGTACAACCATGAGTCAGTTCAGCAGAGTCAGAAACTTTGCTGAACTGAGCCAGAATGGAATTCTCACCCACTGGTCCAATCCCAATGGTGTAATAAAAGCTGTCAGTGGCTGGCTCCCTTCATCCAGGAAGCCCTGGTAATACACCTTTCCCTGGTCTAGCACAGAAAACCAGGAACTCCCACCAAGTGCATCAAGCATGTCCTGTATTCTGGGGATGGGTTGGTGGTGTGGTATTGACTTGCAGATCAATTCCCTGTAATCACAGCACAGGCACTAGCTACCATCTTTTTTCTCACGTAAACCACTGGTGAGGAGTATGATGAATGGGAAGGGGTAATCCAACCCATGTTCAGCAAACCTTGCAAGTATTCTTTTACTTTTTATGCAGTGGTTTGGGACACATATGTTTTTTGTACAGCACTGGTGTCATGCAGGGTTATATGTATCTTGAAAGATGTGGGCCTATATCACTGTCACGATGCTTGAATTCATGGCATTCGTCTCTCAGCATTTTCTTTACTGCTTCTTGTTGTGATGTGCTCTGGTGATCAACATTTACTGGTGGGTCCCATTCACTTGGCTGAATGTTTTTAACTTCTGTGGGTGTTTCTAAGGTCTCTGGCTCAGTGGTTAAGGTGTTGGCCTTCTGATCGGAAGGTTGAGAGTTCAAATCCCAGCACCACCAAGCTGCTGCTGCTGGGCCCTTGAGCAAGGCCCTCAACTGCTCAGTTGTATAAATGAGATAATTGTAAGCCGCTCTGGATAAGGGTGTCTGCCAAATGACATAAATGTAATGTAAATGTAGTTTTAACTGTCTGCAAATCTCCAATTAATGGTGTTTGCTATGGGGATTAGCACATACATGGACTTTCTGTCTGGGACGTTTACTAGCACCTTATTAAAGACTAGGCATTCCTGAACTGGGCAGAGGTCATCTGGGGAGAACATCTCTTGATTTCAAGGAAACACAGGAACAAAGAGACATGGCTAGAAATTTAACAATCAAAAAATGCATCACAAAACTGAAATATCAGGGCTTAGATGCATAAATTAATCACAGGTGATCTGAAAACAAGTGAGAACAGTCAGTATCTAAACCAAAAACAGAATGGAGGCAGATACAAGACAGAAATAAAGCATGATGGGAGATCCAAACAAAACATGGAAGCAGCGTTATTCGTGCTGGGAGCCGCAGTGTGCACTGAGAGGGGAAATTACAGCAGCAACAACTAGCAGCATATTGTGCTCTTTATTTACTGGTCATTTCCCAGGGCCTAATTGCTAATTGATAGAATTTTTTTTCCTGAAACTAGTCTTTCTTGTGTGTGTGTGTGTGTGTGTGTGTGTGTAAAACAGGGAAATGTGTCTAAGATGAGAAGGAAGGAGGAATGGAAATCATCAGATAAGCTTAATTCTTAGAAGAATTCACACAAGCAGGTGATTTTGAGCTGTTCCGTATTTTGCAAAAACTTGTTAAATGTGGCTGTATGGTGTATTTGGCATGCTACTATAAATACTCCTTGTTTTAGTAATTACTTTGTATCTTGTTAGGTTAATTATTTAACTTCATTCTATATGTATTTGGGGTATATCAAAATGGCATTATCTGTATCTGTTTTTGCATTTGTATTTAAACCAGAAGTGAGTGTGGTCTACACCTGAAGCTTTTTTATGTGAAACCTATTACTATGCCCTGCAAACCTTGCAAAAGCTGAAATAAGTGTTTTTTCAGCGTTTTCAGTGTCTGGTTCAGGAGTTACTATTTGTTATTATAGTTTGTGAACGCAAACTATAATAACAAATATTAACACCTGAACCAGACAATCTGCAGAACTTTCTGTCTTCTAGCTAATGTGACTGAAAAGCAAGTAAGAAAGCTAAGCAAACTTTGGGTTTGTCACATTCCAGAAAGGTCAGAAAACTTGAACACCGTATCAGAATCTACTACGAAACTGAAACGAGGTAATAAACTAGGGTCCTTTAAGTGGCATTTCATTATAATGTCCATATGATTTTCTGAGAAGAATGGCAAAAAAAACCTGTGCAACAAGTTAATATGTTTAAAATAATTTGAATTATTTTTGTTTTCATTCAGTCCCGGTAGAGATATACTACCCCGTGTTCTGTATAGGCTATATGGAGTGGCAACACATATGAAAGCATATTTTTTTGTTTGTACAGAAATATGGTAGAAACATGGTTTATTTTGGAGCCCAGTATTTAGATCAGGCTACTGCTCCATGTATTGCAGATAGATACTGCAGATCAGAAGTGTGCACCACCGTTACCTTGGAAACTTTCACATGGAAAGACTGAGAAAAAAATAAGAAAAAAATCCATCTACTTTTTCCTATACCCAAACATTTTGGGCTAGTTTCAAGTATTTTAATGCAGTTTTTGAGTTGCAGTTGGGGTGGGAATTTTGCTAAAACCTCACAAGCTTCCACACACTAATCTTTAAAGCTCGATATTAAAGTGAAAACCTTCCACTTTTTTGTTTCATCCTGCTGGATTCCAGTCCTGATGCACACACCTAGTCTGAAGCTTTTTGGCAAGCTTTATAAAAAAAAAATTGAAAATAGACAAAACCATCCCCTGATTACCCCACTTACTGTTTTTCTCGGTGTTTGTATTTGTGTAGGGTGCATTATCCAATCTGGATCATTTATTCATATTCAGTTACATCCCTAATAATTGTATATAAAAAAAACTAATAGCTGCCCTCATAAACTGATGTAGATTAAAAAGTTGACAAATACAGTAAGTGATTTACTTGATTTATTTACCATGATTTATTTTCCCTGAAGAATTATACTGAGAGTCCATAGTGGGTGTCAAACAACAGACAGGCAACATCAGATAGGCAGCTTTACAAGTGGTTTGTCTTTCCACTGGAAGAGTCTCATGATGTCATTTTTCCATGTTGTCTCGAGCACAGCAAGTTGTTGAGTTCTTTGGGGGCAGTCTACTGTAAAGTGCAGTGAGAGAAGAGAAATTTGTGAGATGAATTTTTAACCACAGATAGGGTTTTCATCTTGTGAAAACTGATAGATTTTTGCTTCTTCTAAATGTTTACACATTTTTTTCACTATTAAGAATTTCCAAGCTCTTCTTGATAATCTGTATTGGCATTTCTTTCTTTTCCTTTTTCATCTACCACTACATTTTTTTTTTGATAAACCTTTTTGTTTAAAAGACAGCAAAGGTGAGCTGCTCACATCTGAGCTGCCCGTAATCCTCATCAGGAATCGATGACAAATGTAAGTACAATCTGCAATATTTTGGCATTGCTAACCTTGAGCTTACTCAGTGTTTCAAGTTTTTTAATTATTCTTCTTCCACTGTTAGTAATAGTTTTACTTGTGAAAACTGTAGACAATTTAGCTCTCTGATGCAGATGATTGTAGCATTAGAGGTATGCATCCGGGCATTAGAGAGGATTATTGATAGTGAGAGCAATCTCCTCAACTGTTTGATATAGTAAGATGAAATTTGCTTTGCTTTTTCTTGGTCAAAATTGAAAACATTATGTTATTTTTCTAATTAGCACATTTTGTGAAGAAATATAGCCTACCAAAAACTGCATACTAAAAAATGGCAGACTTTTGGACCCTGGGCTGTGTGTGTGTCCTAATGTGAGTGTATGTGTGTGTGCGTGTGGTTTTGCGTGATTATATCACCAGGAAAAGCGAAAGATGGGACTCTGTGTTTGTCCTCAGCTGAGATAATTGTGTATTTTAAAGAGACTTTGATTCCCTTTAAATGGGCTTCACTGGATTGACCAGAGTGTGCCACAGGGTGTTTCTCAAACAGAAGGCTCATCGTAGTGAGGCTACGTCCTTCCTAGGACAGTCCTTTTGAGGCTTCTAGGCTAGACTCCTCCACAGCATTGAACGCTAGAATGAGACGGCCTAGTAAGTCCGCATGGCTACGTCATGAAGGTTTACGCCCCTGCGGTCATGCTGTGATAACTTTGAAAAGAGAACAAGCACTATTGAAGATGACAGATGTCATACCTGTGCTGATCCTTTACTTTGTAGAAATGGAGGAAGCCACCAGGAGGTTGCACTTGTGTGACTTTATCTTCAGTTTCAGCAGTTGAACTACAACATGACTATACCCAGACAGCACTAAGGTCTATAACCTTCCAGAAGGAAGAAAAAAAATAAGAACATATGCATAGAGCACCTTCTACTGTTCATTTTACAGAACATAAAAGAAAAAACTTATTGCTACACTTCTGCTTAATATATAATATTAATACTTAACAGCTTGAGCTAAAAATAATATATTCAAGCCTAACTTAAACCATTCTTTTTTACTTTTCCTAGAGGTGTAACTTATGAGAGCTGCACTGTATGAAAACCGCCACAAAAAATAATGGTATTATGTTGTAAAAATATAAAGGTATTACGTTATGGCAGTATTATAGTGAATTGCTAGTAACACTGTAATATGTTCTTTATTTTTCCAATACCGAAGCCATAACAGTAATGTCAAAATATTTATATAAATACTATTGATTTTTTTTGTAATTGTAGTATTGTAATACTATTTAAAAATAATTTTGGAAAAATACTTCTTAAAAATCTTTATATTAACTGACTTTACAGGAATACAGCGAATCATATGACAACCGTCTGTGGTCTCCCAGTGGTTTATAACATGGGCAGCCTTTAATTTACAACAAAACAAAACAAAAGAAAACATGCCTTCAAAAGAAAATCAATGCCTTCATCTCCGAAAACATTTTCATAACAAACTCGGGGGAGCTCAGTGCCGACTCGTGTCCCGACATTTTTTTTTCATGAATTTCGGAATGTGTGCAAAGGGTTGTGGGTGATTGGAGGATGCGAAGGATGGCTGCGTTTAAGTCCACTTTTTAATGCCCTTCCCTCGCTAACTTCCCTTCGTCTTGTTCACCCTGATGTACGTCACTGCTGATGTTGCACGAGTGCCCACAACAGGTGGAACCCTTGCAGGTGGGTTTAAATGGAACGCCCTAAGCCCTTGATCACTTGGGATCTGCTATGGAGCCCGCAATGGATGCCGTGGTTGATGCAATCCCAGCTTAAGGTAAAGTTTATTTGCAATTTAGGTGCTGACATATTGAAATAATGAACTTGTTCTGGAATGAATGATTATAAAGTTATACACTCTATTGGTTTTATGTTGTTGTCTTGACGTATTGACATACAGTACACATCAACTTCACTTGTGATTTTCACCTTTTTACCAGGTAAATCAGAAACTTATCCTAATTTATTACTGTATTTATTATTAACTAGACTATTAAAGTTGTCATTAATGAATAATGTCATTTATTATTATTATTATTATTATTATTATTATTATTATATTGTATACTGTTGTTATTGTTCATAAAATCTAAACCTAATTATATTTATTCTTCAGCACCGAAGACGAATTGCGAAGGTCAACGCCAGTGTGCCAATACTTAAGATTTATTTTGAAGAAATTATGGACACAAAGACTGACTTCAGACTGTCTCAAGAAGCCATATCTATGTTGCTTAGGCTCCTTAGCATTAAAAAAGAGGCATGGCTGGAATCCTGTAGTTGAGGTGCTTGTGTTTCTCTATTGGCTTGGCCATGGGGCTTCTTAAAGTGTTGTGTCTCGTATGTTCTCCATTCCAACGACCAGCGTGTTTTGGATTGTCCATTCTATTGCCTCCAAAGTTGTAGCTCTACGGAACAAGTGCATCCAGTTTCCTAAGCCTCAGGACTTTGACAGTGTTGGAGACGGATTTGCCAGACTAGGCCAGAGCCAATTCTTCAAAATGTGTGTGGGTGCCATTGATGGGTGCCATGTTAGAATTAAAAAACCTACAGGACCAGATGCACAAGACTACTTCAATCAAAAGCTATTTTATTCTGTTCAATTACAGGCCATTTGTGACAGCCATGGAATTTTTCTTGACACTTTTGTTGGGTATCCAGGGTCGGTCCACGACACAAGAGTACTGAAAAACAGCCCAGTATGCATGCAAGCTCTCTATCCACCAGCAGGATATTTTATTCTACTAGATGGCATTTACCCATGCATTGAACTTCCCATTGCATTCTTACACCATTTAAAGAACCTGCGGAAAGTGTCATTGAGAGACATTTTAATGTTCATGTTTCAAAAGCCAGGTGTGTAATTGAGAGAACACGGTGGCATAGTGTCTTCTTCAAGGCCCTTGAAGTTGACTCACATTTTGTCCCTGACATCATCATATTTTGTGCTGTACTGTATAATATATGCCTTGGAGTTGGGGACTTGGTGGATCCTGGACCTGAGGCAGCAAAGGATGATGTGGGACCACCTCCTGAAATGGGTCCTGGAGACCTCAGTGGAGTAGCTCTGAGGAACACACTCGCTCGTCAGATTTCAGCACCCAGAACCAGAATTTTCAAGCTTTGAGGTGCAGCTTTTCAAGGTTGATTTCTCTACTCCCTTGCTATGTGCACTGGTCTACAGACCAGCTAAATTTATCCAGGACTTCATCCAGGAATGGACAACCTGAGATTGCAGATGCTGAAACCTCTCTGTGTCTGTCTGCCTCCCTCTGCGTAAGATTAAGCAAAGGGTCTCTTCTTCTTCTTTTTGGTCTGAATGTTCTGGGGCTGTTATCAGAGGAAGCAGGCAGAGAGGCATTTTTTTAATTAAAAAAAATGATAACATGAATGTCCAGTATTCTGTTCTTTCCAAAACAATCACTTATATGTGACAGTGAATAACACAGACCTAATAATCTACTTTAAAATAACAAAAAAGCCTACATACGTGGAACCATGAATATTTACATTTCTGAAAGGAATACTCACTCCCAAGCCAGTTTGGCAGCATTTCTCCGGCCAGTAAACAGGCTGTGATTTGCCGCTCTGAGCTTAATTAGTTTCTCAGTTTCTTCATCTGACCCTGTACAATAAAAATAAATATACACTTGGCTGTAATACATTTGCAGTGGATATTTGGTTAAAGGTTCTTACCATTTTTATGTGCTTAATGTTAAATTAGCCTATAAAAAGAACTTTTTCCACATGCTGGTTTATTATTAACATTGTAGTTTTCTTTATTAATGTGTTTAATGCAAATTAAGTCTGCGGGTATTTCACAACAGTAAAATTGTAACATTACAATGAACAAATAGCCACTTTGTAACCAAATAGCCAATACTTGTAACTACATTAAATTGACAAATAGTCAGTTTAATGTAGTGACAAGTATTATGATGTTTTATGTCAGTATAACTCTTCTAAACTGCTTAATTGACCTAACTTAACTTACAGCTGTAAACTTCCATCATTTGATTCAGTTTGATAAGGTGTGTGTGTGTGTGAATTTAGTGCGAGCAATGCGAGTTGTGACGTCACAACCGTGTTGCATTATGGTCTATGAAGCTGCCTGAAGTGTACATATGAAGTAGACTCGCTCTCTCGGTCAAAATCGAGGGGTCGAGGGTCTGTCCAAATAAACTTCCCTCAACCACTTGACGAAGTTGAACGCACTTCAAAATGGCGGTGGGGATTCCCCCGAGGGGAGGGCTTAGGGAAATTTGCGAGTGGATGTCTAAAAGTGGACTTAAACACAGCCAATGATGCATCCTTCAAAATCCGCCGAATGAAGGCGACGAAACAAAGGCTGCCTTCGACGGCGCTTGATGATGCGGCAGCCGAGATATGCAGCCTTAATAGGATGCAGCCTTCCGTTTGAGAACCGCCCATAGGGTCTTTCTCAAACCGGAGGCTACGTCCTTCCTAGAACAGTCCTTTTGAGGCTTCTAGGCTAGACTCCACCTCAGCATTGAATGCTAGAATGAGACAGCCTAGTAAGTCTGCATGGCTACGTGATGAAGGTTACCGCCCCCGCGGTCAGGGCGCAAAAACTTTGAAAAGAGAACAAGCGCTACGGAAGATGACAGATGTCGTACCTGTAGAAATGGAGGAGGCCACCAGGAGGTTGCACTTCTGTCACTTTATTTTCAATTTCAGCAGTTGAACTACAACATGACTACACCCAGTCAGCAATAAGGTATAACCTCCCAGAAGGAAGAAAAAAAACAAGAACATATGCATAGAGCACCTTCTACTGTTCATTTTACAGAACATAAAAGAAAAAACTTATTGCTACATTTCTGCTTAACATATAATACTAATACTTAACAGCTTGAGCTGAAAATAATATAGTCAAGCTTAACTTAAATCATTCTCTTTTACTTTCGCTAGGGGTGTAACGTATGAGATCTGCACTGTATGAAAACTGCCACAAAAATATAATGGTATTACGTTATGGCAGTATTACGGTGAATTGCTAGTAACACGTAACACTGTAATATGTTCTTTATTTTTCGAGTACCGAAGCCATAACAGCAATGCCATAATATTTTAAGTACTACTGATTTTTTTTTTTTTTTTAACTGTAGTATTGTAATACTATTTAAAAATAATTTAGGAAAAATACTTTTTAAAAATCTTTATATTAACTGACTTTATATAATGCAATATAGCGAATGCGAATCGTGTGACAACCGGCTGTGGTCTCCCAGTGGTTTATAACATGGGCAGCATTTAATTTACAACAAAACAAAACAAAAGAAAACATCAGTGCCTTCATCTCCGAAAGCATTTTTTGTCTTACATTTTATAACAAACTCAGGGGAGCTCAGTGCCGACTCGTGTCCCACCATTTTTTTCGTGAATTTCGGAATGTGTGCAAAGGATTGTGGGTGACTAGAAGACGCTGATACATCCTTCAAAATCTGCCGAATGAAGGCCACGAAACGAAAGCTTGCCTTCCAAGGATCCTTCAAATTGAGACGGCCTTTGACGGCGCTTGATGACGTGACAGCCGAGATATGCAGCCTTAATAGGACGCAGCCTTCCGTTTGTGAAACACCCATAGAGTGCTGAAGGAATCAGTTCTAAAACCCGGAAATGAGTTTGCATTTTTGCAATTCCAGTTTCATCGTCCCGAAATCAATGTATTTTTTTTTAATGGGTCTTTGGTTAAATACCTGAAACAAGATCTGTGGTTAAGCTCAAGATATTTCAACGTTTTATTCTACGACATAAAATACTTCAGTAATACCCCATTCGTGATTTTTTAAAGTTTTTCCGTGTCTTGAAAAAGGCAGTTGCTAACAAGTGGCTAAATGGGACTACAGAGGTTGTCAGTGACATTAAACGTCATCACGCCGAACAGGAAAACTCATATACTACACGTATAGGGGGCCAAGATGGCGTCGTGGAGGATAGACGTGTGATTTCTAATTCTGGCGGTGGTGGTAGTAATGTGATTAATCAGTTAACTTTCAGTCTTTATACTTTTTTGCAGTCTTCTCTGAAAAGTTTCTGCATTGTTTTGCATCGATTTTTCTTAAATGGGAAGAAAGAGAGGCGGTTTGTCTAAAGTTATGGATGTCGAAGTTGAACTAGTCTCTGACGTTGGCCTGAGCAATAGGTTCGATGTGCTGGCTGACCCTCCTGCATCGGCTGATGCGAATCGTGATATGAAACAATGCATTCTTTTGAGTTTTCTTCTTTTAGTTTAGCCTCTCTTAATGTTAGAGGTTTAAGAGATCATACGAAAAAGAAACCCTTATTTTTGTATTGTAAACGTAGTAACGCAGATTTTATTTTTGTTCAAGAGAGTCATTCATGTGAATCAGACTCCAATTTTTGGAAAATGCAGTGGGGAAATACAATCTTTATGAGTCATGGATCTAGCCGTTCTGCTGGTACTTTAATTTTGACGCATAAATTTAGGGGGGGCATTTTAGATTTTTTTTTATCTGATGAGGGTAGATGGATCATTTTAGTATGTAAAGCTGAAAATGTGGTATTCATTTTATGTAATGTTTATGGGCACAACTCACGGAACGCCAATGTATCTATGTTCAAAGAATTGGGAGCAAAGCTTATTAGTATACAAAGTCGCTTTAGACATTTTAATGAAACTCCAGACGACGTACAAGATAGATTTCCTTCACGAACTACCTCTAATGCATATGATAACATTATTTTATGGTTGTGTGAAAATCTTTCGGTTGTAGATGCTTGGCGTTTCTTTAACAGTGGTAGTAGTGGCTTTACTTGGTCCAACAAATCTTGATCCCTTAAGGCTAGAATCGATCTTTTTCTTATTTCTCATGCTATTTTGAAAGATGTCATTTCTGTTAATCATCAGTTTGCCCCATTTACTGATCATATGTTAATTTATTTGGACCTTAATATAGAAAGCCAAGTAGTACAAGAGGTTACTGGAAATTTAACAATTGTCTTTTGGAAGATGCTCCTTTCAATGATTATGTAACTCATCTGGCTAAAACTATGTTCAGTAAAATTGAAGGTGACCCTTGCTCTAGTTGGGAGTTCTTCAAATTTAAAGTTAGAGACTTTGCTGTTAAAAGAAATAAACAAATTAAAAGAGAAAAAAATAATAAAGAATTTGAACTTATTCATAGGTTAGGTGTGTTAATGCAGAAGAATTATCCCAGTAAAGAAGATGAGGTAGAATATATTGTCTGTCAAATGAAAATTTAAAATATGTACACAGAGATTGTTAAAGGGGCTTTCATATGTTCTAGAGCAAAACGGATCGAGAAGGGTGAAAGAAACACTAATTACTTTTTTGCTCTAGAGAAAAGAAATCGTAAAAAAAACATCTCTTTCTGCCCTAAAGATTAATGGTGATTTATGTACAGATCCAGGAATGATCTCAACTTTTGTATACAATTTTTACAAAAAGTGGCACTGAAATCTATGAAAAGGGGAAAATCTCCAGGTACTGATGGCCTGTCTGTTGAAACATTTTTGGGACCTCTTAAAGCAGCCTTTATATTGTTTGTTTAAAGAATGTATTCACAAAGGAGAGCTGACACCCACAATGAAGCAGGGACTAATTTCTTTGATCCCCAAATCAGATAAAGATCCACTTTTAATTGAAAACTGGAGACCAATATCATTGTTAAATGTTGATTAGAATAGAATAGAATGGAATATGCCTTTATTGTCATTGTCACAGGTACAACGAAATTTAAAAGTGCTCTTCAGTCAGTGCCTAATCACATTGAGTGTTAAAAACAAAATAAAAAGCATAATAATTTAAATGTTAGGACAATGCTACAATATAATAATTATTTAAATGCTAGGACAATGCTAAAATATATAATAATTTAAATGCTAGGACAATGCTAAAATATAATAATTGAATATGATAATACTAAAATATAATAATTTAATATGAAAACAATGCTAAAATATAATAATTTAAATACTTTAGAATTCCTAAAAATATGAATAAATAAGAATAAATATACAATAAATATATGAGCATACCCACACACATGCAATATATAAAAATGTTGAACATGATTCTACATCCTACACATACCTCCACCGTTTTACAGATTCATCCATCATCCACACATACATCCACTGTTTCAGAGATCCAGCAAGATACAGATTGAAATATTGTATGTTATTTTTTAGCAGCATTCAGAGCAGTTATTGCAATTGGATAAAAACTGTGCTTGAGTCTATTTGTCCTTGCATTAATTAACCTGTGCCGTCTGCCAGAAGGCAACAGTTCAAACAGGGAGTGTCCAGGATGTGAAGTGTCTTTAGCTATGTTCTGTGCTTTTTTAAGACAACGGGAGCTGTGTACGTTTTCTAATGTGGGGAGAGGGCAGCCGACAATCTTTTGGGCGGTGTTGATGACCCTTTGGAGAGCTTTCCTCTGGGCCACTGTACAGCTGGTGTACCAAATGCATATACAGTATGTTAGTACACTTTCGATGGAGGCTCTGTAGAAGGACACCAGCAGTCTTTGTGTGATGTTATTCTTCCTTAGTATCCTCAGGAAGTACAGTCTATGCTGGGCCTTTTTTAGTAGCACAGAGGTATTCACGCACCAGGATAGATTCTCCTCTATGTGGACTCCCAGGAAGCAGAAGTCTGCCACCCTCTCCACACAGTCCCCGTTGAAGAGTAATGGTGGGATTTCTGTCTTTTTCCTCCTGTAGTCTATTATGAGTTCTTTGGTCTTTGAAGTGTTGAGGAAAAGGTTATTGGTCGTGCACCATGCCGACAGCTGCTCCACCTCCTCTCTATAAGCAGACTCGTCCCCGCCAGAAATAAGCCCCACCACTGTAGTGTCGTCTGCAAACTTTACGATGGTGTTGGACAGGATGGACAGGGGGTGCAGTCATGTGTGTATAGGGAGTAGAGCAGGGGACTCAGCACACAGCCCTGAGGGGAACCAGTACTGAGGCTTAAGGCCATAGAAATATGATGGCCTACTCTAACCCTCTGCCTGCGATCAGAGAGGAAGCTGCTGATCCACATGCAGGTTGTATGTGGGAGCCCCAGGTCCTCCAGCTTGACCACCAGCTTGTGTGGTAGGATGGTATTAAATGCAGAGCTGAAATCCACAAAGAGCATCCGCACATATCGCCCTTGCTGCTCCAGGTGTGATAGTGCAGCATGGAGTGCTGTTGCTATGGCATCTTCTGTGGATCGGTTCGATCTGTAGGCAAACTGGTGGGAGTCGAGGCTTGGGGGCAGGGCTGCTGTGATGTGACTGCGGACCAGTTTTTCAAAGCACTTCATGATTACTGGGGTGAGTGCCACTGGTCTGTAGTCATTGAGGCTGGAGATGTGGAGCTTCTTGGGCAGGGGGACTATGGTGGAGGACTTCAGGCAGGGTGGGACAGTGGACTGTGCCAGGCATTGGTTTAAAATCCTTGTAAAGTCTCCAGTCAGTTGGTCTGCACAATCCCTCAGCACACGTCCTGGGACGCCATCGGGACCAGCTGCCTTCCTCGGATTGATGGCCCGCAGGGTGCGCCTCACCTCATGTTCCTCGAAGGTGAGGATTGTGCTGCTGTGGGGCGTGTGGTGTAGCTGTGCCGCCTCTGTTGCAGTGACTTCGAAGCGGGCAAAGTAGATGTTCAGCTCCTCTGCCAGCGTGAGGTCACCTTCAGCAGCACCTCTTAGTTGGTGAGGTGCTGGACTCCCTGCCACACCTGCCGACTGTTGTTACTGTCCAGGTGTTTCTCAATCCTCCTCCTGTAGTCCGCTGTGGCCTCTCTGATGCCTCTCTTCAGGTTGGCTCGGGCTGCGCTGTAGAGATCTCTGTTGCCGGTCCTGTAGGCGGTGTTCCTCTTTCTTAGCAGCTGCTGGACCTTCCGGGTCATCCAGGGCTTCTGACTGGGGTAGATCCGGATGCATTTGTCCACTGTGACAGTGTCTATGCAGTTCTTAATATAGCACAGTACACTGTCTGTGAACATCTCCAGGTCCTGATGTTCAAAGACCTCCCAGTTGGTCCTATCAAAGCAGTCCTGTAGCTGCTGTGAGGCACCGTCTGGCCATGTGGCAACAGTCTTTCTGATGGTGGGAGCAGTTTTCTTGAGGGGGGCATATGCGGGAGTTAAAAACAAGGACAGATGGTCAGACTGGCCCAGATGTGGTAGTGGTCTGGCCCTGTAGCCCATTTTGATGTTAGAATATACCTTGTCCAGAGTGTTCTCTCCCCTAGTAGCACACTTAACATGCTGGTGGAATTTAGGGAGTGCTATTTTTAAGTCTGCATGATTAAAATCCCCTGTTATGATCTGCACAGCTTCCGGGGACATGCTCTGCTGCTTGCTAATGCTACCATGTAAATGACCGATAGCCGAGCTAGCATTAGCATCCGGTGAAATGTAAACAGCAGTTACTAAAACAATGGTAAACTCCCTAGGAAGGTAAAAGGGTCTGCATTTAACAGTCAAATACTCCAGGTCTGTGGAGCAGTGTCTGTCTATAGTCACTGTGTGTGTACACCAGTTGTTATTAATGTATACACAGAGCCCCCCTCCTCTACTCTTACCGGAGTCCATTGTCCTGTCCTGCCGCTGCATAGTGTAGCCTGCTAGCTCAGTAGCCGAGTCCGGAATAGATGGATGAAGCCAGGACTCTGTGATTAACAGCACGCAACTGTTCCTCATCGCGTTGTTGGTTGCTGTCTGTAGTCTCAGTTCGTCCATCTTATTTGCGAGTGATCTAGCGTTAGTGACAAACAAGCTGGGAAGCGATGGTTTAAACGGCTGCCTCCTTAGTCTCGCTAGCGCACCAGCCCTGCATCCCCGTTTCTGCTTTCTCTCTCTGCGCCGTCTGTGCCGCCTCACCCCTGGGATAATAATCCACGGCGAGCCGGGAATCCTCGCTATGTCCACCGGGATATTATGCGAGCGGATAAACTCGGCTATAACACTGCTTTTAAAACAAATTCCAATCTTTAGGAGGTCACTTCAGCTATAGATGTTCGCATAACAAAAAGTACCCCAGATGAAAAAAAACACGTAAACACAAAGCAAAACAAAACACTGACTGTACAAGCACTGAGCCGCAGCAACTATGTGCGCCGCCATCTTGCATAGTGATTATAAATTACTTGCTTTAATATTTGCAATTCGTTTAAAATCTGGTCTTAATAGTATAATTGGCGAAACAGACACATTTATGAAGAATAGACACATTAGTTCCAATATAAGACTTGTACTTGATCTCATTGACTATTCAGAGAATATTGATTCAGATTCTATTATAATGTTTTTGGATTTTTATAAAGCATTTGATTCATTAGAGCACCAATTTTTGTTTAAATCTCTTAGTGTTTTTGGTTTCGGAAATAAATTTATTAACATGGTGAGAATGCTTTATAATGATATTAACTCTTCAGTTTTGGTTAGCTTGCAAACTACTAAACGTTTTAATGTTTAAATGTTCAATTGTGACAGAGGAGTGTGTCAAGGTTGCCCCATTTCTCCATTTCTTTTTCTTTTGGCTGTTGAATTGTTATCACTTAATATTTTACAAAATCCTACTTTGAAAGGTATTTCTGTATTTGGTAAAGAATTTAAAATATCTCAACTTGCTGACGATACTACCTTATTTCTTAAAGATCAAAGTCAAATTCCTTTAAGTATTCATATTATTCAATCTTTCTCTGAAGCCTCAGGCTTATATTTAAATTTATCAAAGTGTGAATTATTTTGTCTCTATGATATCCAACAATCATCAATACATCATATACCTGTTAAAGACTGTGTCAAGTACCTGGGGATTTTCCTTACTAAAGATAGATTGGCTCGTCAACATCTCAATTTTTCTCCTAAAATAAAGAAAACTAGAATAATCTTTAATTCTTGGCTTCAATGAGATCTATCCATCTATGGCAGAGTTCTTATATCTAAAGCAGAGGGGTTGTCCCGTTGTGTTTACCCTGCTTTATCTTTTTGTTAGTGACAAAATTGCTGATGATATCAATAAAATGTTACTGAATTTTATTTGGAAGAATAAGTCCCATAAAATTAGGAAATCTGTTTTGTCTAACAGGCGTTCTGAGGGTGGATTGGAAGTTTTGGATTTCAAAGAATTAGTTAGTTCATTTAGAATTGGTTGGTTAAAAAAATGTCTCTGTAGTAATAATTCAGTTTGGTACTATATCCCCAATACTATATTTCGTAGATTAGGTGGTCTAGATTTTCTTTTAAAATGCAATTTCACCCCTTCTAAATTGCCGATTTCTCTCTCTAATTTTCACCAACAAGCTTTACTTGCTTGGAAACTGTGTTACGTGCACAACTTTTCTCCCCACAAAGAAATTCTTTGGAATAATTCAAGTATTTTAATCCGTGGAAAGTCTCTGTTTATTGACAAGTGGTATGAGAGAGGTATTGTCTTTGTTTTGGATTTATTTAAAGATGATGGTACTACACTGGAGTATGAAGAATTTATGACTTTGTATAGTCTTCCTCTGCCAGCTAGATCTTTCAATTCTGTCATCAAAAGTTTGTCTCCAAGTTATGTGCATTTATTTAAAACATACCTTTGCTTTAATGAGAGGAAAACAATTATGCCCAAACTTTTATTGGATGGAGTTTGTCTTCTTGATAAAAAATGTAACAGTAGATATATGAAGAGAATGTTACATTATTCAGTATATACATCCCCTAGATGTAAATTTTTCTGGACCAATTTTGTTTTTACAGTATTCATTGGAAGAAAGCATGGTTACTCCCTGAAAATTTCTGCATTTCTAATAAAATTAGAGAGGTACATTTTAAGATTTTGCATAATGTTTATCCAACGAACTCCCAAATTGCTTATTTTTTTTATCTCTCTAACTTATGTGTATTCTGCAAAGTTGAGGAAGAAACTTTACTTCATTTATTCTATCACTGTAATCAGGTTAAATTTCTTTGGGAGAACTTAAGTTGTTATTTATCTACCTTTATAAATGTGATTTAAAATTTTCACTGAAAGATATATTTCTGTATTTTTCTGGCAGTGACCATGCTATCGATCTTGTTGTTAATTTTTTTGTTTTGCATTGTAAATTTTTTATTCATAAAACCAAATTTCTCAATATGTTACCTAGATTTGATGTCTTTCTTGCAGAGATTTTGCTTATTGTTAAATCTCTTAAACGCATTAATAACAATAAGAATAACAAGTTTCTTAAGGCTTATAACAATAATTTTCTTACTGATTGATTGTCATTGTTGTTGTTTTTGGTCCCCCCCCCCCCCCCCCCCCCAAAAAAAAAAAAAAAAGGTGGGAGACAGATTCATCCACAAAAAGAGCACAGTGGATCCTTATCAGGGAACATGTTTTTTAAATAAAGATTGAAAGAGTTGTCGGAAGCTTAGTGGTGGTGACAGTGACGCTGGTCAAATTGTTGACTCCCAATAGTATCATTAACAATTTCTTACACCCTTTGGATATGTAATTCCACTACATTCCATCCTCAAAGTTCATGTGATTTTCAATTATGCAATATAATAACATCCACATGCCAACACTTGCTCTTGAAACAGGCATTGTTTCACTCTTTGTATGTGGGCCTGCCAATCACTGCTTGCAGCTATATTTTGATGTTATACTGTTTGATGTTATACTGTTTGATGTTGTACTGTTTGGGGGAAAAAATGGGAACAAGCGACTGTTTTGTTATGACGTTGAAAAAAAGAGTACGGTGTGTTATTTTGACATATCACCATAAGATACATTATTATAGTAAACGTGATTTTTTTTGGGGGGGGCGGGCGGCAATGTCATGTCGAGTACATGTGAACTTATGTGTGTTCAATATACACTATAGCACGTGTGCCCTGTACTGTTGATCTCGATGGCTAAGTAAAGCATTTAAGTTTATATCTGCTCTCTGCTCTCTGTGTCGTGAATGACTAATGTATGAAACCACAAAACTGTGGCAAGTATCGCCACAGTTGCTGTGGTATCCCAGGTGGTTCCTAGGGTGTCATAGATGATACTTGCAGTGATACTATGACATGTTGCTAGGTGCTCGCCATAGCATTCCAGTTGGTTGCTAGCATGTTGCTAGGCAGTTGCTGTGGTATCCCCGATGGTTACTAGGTGTTACTAGGCAGTTGCTATGATATTCCTGGTGGTTCCTAGGGGATTGCTATGGTATTCTAGGTGGTTGTGTCATGGTAAAAACCTCTTCAATTCAAAATAAAAAGGACTTCCGAAGACAAAGGGTTCCGGATGCCAAAAATCAATAGACTTTATTGAATCAAACAACAAAGCCGAGATGGTTTGCAGAGCATCTGATTTACATAGTTGTGGCTCATGGTTTTATACAATTCTAAAACAATGATCTCATCGGATGGAGTTTTCTCTTTTTTCTTTTAATCACACACCTGCCTCTCACCCCAATTATTTCACTGTCCCCTTATCTTAGTTTTAACCGTGGCGAGAGTTCAGTCAGTTTATTTTTTAAAAACAACATTAGCCTTCAAACACTAGCCTTCATCTTAAAAACACCACCTACAAGGTCACACCAGTTTGTTCTCACAGAAATAGCCTTGTAGGATCATAGGCATAAAGTCACCCTTCTAAATGTACTAGAAATGGTACAGTGTAGTATATAAGTGAAGCTCTGAAAGTTAAGTACTTGCTTGAATACATGAGGTGATTTAAGGTCACTTTTCAATACTGTTGCATAGATACTGATTGACATAATACTGATTGACAAATGATATTGATATAGATAACAGGAAAATTCCATACATCCCTCCTCTGGGGCTTATTAAGCCCCACCTACCTCAAGAGAGCTTATTAAGCCCCACCTACCTCAATATCACAATCCGGTTCTTTCATATATATTAACTAGTGATCTATGCCTGATCACTCCTCCTTCTTACCAATAACCAAATACTGAAACCGCTCTCTTGTGGAGAACAGGATCAAACATCTCACACTTGACTAGAAAGGAGTAAAAGATCCTGTCTCCCTAACCTAACTGTCAATTAACAAGTCAACATTGTGTTTTAAGCATGAGCAAGCATTTGGTTCAGCACTTGCCCGTGGTTGTCACAGTTATGTAGAGTAATACTGATTGTTACATATTTCTCAAAATTGGTTATTGCTTAATCATATAATTGCTTACAATAAAAATCAATCAACATAATCAGAATAAAAGCAAAGTACAAGTCTTTCTTCAGATGACTTCTTCAACCCAGATACTTAACTTTTTCAATTTATTCATAGCTTCAGTAAATGCAGTAAAAGTTCTTTGAATCAACTGTACTCTGCAGATTCCCTTCCAATTTTTAGGTAAATTCATTCTTAAGCGTGTCCCTGCACAGAGCCAAAAATGATCTGCTACTGCCTGAGATTGGTCAGTCAAAGCGAACCGCAATGGTGGAGTTAGAGTTTGATTTATGCACGTGTCATCCTTGGAATTTACCCAAATCATGCTTCCTATATGACTTGTTAAAGCATTCATACTCCAAAGTGTAATCTGTGTTATACTGCTGTGGTGTGTCCCTATGTTTTTTGCTTCTATTCTAACATCCAGTTGTGGGCACTACCCTTTCCATGCCTCTGTGTTATGCATTAAACTATAAAGCGGGTTGCCTAAATACGTTAAACACTCAGCTGGGCAGTATGAGTAGTCTGTTCTATTATCCCAATTCTTCGCAGAATACTGTATTCTGCACAATGTCTGTAATCAAATGGGGTCGGTACCACTACAACCCTGCTCAATGGAGAAGGTGAACATACCAAACAATTACCCTTATTCAAACTACCAGCAGTGTATTCAGCCCACTTATACCACTTATTATCTTGCGCTACCTGTAACAATGCATCATTCGTTATCTCTTTTGCAGTGTCATTTAACATCTCATGTGTAACTCCTTGGTACACAGGGTTAACTAGTCTCTCACTGCCTTTACTCATCTGAGAGCCAGTCAAGGCCTGAGGGCCAGTCAAGGGCTGAGAAGTCAATTGTCGAGAATGTGGTAGTATTACCTTCCACCTGCACCACTGTAGGCGTCACTCTTACCACTGTGTATGGTCCTTCTCTTCTAGGCTCGTTCCACTTTCGTCTGAACACTCTTAGGTATACCTTATCTCCAGGAACAACTGGACACGGCACTTCAGCGTCTTCTCTTGGCTCCCTGCTTTGTTCCTGTGAACAGATATCTTCATGTATTGCGGTTAGTTGACGCATGTAAGCTCTCAGTTCCATTTGTAACTGCTCCAGAGGTGGTCCATCATAAGGACCCCTCAAATATGGCACAGGCATGGGTCGACCTGTGAGCATTTCATGTGGTGACAGGTTAGTAATTCTATTGGTCTGTATGCGATAACTCATCAGTGCAAGAGATAAAGCATCAACCCAATTCAGTTTTGTATCAGCGCATATCTTATTAAGTTTAGCCCTAAGAGTACCATTCACCCTCTCCACCATTCCTTGTGACTGAGGATGATAAACACACCCCAAACGCTGTTTTATTCTTAACTGCTGCAACACAGCTGGCACAGCTTCTACCCACCTACTGAACCTATCTATTATCACCAACAGATACCTTTTTCCTCCTACACTTCTTACCATGTCTACATAATCTATTACCGGGTGTTTGAATGGTCCTTCTGGTACTGGTATGTGCCCTATTGGTGCTGATGTTCCCTTCCTGACATTATTCTGTGCACAGACTTCACATTCAAATAAGAAATTATCTACCATAGCCTGTAGATATGGAGACCAATAACCCTGTTGTTTTATTTTCCATAATACCTCCCCCCTCCACAGTGGTCGAAGCCATGAGCATCTGAAATTAATACAGTGAGAATTGCTGTGGGTGCAATTATGAGTCCTTCATGTGAGCACCATATACCATTTACATCTCTAGTAGCTCCTCTCTGATGCCACACTGAGTGCTCATAAGCATTTGCCTGTCCCTGAATGCGAACCATATCATCCAAATTGGGCTCACGCTGAATGAGTACCATTGGGGCCATTACTGCTACCTGGCACCCTGAAGCTTTCTTAGCTTCTAAGTCTGCAGCATTGTTGCCTTTAATGACAAAATCATTTCCTTTCTTATGTGCCTGGCATTTGACAATTGCTAAACGCCTTGGATGCATCATAGCTGAAATCAGCTGAACTATTTGCTCAGCATGTTGGATGGGTGTTCCATCACTTTTCTTAAATCCTCTCTGCTTCCAGACAGCTCCAAATAAATGACAAACACCATGAGCATAAGCGGAGTCAGTATATATATTTGCAATTTGACCTTTAGCTAACTGACATGCTGCAGTAAGAGCTTTCAATTCTGCCATCTGAGCAGAACACAGTTGCTTACAATGCTGTGAAATTACCATCACAAAGTCCTCATTCTGTCTTCTCACCACCGAAAACCCTGCATGATTACCCAGATGGTCTCTAACAAGAGCCATCCACAAAAGAACCATCCACAAAATATTCAACATCTGCTTCTGGAATAGGTGAGGACTCTAAGTCAGGTCGAAGTCAAGTAAAAGCCAGTGAACAATCATGATGCTTTTTCATATGCATAGTATAAAGCAGCTAATTCCTGTTGGTAACAAGGAGGATATCCCTGTGCTAAACTGTCCAGTTTGGTGCTGTAATATGCAATAGGCTGTTTCTTTCTACCACTGCATGTTTCCTGCATTAGCACTGCTGATGTATATCCATCTGCTTTGTTAGCTACATACAGATGAAATGGTTTAGTACATTCTGGAGTGGCTAAAGCTGGTGCAGCCTGAAGCTCCTTTTTCAATTATTCAAAAGCTAACAGTGCTTCACTGTTCCACACTAATGGTGAACGCAAATTCTGATACCCTGCTTACTTCATGATTGCCCTCAAAGGTGCAGTTTTAATTGCATAGTCCTCTATCCAGTCAGAACTAAATCCTGTCATTCTAAAAAGGTCATCATTTGCCCTGCTGTCTGTGGTAGTGGAGCTTTACTGATACCCTCTAGCTGGGCTGGAGCAATTGCCTTAGTTCTGTGTGCAGTTAGTCTCCCTAAATACTCAACTTGTGGCTGACAGTACTGTAGCTTAGTTTTAGATGCCTTATGTCCTCCTAGGGCTAATTTAGTAAGTACCTTAATGGAATCTGTGTGGCATTGTTCCAAGGAGGCAGAGCAAATCAGCAGATCATCTACGTATTGCAACAAGGTGCTATCTATCATAAGATCTTCCAAATCAGCCTTAAGAACTTGATTGAACACATGTGGTGAGTGTTTGAAACCTTGGGGAAGCCTTGTATACGTGTATTGCTTCCCAGCATATGTGAAGGCAAATAAATGTCTACTTTCTTCAGCCAGAGGAACACTAAAAAAGGCAGAGCAAAGATCAATTACAGTAAAATATTTGGCATCAGGAGGAATATTAGTCAGCAATGCGTGAGGGTTGGGAACTTCCACTGGCCAATCTTCTACCACCTCATTAACTGCTCGCAAATCATGCACTAAACGCCATTTTGATTTATCAGCTTTAATAACTGGCAATATTGGGGTATTACAATAACTCACTGTCTCAACTAGGACACCAGCCTGGACCAATCCCTCAGTAGTTTGCTTAATGCCTGCCTCTGCTTCAGGGTGTAGTGGGTATTGTTGCTTTCTAGGTAACTGAGCACCTGATTTAATTCTAATACTGACTGGACTGGCAGACTTCACTAGACCTACATCAGTATCATGTTGGGACCACAAGTTAGCTGGTACCTGTTTTTCCATTTCTCTCAACAATTCAGCTGTCTTGGACTCTGAGTTGACTGCCTCACTCATGGACATCTGTGCTTTTTCAGTGATCACCACCACCTGTGGAATTCCTGTCATGAGCATAGTACACAAAATCTTAATATATGACTTATCTTTTGAAAGAAAAACTAAGGGATGTTCTGTATCATCCCATTTACTTCTTTCTGCTTTTGCCATCATGGGACCTAAATCTTTTGATTCCCAGCCTTTTCCCACATAAAGAGTGACATGGGGAACAGAATTAGGAACCTGAAACCACTTGTCAATAAAATCATCATTAATACAATCATCACAAGGATCTATTTGCATAGCAGCTCCCTGTTTCCCTATGATTATGCATCTAGACACCAAGGGAACTTTTTGACCCTCTGTTTCTTTCAACCACCTTTTTTCAAGCTCTGGGTCAAGTGATGAATCATATAACATTGTACAATGATACTCAGACTTAGGCATTGTTGCACCTGGGCTCTGTGCTTCAATAAATTTTCCCCAATTAACTAGCTTTACTTCATTGCTTACCTGTCCTAACCAATACACATTAGCTTTTGGCTCAGAAAGCACCATTTGAGTTTTTACCCCTGTTACATCTACATAAACCCCTTCTGGAGAACACCAGATTTGGAGTCCAAGTTTACACAATGCATCTCTTCCCAACAAATTAACAGGAGTTTGTTCTGATACTAAAATAGGCAATGTCACCTTTTTATATTTAGTCTGCAGACTAACTGGAGCCGTCATTGGAATTAGCTGCATTTGTCCCGAGAATCCTACTGTCTTTGCAAATTTTCCAGACATGGGGAGGTGAGAGGCATAATTTGGACTTACACAAGTGTAAGAGGCTCCAGTGTCTACCCTCATGGGTGTTAATTTGCCCTCTATTTTAACCTGCAGCATAGGATCTTGATCAGCATCAGTTGTTAGAATTGGAAGCTGACCCTCCCCATTAGGATTCTCTGGGCACCCCTAGTACCCCTGATTAGGCCCACCCCATGGGTTCACTGGGT
>CM040463.1:22522591-22534644 GCA_022758105.1 Pangasianodon gigas | reverse complement strand
AGAGCTAGAGGTAGCAGAGCTGAAGATGTTGAGGTTCTCTTTGGGAGTGACAAGGTTGGACAGGATTAGGATTTGGACAGGATTCCTCCACCTGCTCCCTGCTCTCACTACAGATCACAATGTCATCAGGGGAACAGCTCATGTTGGCTGTTTGGGGGACAAAGTTAGGGAGGCCAGATTAAGATGGTTTGGACATGTTCAGAGGAGGGACAGTGAGTATATTGGTAGGAGAATGTTGGACATGGAGCTGCCAGGCAGGAGGCAAAGAGGAAGGCCAAAGAGGAGGTATATAGAGGTAATAAATGAGGATATGAAGCTAGTGGGTGCAAGTGTTGAGGATGCAGAAGATAGGGATAGGTGGAGAGTGATAATTCGCTGTGGCGACCCCTGAAGGGAAAAGCCGAAAGAAGAAGAAGAACAAAAAGAAGAAGTGAGAGTTTTCCTCTCTATAAATGCTATTCTGATAGATTCAAGGCAAAAGTGTTTCATGGGAAAGTGATTCATGGGAAAGTGTTTTTCTAACAAACGAATATATGCATGAGCATGAAAAACTATCTAGTGGCATTTTTCACATGTTGAAGATCACAAATAATGACAGATGTGATTGCTTACATTAACGTGCATCCATAAATGGATGATGAAGTGTGAAAAAATTAAAATATTGCAGAGTTTTATCAGTAATCCCCCAGAGTTACCAACCATGATTGGATCACCATCTGATCCTGAAGAACTTGACCAGGCAACTCAATGCTTAGGACCACAATAGAAACTTGCACGCAATCATTATATATCAGTGATGTCTTGAAGAACTTTTTCAGTGGTTAAATTGAAACTATCAGGCAAAAATTCAGACTATTAATTTAAAACCAGACAGTTTTATACATATAATGATATCAGATCAATGATTAGAATGTTTTACTCTCCTTCGAGAGACCAAACTATTTTCATTAATTTCATTATCAAACTCATCAACCTGTATACTAGATCCCTTACCTACATGTTTCGTCAAACAGATAATTCCAGAAACAATCAAACCACTTCTAAAGATAATCAGTTCTTCCCTTAGCACTGGCTATGTACCTAAATCTAGGTAGCCTGAAAACATATTTTTTTAATCAAGCCTTTTGTGAATATTTTTTTCTTAGGTAAAGGAGTAGGTACGGAGTGAATTCAAGACAGTACAGTGAAACACATCAGTTGTCTCCCAGTGCCATTCCAGGCCTATTCATCTGGATAGCCCAAAGAGCTGTCGAGAATCTCTTTTAACTGATGAACTGCTGGGATGGTGAAATGTCCTCAATTCTCTTGCTGCTGTGTCAACACACAAGGACAACATGAGGAGGAAGTTTTAAGTGATTGGCCACTATGTACAGATACTGTTGACACTTTACATGGTTCACTTTCTACACCACAATGCTCTGTTACTACAGATCAGCTGTCTTCAAAGTGCGGTTCAATTGTTGCACACTTACAAACATCAGGTCTCCCTGGAAGTACAGTTGAAACAATAGTTTGTTCTATAGAAGAAGTTATTATGGATGTTCAAAGCCAAGCATGAGAGGCAGCTTTAACAACCTTTTCTCATGAAACAGAGGTTTCAGACATGACCATGAAAATCAAGCACTGTTCTGTTCATTTAAACAATCCTTTATCAGCACTTAACATAGAAGCAAAGAGACATAAATATTTTGAAGAAAAATGGGAAATGGTGGAGTCTGTAGAATATGTCCTTGGTGTGAGGCTGGATATACGAAGGGATAGCACTACTGGCATATTCAGCCAGGTCCCTGTAACAAACAAGGATATGTATGTACCTATTCTGGGTACTCTCAAATCCATTTTCAAAAACAAAGATTATTATGGGAGATTTTTTTTTTTTTTTGCGAGAACAGCAAAGTAAAAATGGTATTTAGAATGACATTAATGATGGCTCGACTTTCCAAAACCATTTTTCACAGTCTAGTGAAAGTGCTCTCCGACAGGATACAGAGTTTTAATTATGGTTACACAGATCATAAAAACCAACCAAGCAGATTAAAAAAACTGAATGATAAAAGCAAGCACCTGGGTTGGAATGCTATTCAATTATTGTGTGTTCTTCGCTATACTCCCCTTATGTTATTGAAAGGGGTAATGGTCAATGGAACTTCCTTCTCCTTTTTATACAGATTGTCAACATAGCGTTCTCACCAGTCATAACTGATGGAATGATATGTTACTTGAAACATTTGATCTGGGATTAATGGTCACTGTTTCCTGATAGGAAACTGATTTTCAAACCGCATTTGATGATACACCTTCTGCATTAAGCAAATTGGCCCTCAGCCATATGTGATGCATACGGATTGAGGCTAAAGCACAATTTTTCAAAAGGTCTGAGAAAAGTTTCAAAAATCTAAAAAAATTTTAGTAAGGCAGCATCAACGTCAATTGGCATTTCACTCTCAAAATAATTTGAATTTGGTCCTGTAAAAGTAAAAACAATTTGTAATTTGGATGGTGGGGAAATGCTTAGAGAGATATTATATTTAGAGCCATTTCAGCTACCAACTGGGTCAGAAATGAATATCAGTTTAATTTGTTTTGATGTACCAGAACATCTTATGATCTCTCTGTGTTTAAAAAGATCTGCACACTTTTTATACATCAAGAGCATGCATTTTGTAATGTACTATGAAGAACAATTAAATGCGTACTGTATTGAGTAATAGAATGACAACTTTTCTGTCATTTGTATTGATCTGCTCATTTACTTTAAACCATTTGAAAAGAAATATTCTAATGAGATTGATAAAAGAGCATACATAGTGCCATATTGTTACATGTGTCTATAGTTAATGTGGTGCACATGTTTTAAAACTAAAAACTTTTTTTTGAAGGTCATTTTAAATGGTCTTTCTTTGTTATCGTATTGCATAGTGTTAATACAGCTAAAACCAAAATGGAGTTTTACAAATTATACTCCGCGTGAGTTCATTTCTAACAATATAAAATTTATTTCACATTGCTTAGCGCTGCGTACTGTTAAATTTTAACAATGCACAGAGACAATAGTAACTCGATTACAGTGTCAACGTGCCAACACTTTAAAAAGCATTAAAGTGACTCTCTGGGGAGTGGACCCATATATACACTTTTAAAGTGTTGAAATTAACTCAGACTTGTGTTTGCAATTTTTTGTATAATTTGAAAATAACATCTGAAAAAGTCAAACTCGTGAAAAATAGTGTGTTTTTTCAAGGCATCATTCATCAAATATTCACTAACCCCCTGTTTTCATAGTATACCTCTATGTGCTGACACAAGTGTGCACTTTGCGAGCTGAAACCGCTTTTTTTTTTTTTTTTGTAGTGTGTTTCAATTTGATAGGAGTTAGGTAAAGTGGTTTTTCTAACAAACGTATTTATGCACGAGGACGAAATACTATTCAAAGGCATTTTTAGTGTGGTAGTGCATATTTTATGAATAATGACTTCCATATTTCATAAAATCATTTTTTTGCACTATTTTTCATTATGAACATGTAACAAAAGTCACTGAATAGTATTTAATGCTGTAAGTTTGTTAGAAAAACCCGTCCTCCAATCGCATTGAAACGTCCTAAATAGCTTTATCCAGCGCTCAAGGCGAACTCTTGTCAGTAACTAGAGGTTTACTAAGAAAAAAACAAAAAAGTGTGTTAGTGCATATTTGATAAAAATGATCGAGTTAAGCATTTTAATGTACACAATCATTTTACGTACTATTTGTCATCAATACCATATGAAAAATAACTGTGAATAGTATGTCAAGCTCGTGCATATATACATTTGTATAAGAAAACAGTGTCTTGGGGCATATTTGATCAATAATGGCTTTCCAAACATTATTTTCTTTTTACAAATTGAATCTTTTCACACTTTATTATCAAGTTACACATTTTAATGTAAACAGTCATATTTTGTACTATTTGTCATCATGAACGTGAAAAATGCCACTGAATAGTTCTTCCTGCTCATGCATATTTGAGTTTGCTGAAAAACCACTTTCCCGTGCTGCTATCTCCTTAAAACTCTCTAACTAGTGTTTTCAGAGGGCAGGTCGCAAGCATCTGTCAGCACTTAACTGTTTGTGAGAAAACTGTGTGTTAGTGCATAATTGACGAATAATGACTTTCTAAACATTATTTTCTTTTTACAAATTGAATCTTTTCACTCTTTATTATCCAATTACAAATTTTAATGTAAAAAGTCATATTTCGTACTATTTGCCATCATAAACATCTGAAAAATGCCATTGAATAGTTTTTCATGCTCATGCATATTTGAGTTTGCTGAAAAACCACTTTCCCGTGCTGCTATCGCCTTGAAACTCTCTAAATAACGTTTTCAGTGAGCAAAGCCCACAAATCTGTCAGCACTTAAAGGTTTGTAAGAAAACAGTGTGTTAATGCATTTTTGATGAATAGGGACGTTCTAAACATTACTTTCAAAGATTTCAATTTTTTCACTCTTTATTATCCAATTAAGCTATTTAACGTAAACAATCATATTTGTTACTATTTGGAATAATCAACATGAGAAAAATGCCATTGAATAGTTTTTTTATGCGCATGCAAATATGCATTTGTTAGAAAAACCACTTTCCTGTGCTCCTATCACCTTGAAACTGTCTAAATAGCGTTTTCAGAGGACAAAGCCCACAAATCTGTCAGCACTTAAAGGCTTGTAAGAAAACAGTGTCTTAGAGCATATTTGATGAATACTGAATTTCTAAACATTTTTCTTTTTTTTTACAATTTGAATCTTTTCACACTTTATTATCCAGTTACACATTTTAATGTAAACAGTCATATTTCGTACTACATCATAAACGTGAAAAATGCCATTTAATAGTTTTTCATGCTCATGCATATTTGCGTTTGTTAGAAAAACCACTTTCCCGTGCTGCTATCGCTGCTACGTTTTCAGAGGGCAGGTCGCAAGCATCTGTCAGCACTTAACTGTTTTGAGAAAACAGCGTGTTAGTGCATAATTGATATATAATGAATTTCTAAACATTATTTTCTTTTACCAAATTGAATCTTTTCACACTTTATTATCCAATTACAAATTTTAATGTAAACAGTCATATTTCGTACTATTTGCCATCATAAACATCTGAAAAATGCCATTGAATAGTTTTTCATGCTCATGCATATTTGCGTTTGCTGAAAAATCACTTTCCCGTGCTCCTATCGCCTTGAAACTCTCTAAATAGCGTTTTCAGAGGACAAAGCCCACAAATCTGTCAGCACTTTAAGGTTTGTGAGAAAACAGCGTGTTAGTGCATAATTGATGAATAATGAATTTCTAAACATTTTCTTTTTTCAAATTGAATCTTTTCACACTTTTTATCCAATTACAAATTTTAAGGTAAACAGTCATAACTATTACTATTTGCCATCGTAAACGTGAAAAATGCCATTGAATAGTTTTTCATGCGCATGCAAATATGCATTTGTTAGAAAACCACTTTCCTGTGCTCCTATCGCCTTGAAACTGTCTAAATAGCGTTTAGGGCAAAAGCCCACAAATCTGTCAGCACTTAAAGGTTTGTAAGAAAACAGTGTCTTAGAGCATATTTGATGAATAATGAATTTCAAAACATTATTTTTTTTTACAATTTGAATCTTTCAATTAGATCACATTTGTTACTGTTTGTGATCATCAACGTGTGAAAAATTCCATTGAATTGTTTTTCATGCTCATGCAAATATGCATTTGTTAGAAAAACCACTAACTCTGTTTTCAGAGGGCAAATCGCCTCTCTGTCAGCACATACAGGTTTGTTAAGAAAACTATTAGTACATAATTGATAAATAACGAGTTTCAAAACATTATTTTTCAAGATTTTAATTTTTTCACACTTCTTTATCAAGTATGCATTTTGATGTCAGCTATCACATTTGTTACGATTTGTCATCATAAACATGTGAAAAATGCCATTGAATTGTTTTTCATGGTCATTCAAACATGCAATACTATACAATACAATACAATTTGAGAACGCTATTTAGATAGATTCAAGGCGATTCTAGCACGGGAAAGTAGTTTTTCTAACAAACATGTTGAGGATCACAAATAATGACAAATGTGATTGCTTACATTAAAATACATATTTGGATGATGAAGTGTGAAAAAATGAAAATCTTGAAAAATAATGTTTAGAACGTCATTATTCATCAAATATGAACTCGAACACAGGTTACTTACAAACCTGAAATGCTGACAGATGTGTGGGCTTTGCTTCCTGAAGACGCTGTTTAGAGAGTTTCAAGACGATAGGAGCTAACAAACTCATATTTTCTTGAGCATGAAAAACAATTCAATGGCATTTTTCACATGTTTATGATGGCAAATAATACGAAATGTGATGGTTGACATCAAAATGCATACTTGGATAATGAAGTGTGAAAAAATTTAAATCTTGAAAAATAATGTTTAGAAAGTCATTATTCATCAATTATGCACTAACACTGTTTTCTTTACAAACCTCTATGATTGAAGTGTGCGTTTTCCTGAGATCCAGAGATTCAAGGCGATATGAGCACGGGAAAGTGTTCTAACAAACTCATACATGCATGAGCATTTTTCACATGTTGGTGATCACAAATAGTAACAAATGTGATTGTTTGCATTAAAATGGATGACCATGAAAAATTATTCAGTGGCATTTTTCACTTTTATCACGACAAATAGCACGAAATGTGGTAGTTGACATCAAAATGCATACTTGAATAATGAAGTGTGAAAAAATGATGTTTGGAGATTAAATATCTGGAAAATTCTTGGAGAAATGGCCTACATATTTCAAGCCCAAAGCCATTGCTGACTGGAGGACTCTTCCCCCCAAATGTATATGTTGAGGAGCTTCTCTCGCACTTCAGCTTGAACCTGAGAACAGCTTTGGTCAGGTTTACGACTTAATTTCAGAAATTGTTGTATTCTTGCATTTTATTACTACTTTTATTTGGCTAACGTATACAGTTTGCCCATAGGATGGGATGGTGAAATGTCACCAATTTTCTTTCGTTTTGTACATGCAGTGGCTTCAGGAAGCACCTCAACACTGTTCATAGACACTCTGTGGTACTCTGTGGATCAACAAACCAGGAATTCAACACGCAAGGACGACATGAGGTGGAAGTTTCAAGTGATTGGCTGGTATGGACAGATACTGTTGACACTTTACATGGTTCATTTTCTGCACCACAATGCTCTTTGGATCAGCTGTCTTCAATGTGTGGTTCAATTGTTGCACACTTATAAGCATCAGGTCTCCCTGGAAGTATAGTTGAAAAAATAGTTTGTTCCATGGAAGAAGTTATTAAGGATGTTCAAAACCAAGCATGAGAGGCAGTTTTAGCAACATTTTCTCTTGAAACAAAGGGTTCAGACATGTACAAGAAAATCAAGCACTGTTTTGTTCAATTAAACAATCATTTTCCAGCACTTAACACAGAGGTAAAGAGAAAAATGGGAAATAGTGGAGCCTGTAGTACATGTCCTTGGTGTGAGGCTTGATATACGAAGGGATAGCACTACTGGCATATACAGCCTGGTCCCTGTAACAGACAAGTATATGTATGTACTTATTCTGGAGATTTTTCTTTAAATAAAACTCTGGGTTAATGAGTATACATCTTATAGTTCTTTTCTACACTGAAGATTTCAAGAAATATGGTTTAAAATTACAGCCCCTTACTGATGGAAAGATTCAACAAAACCCAACAAGCCATTTAAAGAATGATTATCTCCTGTCACTTGAATAACTGATCCAGACAAAGGGTTTTCAAAAAAAGGATGTTGAAAACTCTTTATTTGGATCAGTAATTCAAGTGACAGGTGATAATCTTGCTTTAAAAGGCTTGTTAGTTGTTTTTTTTTAATCTTTCAGTGGAACACAGTGCTGTAGGTTTTGCTTGTCCAGTAAGGATGAACTTCAAACTATATTTACTGAGGATCATCCTGGACTTATTTTGTGTTCAAAAGAACTTCATGATGAACATTGTAACATCAGTGTCCTACACTGCTTTCACTGTATGGTGTTAAAAATACCTGTGAGTTAAATTCATTACAGTATTCTCATGATATTATGCATAATTTGCTGGAAGGTGTTGTACATTATAAGCTGGTGTTTCAGCACCTTATTAAAAGGGCTGTGTAAACATGCTCCCAGACAGGACACAGAACTTTAATTATGGTTACACAGGTCATAAAATGGTCATGAAATGCGTACTTTTATTTTAGCCTGTACTGTACTTGATGACCACTTAAATGCATACTGTATTGAGGAATTGAAAGACAGCTTTTCTGTCATCTGTACTGATCAGCTCATTTCCTTTAAACCGTTTGATAAGAAATTTTCTAATGAGACTGATAACAGAGCATACATAGTGCCATATTGTTGCATTTTAAAAACAGATTGTTGAATGCGTTTACAATTAATGTGGTGCATATGGTTTAAAAATAAAAACGTTTTTCCGAAGTAATATTTAATAGTCTTTCTTTGCTATTGTATTACATAGTGTTAATTCAGATAACACTGAAAAGGAGTTTTACAAACGACACTCTGCGTGAGCTCATTTCTAACAACCCAGACCAGTGTAAAATTTATTTTACGCTGCTGCGTGTTACGTAGTGTTAAATTTTAACTTTTCCCAGAGTCGGTATTAACTCGATTACATTGTCAATGTGCCAGTACGTTTTAACACAAAAAGTTTTAAAGTAACTCTATCAGGACTGGACTCATACAGACACATTTAAAGTGTTGAAAGTAACTCTAGTAGAGTTAATTTATGATTGCAAATTTTTCTGTGTAATTTCATAATAACGTGAAAAATTCAAACTCGTGAAAAATAATGTTTATCAAGTCATTATTCATCAAATATGCACTAATCGTTCACTGTTATCATAGCAAAAGTCAGTGTGCTGACAGAAGTGTGCTCTTTGCGCGGTGAAAGCAGTATTTTTAGAGAGTTTCAAAATGATAGGGGAACGGGAAAGTGGTCTTTCTAACAAAAGCATATATGCATGAATGAAAAACTATGTGGGCTTTTATAGATAATTGGAGTAGTTTTGAGGGCAAGGCTGGAATGTTAGGGCGGGTACGGTATCCATCCCACTCGGGAAGGTGCTGCTCTCATTTCTTGTAGCATAGCGCATAGTCTCAGAACAGACCTAGTTAATCAGTGACAATCCATATTGAGACTGTGTCTGTTCCCTGAGCTAAAAACCATGAAGAAATACTCCGAAAGTTTGTTTCAGTAATCTAATTAACATAAAATTAAATCAAACTGAATGCACAGGGAGCACCTTTGATCTGAAGCTAGGACTGTTAAATACTGGATATCTTATGTCTAAAGCGCTTATGGTTAATGAAACTATTACTGATCAGGAGTTTAATGTACTTTGTTTAACAGAAACATTGATTAAACCAAATAAGTATGTAGCATTAAAAGCTAGTCCTCCCGGATACAGTTATGTACATCAGCCCGTCTAACTTGCAGAGGACGAGGTGTCGCAGTTATTTATAATGATAACTTATGTGTCACACAAAAACCTAGTCATAAATTCAACGCGTTAGAAGTTCTTTATATCAACATAACGTACGTAGCCACAAAAAATAAGTCTACCCAGACGATTCCGCTAATTATTATTTACATATCCCCAGAGCCATATTCTCAATTCCTTTGGAATTTCATCTCTAACCTGGTTGTTTCTTTAGACAAAGCAGTAATTGTTGGAGACTTTATATTCATTTTGATAATCCGGAAGACCCTCTGAGAACAGCAGTTGTGTCCATTCTTGATTCAGGAGGGGCTAATCAGAATGTAATCAAGAGTGTGACCACCACTCATAGTGGTGGTCACACTCTTGATTTAATACTAATATTCCGATTAAATATAGAAAATATAGTCACATTTCCGCAGTCTGAAGCTATCTAAGATCGTTATCTCAACTCATTTAAAATGTATTTTAATCATAATATATGCACCTTGCCATGCTACCGCGTCAAACGTACTTTCACGTCAGCAACTGCACAGAGTTTTATCAGTATCAGTTGGCCAGTTACCAACCATGATTGGATCACCATCTGATCCTGAAGAACTTGACCAGGCAACTCAATGCTTAGGACCACAATAGAAACATGCACGCAATCATTATATATCAGTGATGACTTCATGAATTTTTTCAATGGTAAAATTGAAAATATCAGGCAAAAAATTCAGGCTATTAATTTAAAACCAGACAGTTTTATAACTTACCTTGTAGATAATAATATAATGATATCAGATCATTGATTAGAATGTTTTACTCTCCTTCGAGAGACCAAACTATTTTCATTAATTTCATTATCAAACTCATCAACCTGTATACTAGATCCCTTACCTACTTGTTTCGTCAAACAGATAATTCCAGAAACAATCAAACCACTTCTAAAGATAATCAATTCTTCCCTTAGCACTGGCTATGTACCTAAATCTAGGTAGCCTGAAAACATATTTTTTTAATCAAGCCTTTTGTGAATATTATTTCCTTAGGTAAAGGAGTAGGTATGGAGGGTTCACAGGCATAGAGTGTTGTGGTGAACTGATTTTTTGGTTTAAATTAATTTGAATCTATTTATTTCTGTAAAGCTGCTTTGTGACAATGTCAACTGTTAAACGCACTATACAAATAAAATTTAATTGTATTGAATTTAGTGTGTTTTTTTTCTAATAAACGCATATATGCATGAACGTGAAAAACAATTCAATGGAATTTTTCACATGTTTATAATGACAAATAGTACGAAATACGATTGTTTACATTAAAATGCATAAATGTATAATAAATTGAAAAATAAAAATCTTGAAAAATAGTGTTTAGAAAGTAATTATTCATCAAATATGCATTAACACATTGTTTTCTTAACAGCCCTGTATGTGCTGACACAATTGTTATCTTTGCATTGTGAAAACTGTATTTGGAGAATTTCAAGGCCATAGAAGCATGTATGCACGTGCCTGAAATATTTTAAAATTTCATTTTTCATTCTTTTGATGAAAAATAGTACGAAATGTGATTAAAATGCATAATTTGATAAAGTGTAAAAAAAAAAAAAAAAAACCTCTTCTAAAAAGAAATCATTATTCATGAAATATGCACTAACACCCTATTTTCTTAACAAATCTCTCATGTGCTGACACAACTGAAAACATTGTTTAGAGAGATTCAAGGCGATAGGAGCATGAGAAAGTGGTTTTTCCGAACAAACGCACATATGCATGCGCACGAAATACTTTTCCTTCATTTTTTGCACGATTTTAATGAAAACTGATAGTAAATAGGATTGTTTATTCTAAAATGCCTACATAGCAAATATATGAGAGTTAAAATTACGGTGTTGATGAAAAGTTTGCGTATACAGAGTTAATGTACCTCAATTTGAGTTAATCAATGACAATCGTAAGTTGTATTATTATTTTTTAATTTGCACCTTATAATGAATTTACATTAGAAAAGTAATTTCCCATTATGAATGCGGTAGCTGAGACCATATGAAATGCTACATGCAAATTCACAAAGTCAAATTTATGACCATAACTATACGCTTTGGTAAATTTCAGCAATACATATATCTAAGGTTTTGTTTGTAAACGGATAATTTGACACTATTTTGTTCTAATTCAACAATTGTTTTTTGACTACGGCAGTAACCTGAAGTTAGCTACTTTTTTCCCCCGCAACTAATGCGGTAAGATTAAGATTAAGACCATGGCTCCATTTTTTAGGCCTGTTTTTACTTCGTATCTTGTTTTATAAAAAGTTATAAAACTAACTCTTTTAATATGTACTATTAATACACTCAGGAAATGCTGACTAAAGTTGAGATTGGAGGAGTGCAGAAATATGTCAAAATTCCTCTGACTGAAGAAAGCTTTGATTATGACAGATTTTGTCAAGACAGTTGGCATTTAGTTCAAAAAATTTAACACACAAGTTTCAGCTATGCACAGAGACAATATTAACTCGATTACAGTGTCTATG
>CM040463.1:22505491-22516730 GCA_022758105.1 Pangasianodon gigas | reverse complement strand
GCTATGCATGTTCAAGGGGTCACTGATGAATCATCCTCTTCAGTAGTGCCAAGCACTCCACTGTCCCCAGTTTCATCGAATTCATCCGATTCTACACTTAACCTGGAATCAACAAGAAGGAAAAGGAGTCCATCAGGGTTTATGGATCAAGATGAAGCAAGACAGCTAAACTTTGTGTAAATGTATTGACATTCTTAATTTCTTAAAGAAATAATATGGTAAATATTGATCTTTTTTTCTGAAATCACATTAAATGGTTTTAGAAGTTGTGTTCTCTTTTTTCGGGAGGAGTTTTCTGAACTGTTTTCTGTCTCCATGCCATTACTCTATCAGATAGTTGATACTGTTCTGAAGGCTAATCCAAAGGGTGAAGAAATCTTCGTGGAGTATCATAAAACCAGAACGCTCACAGATGCAAAATGGAAACTGGTTGAAATTGATGGAAATGGAAACATTCTGGTGGCAGATATGATAGCGTCACATGGGTAAGAATTCATAAAAATCTGTTCTTAAACATTATTTAAAACCTTCACCTTTCTAAAATGATTATGGATTCAAGCACTGACATTTGCTTTTTAATACCTGTAACATTTGTGTATGGAGGATTCCACCATCAAGTGTATGAAATAATTATGCATTGGGCATCGTGACTCTCTTTTCATATAGAATCAAGACAGTACAGTGAAACACATCAGTTGTCTCCCAGTGCCATTCCAGGCCTATTCATCTGGATTGCCCAAAGAGCTGTCGAGAATCTCTTTTAACTGATGAACTGCTGGGATGGTGAAATGTCATCAATTCTCTTGCTGCTGCATCCTCTCCCCCTAACGTCAAGAGGGAAGAAAACAACAAGGAAGATCAGTTCGGCTCAAGCTGCAAACAATCTTGTGAGGTATCTTGGTTTATATCCTGGCAAAGCATTACGTCTAAAATGTGGGGAACCAGGATGCCCTTTATCTTTTTGTATGTACAATGGCTTCAGGAAGCACCTCAACACTGTTAATAGACACTCTGTGGATCAACAAACCAGGACGTCAACACACAAGGACAACATGAAGAGGAAGTTTCAAGTGATTGCCCAGTATGTACAGATACTGTTGACACTTTACATGGTTCACTTTCTACACCACAATGCTCTGTTACTACTGATCGGCTGTCTTCAAAGTGCGGTTCAATTGTTGCACACTTACAAACATCAGGTCTCCCTGGAAGTACAGTTGAAACAATAGTTTGTTCTATATTGATCTGCTCATTTACTTTAAACCATTTGAAAAAAAAATATTCAAATGAGATTGATAAAAGAGCATACATAGTGCCATATTGGTACATGTGTCTATAGTTAATGTGGTGCACATGTTTTAAAACTAAAAACTTTTTTTGAAGGTCAGTTTTAATGGTCTTTCTTTGATATCGTATTGCATAGTGTTAATACAGCTAAAACCAAAATGGAGTTTTACAAAGCATTAAAGCATTAAAGTGACTCTCTGGGGAGTGGACCCATACAGACACTTTTAAAGTGTTGAAATTAACTCTGACAGACTTGTGTTTGCAATTTTTTGTATAATTTGAAAATAACATCTGAAAAAGTCAAACTCGTGAAAAATAGTGTGTTTTATGGGTTCAAGGCATCATTCATCAAATATGCACTAACCCACTGTTTTCATAGTATACCTCTATGTGCTGACACAAGTGTGCACTTTGCGAGCTGAAACTGCTTTTTTCTTTCTTTTTTTTTTCAATTTGATAGGAGTTCGGTAAAATGGTTTTTCCAACAAACGCATTTATGCACGAGGACGAAATACTATTCAAAGGCATTTTTAGTGTGGTAGTGATATTTTATAAATAATGACTTCCATATTTCATAAAATCATTTTTTGCACTATTTTTCATTATGAACATGTGACAAAAGTCACTGAATAGTATTTAATGCTGTATGTTTGTTAGAAAAACCCGTCCTCCAATCGCATTGAAACGTCCTAAATAGCTTTATCCAGCGCTCAAGGCGAACTCATGTCAGTAACTAGAGGTTTACTAAAAAAAAAACAAAAAAGTGTGTTAGTGCATATTTGATAAAAATGATCGAATTAAGCATTTTAATGTACACAATCATTTTACGTACTATTTGTCATCAAAACCATATGAAAAATAACTGTGAATAGTATGTCAAGCTCGTGCATATATGCATTTGTTAGAAAAACCAATTTTTTTTATCGCCTTGAAAAATAGCGTAAAAATAAAAAGCTTTTTCAGAGCGCAAAAAGCAAACTTGAGTCAGCACAAGAAAAAAGGAGTGTGTTGCTGCATAACTGATGAATATTGAATTTCTAAACATTAATTTTCACGATTTTAACTTTTTCACATTCAGTTATGCATTTTAATCATAACTGTCATCTTTCGTACTATTTATCATCATAAACATCTGAAAAATGCAATTAAATAGTGATTCACACTCTTGCATAAACGCTTTTGTTGGAAAAAACACTTTCCCGTGCTCCTATCGTCTTGAAACTCTCTGAATAGCCTTTCAATGCACAAAGCGCACTCTTGAGTCAGCACATAGAGGATAATTAAGAAAACAGCGTGTTGGTGCATATTTGATGAAAAATAACTTTCTAAACTTACTTTCCACGATTTTTAATTTTTTCACACAGTATTATCCAAATATGCATTTTAATACATTTTAATACAATCACTTTTTGTCATCATAAACATTTTTTAAAAAAACCTTTGAATAGTATTTCATGTTTGAGTATATGCGTTTGACAGAAAAACCACTTTCACATCCTGCATAAGCAACTAAAGTTTGTTAACAAAGGAGTGTGTTAGAGCATATTTGATGAATAATCAATTTCTAACCATTAATTTTCACGATTTTAACTTTTTGACACTTCATCATTCTATTATGCATGTTAAAATGAGCAATCATATTTCGTACGATTTGTCATCAGAAACATGTGAAAAATGCAATTGAATAGTGTTTCACAACCGTGCATATATGCTCTTGTTGGAAAAACCACTTTCCCGTGCTCCTATCGCCTTGAAACTCTCTAAATTGCGTTTTCAACTCACTCAGCGCACATCTGTGTCAGACAATAGAGGATAATTTAAAAAAATAGCGTGTTAGTGCATGTTTGATGAAAAAATTGATTTATAAACATTATCTTTCACGATTTTAATTTTTTCACACTGTATTAACCAATTATGCATTTTAATGCAAATTTTCATATTTCGAACTTTTTTTGTCATCATAACAATGTGAAAAATACCTTTGAATAGTATTTCATGTTTGAGTAATATGCAGTGGTTCGAAAAACCACTTTCCTGTTTTCCTGTCGCCTTGAAACTCTCTAAATAGCATTTTCAGCGTGCAACACGCAAACTTGCATAAGCAACTAAAGTTTGTTAAAAAAGGAGTGTGTTAGTGCATATTTGATGAATAATCAATTTCTAACCATTAATTTTCACTATTTTAACTTTTTGACACTTCATCATTCTATTAAGCATGTTAAAGTAAACAATTATATTTCGTACGATTTGTCATCAGAAACACGTGAAAATTGCAATTGAATAGAGTTTCACACCCGTGCATATATGCTTTTGTTGGAAAAACCACTTTCCCGAGCTCTTATCGCCTTGAAACTCCCTACATAGCGTTTTCAGAGAGAAAATCGCACGCATCTGTCGGCACATACAGGTTTGACAAGAAAACTGTTTTAGCGCATAAATGATGAATAATGAGTTTCTAAACATTATTTTTCAAGATTTTAATTTTTTCGCACTTCATTATCCAAGTATGCATTTTGATGTCAACTATCACATTTGTTACTATTTGTCATCATAAACATGTGAAAAATGCCATTGACTAGTTTTTCATGCTCATGCAAACATGCATTTGTTGGAAAAACCACTTTCCCGTGCTCCTATCGCCTTGAAATAGCGTTTTCAGAGAGCAAATCGCACGCATCTGTCAGTATATACAGGTTTGTTAAGAAAACTGTTAGTGCATAATTGATGAATAATGAGTTTCTAAACATTATTTTTCAAGATTTTAATTTTTTCACACTTCATTATCCAAGTATGCATTTTGATGTCAGCTATCACATTTGTTACGATTTGTCATCATAAACATGCGAAAAATGCCATTGAATTGTTTTTCATGATCATGCAAATATGCGTTTGTTAGAGGTTATGCAGGTTTGTTATTAAGATTTTAATTTTTTCACACTTCATTTTCCAGTTATGCATTTTAAAGTAAAAATTACATTTCGTAATATTTATCATCATAAACATGTCAAAAAATGCCATTGAATTTCATTCTCATGCATGTATGAGTTTGTTAGAAAAAACACTTTCCCATGCTCCTATTGCCTTGAAACGCTCTAAATAGTGTTTTCAGCGGGCAAAGCGCACACTTCTGTCAGCACATAGAGATTTGTTAAGAAACCAGTGTGTTAGTGCATATTTGATGAATAACGGCTTTCTAAATATTATTTTTCCGGGATTTTAATTGTTTCCACACTACATTTATCCAATTATGCATTCTTATGGCAACAAACACATTTCGTACTATTTGTTATCATAAACATGTGAAAAATGCCTTTGAACAGTTTTTCATGCTCTTCCATGTATGTATTTGTTAGAAAAACCACTTTAAATTCAATATAGTGCTTTTAACAATTGAGATTGTCACAAAGCAGCTTTACAGAAATAAATAGATTCAAATTGGATTAAAACAAAATAATTAATAAATTGCAAATATGTGAATTTATCCCTAATGAGCAAGCTAGAGGCAACGGTGGCAAGGAAAACTCCCTGAGACGATATGAGGAAGAAACCTTGACAGGAACCCGACTCAAAAGGGAACCCATCCTCATGTGGGTGCTAACAGATAGTGCAATTATCCTCGCATGAGAGCCCCAAGCCATCTGCCAAGTGGCACCATCCGCAGCAATCCCAATGATCTTCAGGCCATCCATGTGGGGCCACTCCCAGCAGCAGCAAGCGATCTCAACCGACGAGAGCTCCAACCAGAAGTAGGGCATCAGGATGGATCAGGCAGGTCCGGAGAGCAGAATGTGTCAGAATCACTGCTATCTCAGGAGTAGCATGTGTAGCTCAACACAGAGAGAGAGAGAGAGAGAGAGAGAGAGAGAGAGGTTGTTAGGTAAGCTTTTGTCCTGTAATGGTTAAGGACAATGTACTTTGCGTTTATAGTGCATGCAGGGACTCCAGCAAAGCTAGCTATGACAGCATAACTAAAAGGGAGAGCCAAACATAAAAGACAGCATCCAAACATCCCAGTTCACCACAACACTCTATGCCTGTGAACCCTCCATACCTACTCCTTTACCTAAGAAAAAAAATTCATAAAAGGCTTGATTAAACAATTATATTTTCAGCCTAGACTTAAACACTGAGACTGTGTCTGAGCCCCGAACACTAATTGGAAGCCCGTTCCATAACTGTGGGGCTTTGTAAGAGAAAGCTCTACCCCCTGCTGCAGCCTTCACTATTCGAGGTACCAGAGCATAGCCTGCAGCAAAGCATTATAGTAATCCAACCTAGAGGTAACAAAAGCACTAACTAATTTTTCTGCATCGTGTAGTGACATTATATTTCTTATCTTAGCAATATTTCTGAGATGAAAAAAGCTATCTTGTTAATATTATCTACATGAGCTTCAAATGAAAGATTGGAGTCAATAATCACACCAAGGTCTTTTACTGCTGCACATAATGAAACAGAAAGACCATCCAGAGTTATTATGTAATCAGAAAGCTTACTTCTAGTTGCATGTGGTCCTAGTACAAGTACATCTGTCTTGTCAGAATTAAGTAAGAGAAAGTTAATAAGCATCCAGTGCCTAATGTCCTTTACACATTCCTCAACTTTATTAAGCTGGTGTCTGTCATCTGGCTTTGCTGAAACATACAACTGTGTGTCATCAGCATAACAGTCGAAGCTAGTACCATGCTTACGAATAATTTTGCTCATAGGTAGCATATATATAGAAAAGAGCAGTGGGCCTAAAACAGAGCCTTGCGGAACACCAAACTTTACCTTAGTATGTGTAGAGAAGTCACCATTTACATCTACAAACTGATAACGATCAGTCAAATAAGACCTCAGCCAGGAGAGGGCCGATCCCCTAATGCCTACAACATTTTCTAGTCTATTGAGGAGAATAGCATGATCAGTGGTATCAAAAGCTGCACTAAAGTCAAGCAACACAAGCAAGGAAACACAACCCTGATCAGAGGCCAGTAGTAGGTCCTTTACCACTTTAACCAGCGCTATCTCTGTGCTATGATGAGGCCTAAATCCTGACTGATACATTTCATGAATGTTATTCCTATGTAGGTACAAGCATAGCTGCTGTGCTACAACCTTTTCTAGGATCTTGGAGATAAAGGGGAGGTTTGGTATTGGCCAATAGTTAGACAGCTGACAGGGTTCGAGGTTAGGGTTTTTAATCAGGGGTTTGATAACTGCTTGTGTAAATGATTTAGGTACATAGCCAGTGCTAAGGGAAGAATTGATTATCTTTAGAAGAGGTTTGATTGTTTCTGGAATTACCCGTTTGATGAAACATGTAGGCAAGGGATCTAGTATACAGGTTGATGATTTTGATGATGAAATTAGTGAAATTAGTTTGGTCTTTCGAAGGGGACTAAAACATTCTAATCATTGATCTGATATTTTCAATTTTACCATTGAAAAAAATTCATGAAGTCATCACTGATATATAATGATTGTGTGCATGTTTCTATTGTGGTCTTAAGCATTCAGTTGCCTGGTCAAGTTCTTCAGGATCAGACGGTGATCCAATCATGGTTTGTAACTCTGGGAGATTACTGATAAAACTCAGTGCAGTTGCTGACGTGAAAGTACATTTGACATGGTAGCATGGCAAGGTGCATATATTATGATTAAAATACATTTTAAATGAGTTGAGATAATGATCTGAGATAGCTTCAGACTGCGGAAATGTGACTATATTTTCTATATTTAATCCAAATGTTAGTATTAAATCAAGAGTGTGACCATCACTATGGGTGGATCCTATTACATTCTGATTAACCCCTAGTGAATCAAGAATGGACACAACTGCTGTTCTCAGAGGGTCTTCTGGATTATCAAAATGAATATTAAAGTCTCCAACAATTAATGCTTTGTCTAAAGAAATAACCAGGTTAGAGATGAAATCCGCAAATTCACAAAGGAATTCAGAATATGGCCCTGGGTGTATATAAATAATAATTAGCAGAATCGTCTGGGTGGACTTATTTTTTTGTGGCTATATGTTATGTTATACAATATGTTATGTTGATATAAAGAACTTCTACCATGTTCAGGGCTGATGTACATAACTGTATCCGGGAGGATTAGCTTCATATATTGTTACACACTCATTTGATATAATCCATGTTTCTGTTAAACACAGTACATTAAACTCCTGATCGGTAATAGTTTCATTAACAATAAGTGCTTTAGATGTAAGAGATCTAATATTTAACAGTCCTAGCTTCAGATCAAAGGCTGTGCGTTCAGTTTGATTTAATTTTATATTAATTAGGTTACTAAAACAAACTTTCTGAGTATTTTCTACATTTTTGTTTAGCTTGGGGAACAGACACAATCTGGTGGAACTTGAGTGACGACTACCTAGCAGACGGTCAGTTTAGCCTGCTAGTCTACTCCCTGGCCTTGGCTCTGGATTGTCACTGATTAACTAGGGCTGTTCTAAGACTATGTGCTATGCTACAAGAATTGAGTGCAGCACCTTCCCGAGTGGGATGGATACTGTCCCACCCTAACAGGCCAGCCTTGCCCTCAAAGCTACTCCAATTATCTATAAAAGCCCATGGTATTTCATTCTCATGCATATATGAGTTTGTTAGAAAAAACACTTTCCCATGCTCCTATTGCCTTGAAACTCTCTAAATAGCATCTTCAGCATGCGAAGCGCACACTTGTGTTAGCACATAAAGGTTTGTTAAGAAAACAGTGCGTTAGTGCATAATTGATGAATAATGCCATGATAAACATTATTTTTTTCACGATTTTGATTTTTTCATGTTATTATCAAATTAAGCATTTTAAAGTAAACAATCATTTTTCATCATAAACATGTGAAAAATGTAATTGAAAAGTATATCATGCACGTGCACATATGCGTTTGTTAGAAAAAACACTTTCCCATGCTCCTCTCACATTGAAACTCTCTAAAAATATTGCTTTCACCACACAAAAAGAGCACACTTCTGTCAGTACACTGACTTCTGCTATGATAACAGTGCACAATTAGTGCATATTTGATGAATAATGACTTGATAAACATTATTTTTCACAAGTTGTTTTTCACACGTTACTATGAAATTACACAGAAAAATTTGTAATCATAAATTAACTCTACTAGAGTTACTTTCAACACTTTAAATGTGTCTATATGGGTTCAATCCTGATAGAGTTACTTTAACACTTTTTGTGTTAAAAGTGTTGGCACATTGAGACTGTTATCGAGTTAAAACTGACTCTTGGAATAGTTTAAATTTAACACTACTCAACACTCAGCAGTGTAAATGAAATTTTACACTGGTGTGGGTTGTTAGAAATGAACTCACGCAGAGTGTCATTTGTAAAACTCCATTTCAGTGTTATCTGTATTAACACAATGTAATACAATAGCAAAGAAAGACAATTAAATATTACTTTGGAAAGAACGTTTTTATTTTTAAAACATGTTCACCACATTAACTGTAAACACATTCAACAATCTGTTTTTAAAATGCAACAATATGACACTATGTATGCTCTGTTATCAGTCTCATTAGAATATTTCTTATCAATATCAACAGAGCTATGCTATGGAGCTATGCTATGGAAATACTGTAATGAATTTAACACACAGGGATTTCTAACAGCATACAGTGAAAGCAGCGTAGGACATTGATGTTACAATATTCAGCAAGTTCTTGTGAACATAAAATAAGTCCAAGATGATACTCAGTAAATATAGCTTGAAGTTTATCCTTACTGGACAAGCAAAACCTACAGCAATGTGTTCCACTGAAAGATTCAACAAAACCATATAAAGCAAGATTATCTCCTGTCACTTGAATTACTGAACTGAACAAAGGATTTTCAAAACAAGGAAGCTGATCTCTTCAGCTTTTAAAATTTTCAGATCATCAATAGCTTTAGTATCTCATTAAAACCATATTTCCTCAAATCTTTAGTGTAGAAAATAACTGCAAGATATATATTCTGCAAGATGTTGCACTTGGGTGAAAGATTTTCTGAAGAAAAATACACACAGGCAAGTTTGTGGACTCCCCTTTTAGAGCCTAAAGAACTGGCAGTTTCAAAATCATCATAATAGACCAGGATTTGCAAACCATACCTATTCTGTGAAAATGGTTTTGGAAATTTGAGCCATAATTACTGTCCTTGTAAATACCATTTTTACTGTGCTGTTCTTGCAAAAAAAAAAATCTCCCTTAATTCTTTGTTTTTGGAAATGGATTTGAGAGTACTCAGAATTGGTACATACATATACTTGTCTGTTACAGGGACCTGGCTGTATATGCCAGTAGTGCTGTCTCTTCGTATATCCAACCTCACACCAGGGACATACTCTACAGGCTCCACTATTTCCCATTTTTCTTCAAAATAATTATGTCTTGTTGCACATGTGTTAAGTGCTGAAAAAGGATTGTTTAACTGAACAAAACAGTGCTCGATTTTCTTATACAAGTCTGAACCCTTTGTTTCAGGAGAAAAGGTTGTTAAAACTGTCTCTCATGCTTGGTTTTGAACATCCTTAACAACTTCTTCCATAGAAAAAAGTACTGTTTCAACTGTACTTCCAGGGAGACCTGATGCTTGTAAGTGTGCAACAGTTGAACCGCACTACGGACAGCTGATCCGTAGTAACAGAGCTTTGTGGACTAGAAAGTGGAACATGTAAAGTGTCAACAGTATCTGTACATACTGGACAATCACTTGAATTTTCCTCCTCTTGTCCTCCTTGCGTGTTGACTTATCCGCCTTGCATGGGATAGCCTTTTGGTCAAGGACGATGCAGAACCTTCCGATTTTATTCTTTTGCTCACCAGTGCACAGGAGGAAGGGGTGTCTTGCTTCAGCTTGCTCAAGGAAGGTAGTGAGACTGGCTCCTTCCTGTGTCCATTTGGCAAATAAGGTTAGGATTAGTTCAAATATTGTATTCTCAAGCAGTAAAACAATAATTTATTTCTGTTAAATGGCACAAACAAAATTTATATTCTCTTTTTATCAAAAATTAGCTGCAGTTAATAAATTCCTAAAAATATTTATTTCTGGCACAGAAGCCAAACTCAGGTGTCTACAGAAATTAACCTTGATATATCTTAAGATACCTCACAAGATTCTTTCCAGCTTGAGCCAAACCAGTCTTCGCTGTTTTTTAATGCCCTCTTGATGTTTGGGGGAGAAGATGCAGCAGCAAGAGAATTGATGACATTTCACCATCCCATCCTATGGGCAAACTGTGTATGTTAGCCAAATAAAAGTAGTAGTAAAATGCAAGAATACAACAATTTCAGAAAATAAAACTGACCAAAGCTGTTCTCAGGTTCAGGCTAAGAGCAGCTCTTCAACATACGCATTCGGGAGGAGAGTCCTGCAGTCAGCAATGACTTTGAGCTTGAAATACAGTTGAGGTCAAAAGTTTACATACCCCTTTCAGAATCTGCAAAATGTTTATTATTTTACCAAAATAAGAGGGATCATACAAAATGCATGTTATTGTTTATTTAGTGCTGACCTGAATAAGATATTTCACATAAAAACTTTTGAACAGAATGGAGATGTGTACATTTTTCTTATTTTGCCTAAATATCGTATTTTTTCATTTAGTACTGCCCTTCAGAGGTTACAGAAGATAGTTACATGTTTCCAAGAAGACAAAATAAGTTAACCCTGATCTTCAAATTCAAAAAGTTTTCACCCCCCGGCTCTTAATGCATGGTTTTTCCTTCTGGAGCATCTGTGAGCGTTTGAACCTTCTGTAATAGTTGCATATGAGTCCCTCAGTTGTCCTCACTGTGAAAAGATGGATCTCAAAATCATACAGTCATTGTTGGAAAGGGTTCAAATACACAAAAAATGCTGGAAAACCAAAGAATTTGTGGGACCTGAAGGATTTTTCTGAAGAACAGCAGGCAGTTTAACTGTTCAGGACAAACAAGGTAAACAG
>CM040463.1:22488780-22505391 GCA_022758105.1 Pangasianodon gigas | reverse complement strand
AACACAGTATTAAGAATCAAGGGTATGTAAACTTTTGAACGGGGTCATTTTTATAAATTCAACTATTATTTTCTCTTGTGGACTATATGTAAACATCTTTTATGTGAAATATCTTATTCAGGTCAGCACTAAATAAACAATAACATGCATTTTGTATGATCCCTCTTATTTTGGTAAAATAATAAACATTTTGCAGATAATGAAAGGGGTATGTAAACTTTTGACTTCAACTGTATGTAGGTCATTTCTCCAAGAGTTTTCCAGATATCTCATCTCCAAACATCAGGGAGAAATCCTGGTCAAGAACACACATTTCAATATATAGATTGCTTTTAGCCTCACATTAAGTAGGATTTAGAAAGATCAAAAAGCTAATGTTTTCTCACCAATCCATGCACATCTAAGAAACAAGGAAAGACATCCAAGATTGACAATGAAGCATCCTCATCATGAATCAGCTTCTGCCTCTACTCAAAAGTTGCTCTCATTCATCCTTTGATCGTGACTTCATCAACAATGAGTGACTCATTGTAGCTAATGCCTCTCTGCATTTTTCACTGAAGAGCATCAGTTAAACGAGATTCCCGATGGCTCTTCGGGCTATCTAGATGTATGGGCCTGGAATGGCACTGGGAGCCAACTGATATGTTTCCCTGTACTATCTTGATCCTCCATGCAAGCCTGTATTGCCCTGAGGTTCATAGTAGTGTTCCTGTATCACACCATGAAACATACACATGCATAACTATTAATGAGTCAGAAACCAAGTTACCTACAAATAATATAAATTTATACACACATTTTGCAAAAACATTATAGGATGACATCATATAGACAAAACAGAAAATAGAGAAAATACTGAAAACTGTTAGAAAATCTATTCTGCACTAATGCGTGAGAATGAATTAATAAAAGCTCACATATCCATTTTTAGAGTATGGATCTTGTGGCTATGGAAAAAGAGCAGATATGGAAAATAGATATGGAAATTTTTTTTGTAGATATGGAAAAAGAGTCACAATTCCCAAAGTTTGTACACTTGATGTTGGCATCCTCCTTACAAAACATTAAAGCATTACAAGCAATTGTCAGTGCTTGAATCCATAATCATTTTAGACAGGTGTAGGTTTTAAATAATGTTTAAGTACAGATTTTTTATGAATTCTTACTCAGCTGAATCTAACATATCTGCCACCAGAATGTTAACCATCATTTTCCATTTTGCATCTGTTAGTGTTTTGGTTTTATCATACTACATGAAGATTTGGATTTGGCCCCTTTGTATTGGCCTTCAGAACAGTATCAACCATCTGCCAGAATAGTACAGCATAATGGCATGGAGATAGAAAACATTTCTTTGACCCTCCCAAAGAAAGAGAACACAACTTCTAAAACCATTGAAGGTGATTTCAGAAAAAAGATACCATATTTTACTTTAATATATAGAATGTCAATATATTTACGCAAAGTTTACCTGTCTTGCCATCTCCATCCACAATTCCTGTTGGACTCCTTTTTCTTCTCGTTGATTCCGGGATAACTGTAGAATCTGATGGATTGGATGAAACTGGGGACAGTGGAGTGCTAGGTACTACTGAAGATGATGATTCATCAGTGACCAGTTGACAACACAAATCTACAAAATATCATACATACAAGGATAGCTTGCATTATTTTTTTTAAAAATCAGAACCAAATCAATAAAATGGATGAAAGATGATAATCAATACATTAGTAAATGAGAACAGATAGTAAGTTTAAATGCACTGTTTTTGAAATGATTTCAAAATGATCATGACATTTATATTAAAATTCTAAATCTACCAAAAGTTTACTGTCAGCTTCTTAGTTGCTATTAACTGCTAGTTATATCTCCTCAAAATCCCTGTTTACTGAATATTCTTACCTATTACTGGCTGTCCAGGAGAGACCTTGAATGTCAGGAAACCTGATTTTACAAGCTAATCAAAGATACTTCCATCTATTTCTGTTCTGGACTCATCAGTTAAGGAGATCTGACCCTCAGTCAGATGTTCAGGATGCAGACTAAAGCAGAAGATAACTTTTCTTGAACTAAATACCAACTTTCTTGATGAAATCTGTCGTAAACAAAGCTTTCTTCAGTCTGTGGTATTTTGACATATTTCTGCGCCAAACTCAACTTTAGCCAGCATTTACTGAGTGCATTAATAATACATTTTAAAAGCTTTAGTTTGTTAACTTTTTACAAAGCAAGATACGAAGTAAAAACAGGCCTAAATCAAAATGGAGCCAGGGTCAAATCATCTGACTGCATTAGCTGCGCGGAAATAAACAAGTAGCTAACTTCAGGTCACTGCCTCTACTGTCGTAGTCAAAAAACAAATGTTGAATTAGAATAAAATAGTATCAAATTCCACGTTTACAAACAAAACCTTAGATATATGTTTCATTGAAATTTGCCAAAGTGTATAGCTATTGGCATAAATTTGAGTTTGTGGATTTGCATGTAAAATTTCTGACTAACACATATGGTCTCGGCTACCGCATTCATAGTAAGAAACTACTTTTCTAATGCAAACTCAATATTAGGTACAAAATAAAAAAAATAATACTACAACTTACGATTGTTATTGATCGATTGAAAATGTATTTAATCAACTCATCATTCACTGTGAGAAAAGAATGGCTTGATCTTCACTTCTGAATTCAGTATGGCACGCGCTGTGGAGGAGGAGGGGCTCATTAATACTCAAGGAGTAAGAAAGCAAATAGATGTTTATAACAGCACTGCTAGAGTTGTTTTTGAGACAAAAGCTGTACCACTCCATTTGGACACAAACTCTTTATTCACAGAAAGTGAAATAAAACAGTTTAAACTCAATCCAGGTTTAGGTTTCCTGGAGGGCTAGTGGTTAGGCCACAGCACTCTCACTGCTGTGGCCCAGGTTCAAATCCTGGCCAGGGAACCAACTCCAGCCAACAGTGCACTCTCAGTGACGGTCCCAAGCCCGGATAAAATTGGGGAGGGTTGCGTCAGGAAGGGCTGCGTCAGGAAGGGCATCTGGCATAGAACTCTGCCAAATCAAATACGCGGACCAATGATCTGCTGTGGCGACCCCTAATGAGAGCAGCCGAAAGAGGAACAACAACAAACTCAAACCAGGTTTAGATTAACTCCAAATTGAGTTAGATTAACCCTGTATATGCAAACTTTTAATCAACACTGTAATTTTAAGTCTGATAATGTTGCTTTGTATGCATTTTACAGTAAACAATCCTATTTACTATCAGTTTTCATTAAAAACATGAAAAATATGCACGTGCATATATGCGTTTGTTAGAAAAACCACTTACCGATGTTCCTATCAACTTGAAACTCTCTAACTAGCGTTTTCAGAACACAAAGCATATACTTGTGTCAGCATATACAGGTTTGTTAAGAAAACAGTATGTTAGTCCATATTTGATGAATAATGACATTCTAAAGATTATTCTTCATGATTTTCACTTTTTTCACACTTTCTTATCAAATTATTCATTTTAATGTAGACAATTATATTTTGTAACATTTTTCATCAAAAAATGTGAAAAAGTAATTGGAAAATATGTCATGCTCGTACATATATGCGTTTGTTAGAAAAACACTTTCCGGATGTCCTATGGCCTTGAAATTCTCTAAATACCGTTTTCAGCGCGCAAAGGTAACGTCTGTCAGCACATAGAGTTTTGTTAAGAAAACAGTGTGTTAGTGCATATTTTTGATCAAGGTCTGTTTATTGAACATTTTCAGAGTGTATATAAAGAACAAACAAAATACAAACAATATCAACCCCGCATATCAACCCACCCATCCACCAGACCAACTCTGCTAAGTTAAACCACTCACCTTACATATTTACCTGAAAAAAAGATAAAGTAAATGAAATAAATTAGTAATAAATAAATAAATAAATAAATAAATAAAGATACAGGGATTTACAACATATTATGAGATTACATTATTTGCTTCCATTTTTTCTACAAATGTCAAGAAAGGCTGCCAAATATCATAAAATTTCAAAACAGACCCTTGAAGAGAATATCTTATCTTCTCTAGTTTAAGATATTGCATGACCTCTTTAATCCAGTGAGAATACACAGGGGGAAGAGAGTCTTTCCATCTAAAAAGGATGAGTCGCCTGGCCAACAAAGTGCAAAAGGTCAGCATATTGCACTTTTTACTGCTTAGATGCATATCCTGTGGTATAACACCGACTAGGGCAATAAGAAGGGATGGATTGATTGACTCCTTTAGTATTTTAGAGAATGTATTAAAGATAGACTGCCAGAAATGATGTAGTCTTGGACATGTTCAAAACATATGTATTAAGTTTGCAGGACCTTGTTTACATCTGTCACATGTGGGATCTAGCTCAGCTCTAATTCTAGACAGTCTGACCTTTGACCAATGAAGCCAGTGTACTATTTTGAATTGCACAACAGCATGTCGTTGACAAATGGATGATGAAGGAATCTTTCTAATAATTTTTTTCCAAATTGTATCTGAGATTTGTTCATTTAAGTCCTCTTCCCGTTTAATTTTCAAACGGTCTAGAGTTGCCAGATTATGTAAGTTTAGAAGGCTATATATCCTACCAATAATCTGCTTTAGATATTTCCCCAACTTGAAAATAGAATCTAGCAGAGAGATAGAGGGATATAGTGGGAAGCAATCAGAGTGTGAAGCTATAAAATTCCGCAGCTGTAAACATCTAAAAAAAGTGGGACCTAGGCATATGAAATTTTTTTACTAGTTGCTCAAAAGATGCGAAATTATTGTCTATATAAAGGTCCTGTAATGAGGTGATCCCACTCTTAAACCAAATACCAAAGGCTCCATCCGACACTGCGGGGATAAACATGTGATTTTTAACTACTGGAAAGAAAAATAAGAGGCCACGGAGAGCGACGGACCTTCTAAACTGATTCCAAATTCTTACGGAGTGCGCCACAATGGGGTTAACAGTGTAATGAGAAATGGGCTTAGCTAATGGGAGTTCGGAGCATAATAAGGCTGATAAGGAGGTGGACCCACAGGATATACTCTCCAAGAATAGCCATTTAGGAGTGCCGGAATTATTTATGTCATTCATCCAATACATTAGTGCTCTAATGTTGGCTGCCCAATAATAAAACAAAAAATTAGGGAGCGCCAAACCACCCTGGGATCGAGGCTTCTGCAGTATGCATTTCCATATACGTGGGTTTCTTTTGTTCCAAATAAAGGCTGATATGAGCTTGTCTATGGAGTTAAAGAAGAATTTTGTCAAAAATATAGAAAGATTTTGAAACAAATAAAGGAGCTTTGGTAGCACATTCATTTTGATGACATTAATCCTTCCACATAAAGAAAGGGGCAGCAAATCCCAACATTTAATATCTTGTTTCAGATCAGCTATCAGAGGAATGAAGTTAGCTTTGTAAAGGTCTTTATGATTATGTGTAATCCAGATTCCCAGATATTTGAACTTTTTTGTGTTGATTTTAAAAGGGGTTGAATGAAATGAAATATTTCTGGCAGTCATATTGATTGGCATTAGTTCACTTTTTTGAAGATTCACTTTGCAGACGGATATCTTACCAAATTTCTTTAACATATCCAGTAGTCTAGGGAGACTTGATAAAGGGTCTGACAGGAACAATAATAAATCGTCTGCATAAAGTGATACTTTACACTCCTGATCACCTCTACAAATTCCTTTAATATTAATATCCCATCGTATTGCTAACGCTAACGGTTCAATCGCAATCGCAAACAATAGCAGGGACATCGGACAACCTTGTCTTGTACCTCTTTGGAGGTTAAAATAGGCAGAGAGGTTATTATTGGTATGCACCGCAGCTATTATCTACAGCAGCAATTATGTCACTTTGTCCAAATACCTTTGAACCCCTGAAAATGGAGGTACTTTATTGAAAATGGCTGTAATTCCTAAATGGTAAATGCCAGATTTTTGTGGAACCTCTTAAAATAAACCTGAAAGTCTACACTTCGATCACATCTTGATTTTTTTTTATTTCAAATCCATTGTGGTGGTGTATAAAGGCAAAATCACAAAAACTCTGTCATTGTCCAAATACTTCTGGACCTGACTGTATGTTACAATCCACAAATAGAAAAAAAAAAATTAAAAAGCAAATTGTGACTCAGAAGTAATTTTTTTGGGGGGGATTTTTTTTTTATTTGATTCTTATTACTTGCAGTTGCAATTTTTTATTTTTTTTATTTTGATAATTTATATTTTGCTTGTGGATTTTATTTAATTTGAAACTTTTGGCAGAAAAATAACTCCATATAGCTTGGTCCACATCTAATTGAGAAAGATTTTAACACAGTACTCATGCTCTCTCTTTTTACCATTGTGCTCCTCTTGTGCACTAGCCAAAGTAAAATCATCTACAGAGTGATAATGACCTGAATTCTTTTTATTGAATTTTAAATTTTTTTGATGGGAAGTGTTTGTTTTCCCTGTTGTAAGCCTTATTCTATGTTAGGCTTACTTCTCAGACAGTTATTGTTACTCATTGTGTGCTTGACATTTTACTGCACAAAATATCAAATATTTCCATATTATACAAACCTTAACCAATAACACATTAAATACTATGATCATGTATTGTCCCTCTAAACACACAGAAGAAACAAATAACCCAATCATCAAAATAATGAAAAAAAAAAACCTCAGGCAAAACCCAACCAATGGCTCCTTGTTGTAATTAAAGAGACATAACACTTCTCAAATACATTTCTTACTTGAACACTACATCAGCAAAAGCATCTGAAACTAGCCTTTGCTTCAGATCTAAGAGGGATAGCCTTAACTTCTTACTGCCTCAGACAGTCGTGCACTTCAAATAACACACAAATCCTGAAGATGGTAGATTTTAGATTCTACACATAACTCAATAAAATGAAAGCTATCCCCATAGACTATCCTAAAAACAAAAATGACTTGAACTAAAACTTTCAAAATACATTTCCTACTTACATATCATATAAATAATCCCTGCAAACAAAGCATGACCCATTAAATTCATTTCAGTCAAACACTTTAATTAAACAACAATTGAAGATAGCAAAATTTAAGACTACACATAAACATTTACTATTATGTGACAAACACTACTAACAACAACAACAGTGAACAAGTACAACACATGTTTGAAAAACTAATATACTCAAGCTTTATTCCTTAACTCTCACAATAACAGGCATTAAACAAGATTTCCAAACTTCTTGGAAACTAGTTAAAATCTCCAGCAACACTTTTAACACTTCGCACATAAAGCTATTATGATCATCACTCACACACTAATCACTCTGATCATATACTCTTCCTCTCAAACCTTATAAGCAACAGAGAATACTCATTCATGACTAAAAGCAATAAAAAAATATCAACAACCAAAATCTGATTCACATCTAGAAAAGTACACCACAGCTCATCACTGTGAGTAGAGAAACTCAATACTTGCAAACCACTTACTTTCACAATACAGAAAAGAACCCAGAAAAAAAAACATAATTCCAACTGCCTCAAACAGTGGAACACTTCAAATAACACACAGATCCTGAAGATGGTAGATTTTAGATTCCACACATAACACACACTGGGATCCATTGGCAATCCCTACTGTGATCAACAAATCCTGACCCCTGAGTGACACCAAGCAGTGACAGGATGCTAGGCTAATCAGGTCTTTTTGCAACCAGGATGTGTGCACATTTCTTGCCGTTTCAAGAGGTCCTCACTGCAGCCTGCAGCACGACAACGTATTGAATTAGATCCACTACGTTCTAGATGTTGTAACACACGTGCCGATGGCAGAGACGGTATGTTGCTAAGTAATTCATCTATGGTTAGGGTTCCAACATCTAGTATGTAAATGGGGTCTAATCCAATAAGTCATTGCGCTGCAGTGAGGACACACTCTGCAGTTTTCAAACACCAAAGAGGTCTATACGCCACCAAAAAAAAAGGATATTTGTAAGTGTACAATCAGCATTTAAACCTGGAGAACTATGAAGGTGATTCAAAAGGAGAGTTAATGGGTCTTCGCCTGAAAAAGATAGAAAAGAAAACAGTGAGCACATTTGCATTTAGTACAAAGCAGACCATGGAGAAAAACTCCACCTCAGTAAAGAGAAACACACTGAGATAAGAGAATTAGTTACTGTCCACTAGCAAATACTTGTCTTCACTCATGTAACTACTAGATGGCTAGGAATGTCACTTACACAAAAGTAATCCTGTAACATTGTAACCAACATTATGGTAGCTATTTGTGGTGTTGCTAACTTCAGTTATTTGGCTCAGTGTAATTTTGAACGATCTACAATTTATCTCCACCTCCTGTTGCTCTTCACACTGGCAATGTTCTTCTTCTGTATATTCTGTAAACTCTCTAACATGTATAGTTGGGTGTCATTGTGTAACACTAACTCAGAAATCTGTTGGGTCCCCATCTGTTGGGTCATTTCTGTTACTTGAATAATCTATTTGCTCCGGCAATAACTTACTTACAAAGCAAACTAATTGCTTATTAGCAGTAGCCAGTTAGTTATCACACTTTCCTGAATATACTATTACCTATTGAGCACCACCTCCCATTTACCCCTTTTCAACAAAAAATAACAACTACATACTAAAAGTAGCTTAATCATACTTTACAAACTTATTTATGAAGCAGGCTGGGTTATAGAACAGTACATCACTTGGTACAGCAAGAGTCAAAATACTACTAAAAAAGCACTTTATCCTTCTACAAAAAGATTACTAACCACTCTGATCATATACTCTTCTTCACATGCTTCACAAGAAACAGACAACACTCATCAATGATTAAAGCCCATGAAATAATCATTACCCAAAATCCAACTCATGCTCAGAAGAGTATATCAAAACTCATCATTGTGATTAGAGAGACCTAATACTTTCAAACCACATTTCCTAGTTAGATGCTATAGAAATGATTCCTGAAAGTATAGTCTTAACTTCAGAGTGCCTCAGACAGTCAAGCACTTCAAGTAACACACAGATCCTAAAGATGGCAGGTTTTAGATTCTACACACAACATACATGAAAATGAACAGCTATCCACACAGAGTATCCTAAAAACAAAGAAGACTTGAATTCATATTGAATAAAAACAGAAAATTGTTTTGTTTTACAACCATACACACATTCCCCTCCTGCTGTGGGTTCTACAGAAATCACTTGCTGTAACTTTCTCAGAAGTGGAGAATGAGTCATGAGATGAGTATTGTGGTTACTGAGACACAACACTCTCAAAATGCATTTCCTACTTAGAAATAATAGCCATCAAGCCGGCAAGTCTACATTTTATTTCACTTTGAATAAGCAATGCTTCTGGCTGTTCATAAACATATGCATTTAAAACTATCAACAAAAAAGAAAAACAAATTTCAGCAAATTTGGCAAAAAGTAAAACATTTTATGCTTACAAAACCACAAACACATAAATCACAAAAACCACTAAAACCAGAAGACCTCCAAACCCTTTTTTAAATGTAGAATTCTAACTAACGCTATAGTCCAAAACAAAATCCCTGTTCTTTGAAACAATAAATCATTAATCACTGTGATCATGTACTCCTCCTTCCATGTTCCATAAAAATCAGACAACATTCATCAACAATTAAAGACCATGAAAAATACACAAACTAAAACCCCCTTCATGCTCAGATAGATATACCGAAACTCATCATTGTGAGTAGAAATACATAGCATACTCAAGCCAAACCTCCTAATTACATACTACAGAAAAACAGGTCCGAATGCACACCTTTAAACTCACACTTTCTCAGACAGTCGAGCACTTCAAATAACACACAGATCCTGAAGATGGTAGATTCCCCCCCCCCAATAAGGGATTGCTTATAATCAACGTATAATCAACTGTTACTGATGGTGTAGATCAAATGGGAACAAATGTGATGCATACAGTGATACTCTGAGGGTTTTTTTTTTTTTTTTTTAATTTGCTAATACAAACCAATTGAAGGGCCAGTAAAATGTACTCAATGGCTAGATCTGGCCCACAGACCATTAATAAAAAAGTAATAATAAATAAAATTAAATAAATAAATAAATAAATAAGCTATATTGCACAGTTTCTGTTAACTTTTCTGCTTTTACTCAATGCAAAAAAAAGAATCCCTTTCACTGTACCAATACTTTTGAAATCCAATAAGCTCAAAACACTCTGGCATGTGTTATTAATTTTGCTCATTTTCATTATTCAGTCATTCTCAAGGTACCTGTTAACTAAGATAACCGTGTGCGCAAGACACGAAATTACAAGTATAGGAAGTCCTGTAAGGACACAAAGCAAGCGTGAGTTTAATTTAGATAGCTAACACCGTTCAGTTCGGGGAAAAGGCATTTAGTAATAAGTATAGGAAGTAAAAATGTAATCACAAATTGAAAGGTGTGAAAAGTTTCTGGAACTTATACATGTGATAACTGCAGTAAATGCAAGTCAGGTCTGGCTGATGCAGACTTTAAACCTGCTAGCATACACTTTCATTATAGACTAGATAATTAAGCAGACAACAGTGCGGACACTGATCTCTACTCTCCAAAAACACACAGCAAGTTTTTAACTCACACGAGTCCTTCTTTTCTTGGGAATTTAGTCTCTCTCTCTTTATCTGTGCCATGTTTATTATCATGATGCTCAGGTCTGACGACCGAATCATTTTGAACGACTGAATCGAGTGTACTGAATCGGATCATTAGCCTAAAGGATTAGTTCATGCAACTTGAATTTAGCTTCTCCTGTCAAAGATGAGTTCAAAATAAAAGAGTAGTTTATGCAGTTAGTTCAGAGTAAAAGAGTAGTAATTGATGGATGTGAATTTGGGGTCAGCTTGTGCTAAACCTTTATTTTTGTATTAATTAACTAGCATTTGCTTTGAACTTATGCCTGTGTGACCTTCTGCTGGTTCACCGTGAGGCTGCTAGATAATAAATGTTATGGAGTAATTCAAGGTCTTCATAGCACATGGGTCCTTTCTCAGTAACATCTTGCTCATTAAACCCAAACACACAGCCTTAAACTAGAGATAATAACAGTTTTGATTCAAACCAGTTTTGTTCTTCATCATCTTAGTCATCCCCCTGCTCATGCATGAGCAGAACTTGAGGCTCTCATGAATATTCTTAATGGTGTTATAGGCTGTACCACTTGACTGACTGATGTTGATCATGTTGATCACGATTGTCAGTATCGTGACAGAATTGACAGTATGTCAGTCAATTCTAAGGAGGCGGAGCTGGTTACACAAATAGCTGTAATACATGATTGATCATATGGATTTAAATGAAACTGGAAATACATGTTCTGAGAATGTCTGAAGGTTGGGGTATGGTAATACATAGGGGGCAGGGTTTAAGTTCAAATAGCTTCTTCTTCCGTAAGGCCAGTCGAGTTGAAATTTGGTATGCTGCTACGTACTAATCTGTAAGTGGATTTTTGATGATGACCTAAATAATTATAAAACATAAAACAATCAGATTTCAGCAGGCATTTGACAGGGTTAACTGATGCAATCCCAAAATTCATATTCATATTCATAGGGGTTGGCGTTAAGTTCAAATAGCTGTTTCTCAGGAACCAAAAGTCCAACTGAGCTGAAATTTGGTGTCCTGCATTGATCTGCTAATCTATAACTGGATTTTTAATCACTGAATTACATCAAAACATGACTGCTTTCAGCCAATCAGATTTGAACAGGTATTTTAAACAACTAGCATTGGGCTATTATCAGAAAACTTGAACAAAAAAGTATGTTCATGTATGATCTCTTTATGGTTTCTATGTATCTTGTATAAGATTCTGAGCTCATGTGAAAAATTTGGGGTGTGGTCATACAAAGGGGGGCAGAGCTAAGGTCAGATAGCTGTTTCTCAGGAACCATAGGTCCGATCAAGCTAAAATTTGGTATGGTGCATCTATGTGATAATCTGTAAGTGGATTTTATATAAGGACTTAAAAACCATGGCTGTCATAGGCTAATAAGTATTCAGGAGGCATTTGAAAGGGTTTCCACTGAGGTATTGTGACAAAACTTAAATGGTAGGTTTGAATCAGGACACAGAAGTAACTGATGCAATCTCACATGCACACAAAAACAAGCATACCTCTTGGAAAATAAGTTGTACAGTGAATGTGGTTTCTCTCATTTTAAAATAAAATGCCTTTTGGAACCTTTAGCTTTGCCCACTTAAATTTGTGATAATTTGCATAATATGCTAAATGTACTTTTGTGAACTAGTCATAGGATTTTTGGCCCATCTTCATGATTGAAGTGTCAAACTCAGTAATTATCAAACAACATGTTGACATTTGTAAACAATATGGCCACCATGTCAATCCATTCTAATGAATGGTCATTGAAAGGGGCGAGGGTTAGGTTCAATTAGCTGTTTCTCAGGAACCAAAAGTCCTTTTGAGCTGAAATTTGATATGGTGCTAATCTGTATCTGAATTTTTAATCATCACTTAACTACTTTAAAACAATGGCCCCTTCAGCCAGTCAGCTTTCAGCAGGCATTTCACACAGGTAACACAGAGCTATCATCCCAAACCTTGGTAAACTTTTTCTCTTTAGTTTGCAATTTTGGATTTTGTGTGTTTTGACAGGTACCAATCTTAAATAGTTCATCTAAATCATACCAAAATTGGTCAGGATGATGTCAAGATATCTATGATATTAAATTGGAAGGTATTTTTGATATCTCAAATGGTGTTGCCGTTGCAATGCAATCAATCAAAATGTCATGCCACACAAACAGGAAGTGAAGCATAATTCCACTGTACATTGTGGCCCAAAATTCACATGAATGTTCAATGTTCATGCATAAGCTATTGAACATGCCAGTAGTGAGTCACTGTCAGTGGGAAGTATTTTACAGTAGATGCCACCTTTTAGATCCTCCTCATAGATTGCTCATCAGATCATACAAAATTTGGTCAGCATCATGTCAATATACACTGATCAACCATAACATTAAACCCACCTGCCTTATATTGTGTAGGTCCCCCTTGTGCCACCAAAACAGCTCTGACCCATCAAGGCATGGACTCCACAAGACCTCTGAAGGTATCCTGTGGTATCTAGCACCAAGACGTTAGCAGCAGATCCTTTAAATCCTGTAAGTTGAGCCTCCGTGGATCGGACTTGTTTGTCCAGCACATCCAACAGATGCTCGATTGGATTGAAATCTGGGGAATTTGGAGGCCAAGTCAACACTTTGAACTCTTTGTCATGTTCCTCAGACCATTTCTGAACAATTTTTTGCAGTGTGGCAGGGTGCATTATCCTGCTGAAAGAGGCCACTGCCATTCGGGAATACTGTTGCCATGAAGGGGTGTGCATGGTCTGCAATAATGTTTAGGTAAGTGGTATGTGTCAAAGTAACACCCACATGAATGCCAGAACCCAAGCTTTCCCAGCCGAACATTGCCCAGAGCATCACACTGCCTCCGCTGACTTGCCTTCTTCCCATAGTGCATTCTGGTGACATCTCTTCCCCAGGTTAGCTACGGACACACACCCGGTCATCCACACGATGTAAAAGAAAGCATAATTCATCATACCAGGCCACCTTCTTCCATTGGTCCACGTCTGATGCTCACGTGCCCACTGTAGGCGCTTTTGGCAATGGACAGGGGTCAGCATGGGCAATCTGATTGGTCTGCCGCTATGCAGCAAGCTGCGATGCACTGTGTGTTCTGACACCTTTCTATCATATCCAGCATTAACTTTTTCAGCTACAGTAGCTACAGTAGCTCTTCTGTGGGATCAGCCCAGACGGGCTAACCTTAGCTTCCCACATGCATCAGTGAGCCTTGGGCACCCATGACCCTGTCACCAGTTCACCGGTTGTCCTTCCTTGGACCACTTTTGGTAGGTACTTACCACTGCATACCGGGAACACCCCACAAGACCTGCCGTTTTGGAGATGCTCTGACCCAGTTGTCTAGCCATTCTAATTTGGCCCTTGTCAAAGTCACTCAGATCCTTATGCTTGCCCATTTTTCCTGCTTCCAACATATCAACTTCGAGAACTGACTGTTCACTTGCTGTCTAATATATCCTACCCCTTGACAGTTGCCAATGTAAAGAGATAATCAATGTTATTCACTTCACTTGTCAGTGGTTTTAATGTTATGACTGATAGGTGTATCCTTCATGTTAAATTTCAAAGGAATTTTTGATTTGGTTAAATGGTGTTTCACTGGCAATGTACTTAATATGTCACATCACATGAACAGGAAGTGTGACATAATTCCACTGTACATTGTGTAATGTGATTGAACATTCACATGTATGTTAAATAATGGGAAATAGTGACATACACATGACTTGAGTGAGGCTTATAATCAAAAACTTTCAGCATTCCTCCTAGATGTTTTATCATATTCTTACCATGCATGTTAAAAGAGGGTGCATAGTTACATACACATGAGATTAGATATTCGTTTGTCATGATGCCCTGACCTGGCAAGAGAAAGTGGGGATTATCAAACTTTTTAATACATAGAGGGTTAATCGGATTAATATCAGATTTGGTCAGCATGCTGTAAAGACATGTAGGGTGTTAAACTGCAAAAAATGATGATAGTTTGAACAGTGTTGCCATGTCAGTGTGATCAATTAACCCATGATGTAGGTCAAAGAGGAGATGTGCAATTCCACTGTACTTAAGTGGAATGTTAATTTCAGATGCACTGTTAGTGTATATTGGGGCATATCGAGTTGAGTGCTGCAATGTGCCTTCTTACATACATACATCTGGCTCTGAGATGGTAGTCTAACTTAAGCTGACTATTGCATTTAATCTGTTTTGACCATCATGGAATGAAATGTATTTTGAATATGAATTAGAATAATTGAATAGATTGAATGCAGCACTTGATCACTTTTGGCATATTGTCAGTGGAAATTTTCTGTGCTCCTTGGGCTCTCAAATTGTCCTATTTGGTGCCATCATTATGCGCAGGGAACCTTAGGTGAAACAACATGATCTCAGTTACTTGTGGCATGGTTGCTGGTGCCAGACAGGCTGGTATTTTAGAAACAGCTGATCTCTGGGACTTTTCATGCAGAACAGTCAATAGCCATACAGAACATACAGAATGGTGTGAAAAACAAAAACATGAAGTATCTCTGTGTGAGGAGATGGAAACACTGATAAAGAACTACAAAGCCAAGGACAAAAGTAAAGGGAGAAAGGACAAGAGAGAGAAAGAGCTGAAAGTAATTGCATATTTTAAAGCAGAAGGAGAAAATACGTGGAAAAGCATGAAACAAGCCAGAAAAATGTTGAAAAAAGATAATGAGGAGACAGAAGAAAAGATGAGAAAAATTTTCAGTGAACCACCTCCTTATGCACCTCCAAAAAATCAGCTTCCCATAATTAAAGGAACAGTACAAGTTGAAGGGAAGATAGACATGGAGGAGGATGAAGATGGGGAACCTCCCACCACTTGTTCTTCTAAAGTGGCCCACAAGACTGCTAAAGGCAAAACAGTGCAGACAGACAACAAGGGAACAGGAAGTAGACAGTTATGCCCAATATCCTGATTTAAGTGGTTATCGTGAAGAGGAGAAGCAAAGCTCCCCTGTAGGAATCCCAGAGGGGCAGGAGAAGTTGTTAACAGACATGGACAAATTTGACAGAAGCGTACGTACAAGAATAAAAAGGGCACAAAAATATTTGGATGAAGCAGAACAATTCAGTGAGAGAAGATATTCCACAGGTTCAAAAAGGTATGATGTGGGTGAGAGAAAGCGGGTTACAGGAACATTATACATGGAGGATGATGATGATGATGAGGATGATGCAGAAACATGGTCACGAGATGAGGGAGGAAGACGGCTCAGACCACGTGAACATTTACAAGAACCACAAAGATATGACAGTCACCTTCAATTGCCTATTCTGTTTAAGGGTGCTAGGGGGCACTATGTACCCTGGGCTACACAAGATCTCGATGGACTGATTACCCGTCTCCCTGACATCCACGAGGGAGCTGGGAAGTGGATTAAGGTGTTTGAAGAAGAGACAATGGGCAAGTTGTTGGCAATTGGAGACATCAAAGCACTCCTTGCCAAAATTTTAGGAGGATTAAGAATGAAAGAGATCCTCACAGCTGCTAACCTACAAAGAGCAGTGAACTCTCCAGTAATGGATGGGACACAGTTTGATCAATATCGTCCACGCCTATGGCAAACACTGAGAGCAGAGTATCCATCTCGCATAGACCCAAGGTCGCTGAAAGGAGAAACAGTTGGGAGAAACAGAAAATCCCACCACTTATGTGCAGAGACAACTAAAAAGATGGAGACAAGAACTGGAAGATCCTGTGATGTCATCATTGTTCAGAACAGCAATAATGGATGCTATGCCACCATTTGTAAAAGCTAAGCTAGAAGATGTGGTTGGCCTACATTCTAAACCGCACAAGGAATTCTGTGACCATGTGACTCATGCGGTTGAACAATACAGAAGGAATGAACAAAAGCTTAAGAATCAAGAAAGAGAACTACAAAGAAAA
>CM040463.1:22455003-22472525 GCA_022758105.1 Pangasianodon gigas | reverse complement strand
GGAACTCTGTAAAAAATGGCTGTAATTCCTAAACGTTTAATGCAATATTTTTGTTAAACCCCTTGAATTAAAGCTGAAAGTCTACGCTTCAGTCACATCTTGACTGCTTCATTTCAAATCCACTGTGGTGGTGTACAGAGGCAAAATTACCAAAACTGTGTCACTGTCCCAATATTTATGGACCTGACTGTATATCAATATCATTTGTTAATCAGTATTATATCAATCAGTATCTATGCAACAGTATCGAAAAGTGACCTTAAATCACCTCATGTATTAACTTTTAGAGCTTCATTTATATACTACACTGTACCATTTCTAGTGCATTTAGAAGAGTGACTTTGGGCCTGTGGTCCTGCAGGGATGTTTCTGTGAGAACGGACTGGTGTGACCTTGAAGATGGAGTTTTTTTAAGGTGAAGGCTAATGTTGTTTTTGAAACATAAACTGACTGAACTCTCGCCGCGGTTAAGGTAACTAATAAACTAAGATAAGGGGACAGTGAAATAATTGTGACGAGAGGCAGATGTGTGATTAAAAGAAAAAAGAGAAAACTCCATCCAATGAGATTATTGTTTTAGAATTGTATAAAAGCATGGGCCACGATTATGTAAATCAGATGCTCTGCAGACCACCTCGGCTTTGTTGTCTGATTCAATAAAGTCTATAGATTTTTGACATCCAGAACCCCTTGTCTTTGTAACTCATTTCTTATTCTGATTTGCAGAAATATTTGCCACGACAATATCAAAAAAGCATATCTTTGCTTGTGACTGAATGGTTTGTCCTAAAATCCTGAAACTCGTCTCTTTCGATTCTGTGGGGCATACGGACTCAACTGATATGAAATGTTCCTATGTTGGCCATTTTGGGTGCTGGCCATTTTGAATTTAGTCATAAAATGTTGTATTTCACGAACATCTTGGTGTGTTTTTATGAAAATCAGTATGTGTCATCAACACTATGCCCTGAAGGCACTATGCCCTAAAAGTAGGCCAAGACTGCTAATAACACACGAACGAATTTGATGATGAGCATGCCAAAATGGAATCGCTTCCATATAATGCATTGACATAAGCACCACATAGTGTTTTATGCAATATCTTGGCAACACTACTGCCTATTGCACTGAAACTTGATATGCAAAATCATGATCCTGCTCTGATGCTTGCTTACTTTGCCTCTGTAGTGTTTGGCCCCATAATCGCTGCTTGCACCGAAGCACCAAAGGTGTGTAGGCACCTACAATATTGTAATCATTCGTGTTCTTATTATTAGGGGCCCAAGAACCAAAGGTGCATAGGCACCGTATTGTTATTCTACCTTTTCTTCTATTTCTTCTTCTTCTGCCTTTGGTAGGCATCTTCAGGACCATGACCTGAGGCTATGCAACAAATTTCATGACAGCACCCCTACTGGTCAAAAGTTACAATAACATGCTAAAAATGCTTACATCTAACTGCCATTTTTGATATTCCTCCTCCAAATTTTGTCCAATCTTCACCAAATGTGGCTCACATCATCTTTACACCTGCCTAAACAAACGTTATCAAAGAATATTGATATTCAAACCCTTCTCCTTTAACGCCCTGGCAAATGCAAAAAACAGGATGTGAGGGTGTATCTCAGCAATGCATCTACGTATCATCAGGAAACTTGATAGGTATCTTCAGAACCCGAAGATGTACCCAAGATGTTTTGTGACTGTGCCACCTTGTGGTGAAGAACTGTAACAACTTTTATTTTTTTCTTTATATCATTTGAAGAGTTTGCACTAAATTCACAGTTCTTTTTTCCTATAATTCCCTGGGGTATGCTGAAGTGAATACAGACCAAGATCTGAAATTCAAGTGTACGTCCTGTCGACCATTTTGGATTTTGGCAAAAACGTTTTTTTCACTACTCCTCCTACAAATTTTTTCCAATCATCACCAAATTTGGCAGACCTCATCTTCAGAGTAAGCCTCACAAAAATTCTCAAAAGAATTTTGATTACTCCAAATGCTTTGCCCGTAATGGGCCAACGAATCTGATGGCAACGCCACCAGACAGGATGTGAGGCTGTATCTCAACAATGACTTTTCACACTGTCACAAACTTTGGTAGGCATCTTCAGGACCATGACCTGAGGCTATACAACAAATTTCATGACAGCACCCCTACTGGTCAAAAGTTACAATAACATGCTAAAAATGCTTACATCTAACTGCCATTTTTGCTATTCCTCCTCCAAATTTTGTCCAGTCTTCACCAAATGTGGCTCACATCATCTTTACACCTGTCTGAACAAACGTTACCAAAGAATATTGATATTCAAACTCTTCTCCTTTTCCTATAATTCCCTGGGGTATGCTGAAGTGAATATAGACCAAGATCTGAAATTCAAGTGTACTTCCTGTCAACCATTTTGGATTTTGTCAAAAACTGTTTTTTCACTACTCCTCCTACAAATTCTGTCCAATCAACACCAAATTTGGCATACATCATATTCAGATATTCCAAATGGTCTGCCTGTAACAATGTGCTAACAATGTGCGCATCTGACAGTGAAGCCGCCAAACAGGAAGTGAGGCTGTATCTCAGCAACGACCTTGCACACTGACAAAAATCGTGGTAGGTATCTTCAGGACCATGTCCTGAGGCTATACAACAAATTTTGTGACAGCACCACTTAATAGTCAAAAGTTACAATAACATGCCATCTAACTACCAATTTTGCTATTCCTGCTCCAAATTTTGTACAATGTTCACCAAATTTGGCTCACATCATATTTAGACCTGTCTAAACTTGCACAAAGTGGGGAAAAAAGGCCCAGACTGATGAGAAAAAAACATAAATACCTTAGATGTTTTTAAATTGCAAGAAGAAAAAAATGTTTAGTTCAGAGCAGTAGCAATCATGACCAAACGTCAAAGTAGCAACAGACAACACCACAGGTCGCAGCAGTAGTGGCAGCTGCAGCAGCATTGCCACCCTGCTGCCCATTTGTTCATCTACACCTTTCCTCCTACAGTCAGAGAATTCCACCACTGTCTGTAGTCAAAACATATACATCATGAGTGAAACTAGAAATCAGTCTCGAATCCCTTTGCCTAAAGTTATGGCTCTGCTTTCCTGTGATTGCTTAGGCAATGTGAATGTGCGGATCACCGAGTCTGTGTGCTTGGCCCCCGAAAATGCTGCTTGCAGCTTTAATTATTATTATTATTATTATTATTATTATTATTAAGTATGGGCAATTATAATAGTGATACTTGCATTGCATAACAAGCACCATTAATAATAAGTGTGGGCAATTATAATAGTGATAGTTGCTATACAATGCAAGCATCACTATTATAATTGTCCATATTTATTATTATTAAAATAATAATAATAATAATGATAATAATAAGGAGAAGAGGAAGTATGGACAATCATAATACAGCATTGTATAGCAAGCACCACTAATAAGTATGCACAATTATAATAGTGATGCTTGCATTGCATAGCAAGCACCACTAATAAGTATGCATAATTATAATAGTGCTGCTTGCATTGCATAGCAAGCACCACTAATACGTTGATAGGAAGAACAGAATCTTGTCAAGCCAACATAATAAAAGGTTATGATTAGTATCATATATGCCTATACACTCACCAAGCACTTTATTAGAAACACCTTTACAGACCTGGACAGTTGAAGACTGGAAAGACGTAGCCTGGTCTGATGAATCTCGATTTGTGCTGAGGCACACAGATGGTAGGGGCAGAATTTGGTGCCAACAGCATGAATCCATGGACCCAACCTGCCTTGTGTCAATATTCCGGGCTGGTGGAGGTGGTGAGATGGGGTGGGGAATGCCTTCTTAGCACAGTTTTGGCCTGTTAATACCAATCAATCATCACTTGAATGCCACAGCCTATTTGAGTATTGTTGCTGACTATGTGCATCCCTTCATGGCCACAATTACCCATCTTCTAATGGCTACTTCCAGTGTGATAATGCACCATGTCACAAAGCAAAAGTCGTCTCAAACTGGTTTCATGAACATGACAGTGAGCTCAATGTTCTTCCCAGTCACCAGATCTGAATTCAGTAGAACACCTTTGGGATGTGGTAGAACAGGAGTTTCGAAGCATGAATGTGCACCTGAAAAATCTGCAGGAATTGCATGATGCACTCATGTCAATATGGACCAGAATCTCAAACTAATGTTTCCAACATCTTGTGGAATCCATGCCACGAAGAATTTTGGCTGTTTTGAGAGCAAAGGGAGGCCCTACCCAGTATAAGTATAGTGTTCCTAATAAAGTGCTCAGTGAGTATGTTAGGTTGTTATATAATGCAGACTATATTTGACTGTTCAGCTGCAGTCGCTGATGACGGCAGTAATATAGGGTGGGTGTGTTTTTATTTGAAATGTTTTGTGGGTGATGTAGTATATTTTTCCATTAACAGTCGTTTCTTTAACGTACTATAGTACTACATATCCCAGAATGCATTGTAGCAAAGTCATGGGACGAGCCGAGTGCCTATCTTCTTCGCCGGCATACGAAAGTAGTGTGGTGAAGTCCATTACGTCGCAGATTTAGTTGTTAAACTAACGGTCTGTAGGAGTTTACTCTGGCCCGAAATGTCGGACGGTGGAGGAGATGACAGTGGCGGCACCATGGAGGTTTCTGCTGCTGTGCAGACGGTCGCTGATACCTCGGTTCTGCAGAAACACATTCGCAAACTGGTGCCTCTGCTGCTAGAAGATGGCGGCGAAGTGCCGGTCGCACTGGAAACCGCCCTGGAAGAGAAGAGCTCCGTGGAGCAGATGAGGAAATTTCTGTCGGATCCTCAAGTTCACACCATTTTAGTAGAACGGAGCTCTCTAAAAGGTCTTTTAAAATTCTTTACTGAATGTGCGGTCCTTAAGGTTCGATAAATCGTCGACAGACAATAAAATATCAGTGTCTGAATATCAAATGGATTCCAGGTCACTACATAAGATGTATAAACGATTCTTCTATTGTACTGGTCTCGTATAGGGAGCCATTTTATATTCCGTCGATGCACACAGCTAGCTTTAAGTCTATGGGCGGTGTTCAGTGATCAAAGCTTATCATGTCTGGCTTTGTTGCTCGCAACCTGTCTTCATTGAGAATCTAACTATATGTAACTTCTAATCTAAACTGTTCAACTCGCAGACAAATCATAACTGGCTAGACGCAATTGCAGTGAACACATTATTAATGGAGTTGTATTAGGTAGCACCTATTCACCGTAAACAATGGTTTTAATGAGTGGCATAGGTGGGTAACGCCTAATCATACAGCCTACGCACTGTGTTTAGTTATGTAGATATCAGTAATTTATTTGTAATGCTAGCCAAATTCCTCGTAATTGGGCTTTTAAAGGAAAATGTTTTTTCATTTAATCAGTTAATCGTGGTGTAGAATGGAAAACAACGGTACAGTATTTCGGTCATGCAGGACTCGAATCCCTTCTGCTGAAGGCGATGGCTCATCATGCGCCATGGCTGGTAAGGACATAGAGACAGGCAAGGCGTGTCTCTTCTGCGCCAGCTCACCACTGCTTACTGCTCGATAGCATTACCAAACGTTAATTAAGAACTCCATCCTGAAACACATTAAATATTCTATAATGAAATATTTGTGATGTGCATAGCGTTTCTGGTGCTAATTTGTTGATGGGCGCTGTGTTAAGTTAGCGGTTGTGTGCCGCCTAGATGTCACGGGGAACATTGCAAGTGCAGTAACAATGGCGCAAACGATCTCAAACAAAATGGAAAACAGAGCAGGAGCTTCTTTTGCCACTCAGTATTCTTCAGCAACGTTCAGTGTCCTATTAATAAGAAATTCAACATAGAAATAGTGGACACAGCAACCGCTGGCGTCAAAGGTCCAGAATGCAATGCAGCTATACGACGCAGTTGCGCCCGGTTACAGCAGCGACAAGGCAGAAACTCTAATGATGCAAGACTTTGACAATGCCCTGCTTACCCGAGGTACATTCATGACGTTGCATGCTTGTAAAAAATCCCTTTGATATTTATCATCATGGAGGAAACAAAGTAGCGTGGAGGATGATTTCTACTTGTACCTTTGCATTGCAACCCCAGGGTGGGTCGATTCACTGATTCCATGCATTGAAAACTAAGCGTCAACGCTAAAGCTTTGGCGTCGATTCCACACACCGAAAATAATAAAATATTTATTATATATTATTTATTATGTTTTTTATATTTATTATATAATATATTATATATTATATTATATATTATATTTATTATATAATATTATATTATATAATAAATGTAAAAACATGGCAAGCAAAATGAAATTAGCATCGGAGTGTTTCTTTTAGCAGGAAAGCCAATTTATTTTGAACTTGTCTGGTCGGAATTGAACAAATTGCGGCTTGATTTGGACATAATACATATACATATAGTTTATATAATTGGACCAGTAAAATATATGCAGAATATCATAATCTTACGTTTGTGTGTCTCATTTGGTTGAAATAAGCACTTATGCTGTGACAGATTACTTAATGCATGTTAATAAAAGTTAGTGACCTGTTATTTACTTAAGCCTAGTTAAGAGCTCTGTAGTAGTATTGGTTGATTGAAATGCAGCAAACAGATATTTCTTTAATAAATATATTTGGCATTTAATACATCTTAAAAATAATCCAGTTAATCACAGAATTAATTGATAGATTAATCTATTAATCAAAAATAATCATTAGTTGCAGTACTAGTGCCAGGTAGATAACATAACCATTATGTAAAATTTTGTTAGTATGCTTTAGAGGTTAGTTGTCTGTTCTCTTTTAATATGCAATATCCACACTTGTCTTTGACTTTTTTTTTTTTTTTTTTTTTCTTGTGGAGTAAATCTGAAAAATCCCAAACTGTTCCCTACCTGAAAGTAATGCATTTGTGATGCCTTGTAAGTGGTAATTTGCAAGTTGTAATGACATGATTTTCCTACCTAGGCACGTTCGAAGTAGGGTAAAAACATGGATGCCTCCACAAAAGTGTGTTTGCTCTGTCAAAGCATGTAAAACTCATAAAAAGCTACTGTAACCTCACTTTTACAATTACAGTCCTGAGTAGCTATTGATGTTGTTCTGCTGTAGTGAACTTCAAACATTCATGCAACATTTTGGACTGAAATTGCAGTACAGCAACAATAGTGTTAGTGTAGTGTTGGCAACAAGCTTGCCAGCTAACATTAGTTGTATGAGTGATAACTCTAATGTTGATGATTACCTTCTCGAAACAGTGTTTAGTATGGTCATTGTTAAAGATTTAACCAAATATTGTGTCTGTAGTGAGACTGTTTATGTACAAGTATGAAGGCAGACACCCATGTGACTGCCTTCACATGGCCTCACATGTTCACAAATACCTGGAGGCAGAAATATAAACAATGCCAGAGAAGCAAAGAGATCTACCCCATTCCCCTGAAGAGACTCATGTTATAGTGATGGGATCAGTCAGCCAGCCAGTCAGTGAGCCAAGGTCTTGTACTTCAGAAAACAGTGGTGTTCATATTTTAGTCACTTCATATTTGGTAGCTGAATCACATGTCACAGGCACATGTTTAATTTTCTTTTAATTATTGTGGGATTGAAGTAATTAAATGAACAGGGAGGAATAAAAATGAAATAATTAGGCAATCAAGAGTGTCACAGTAATTACTCCTTTATTGAAGTAACTGTTTTGGCTGTCCCCCCCACAGAGGATGTAGCAGATGAAGGAGAGGAGGAAAAGGAATGCATTTCCTACAACATTAATATTGATATCCATTATGGGATTAAGTCCAACAGGTAAAATGGCCTTGAATGATTTGCTATAGTGTGCTGCAGGAACAAGCACTTCTGGTTCTATTGTCTCAAAGTCATTGGGTTTTTTGAGTGAGTTTTTGGTTACATGCCTGCAATAAGGTCTGTGAAAAGCTCATAATATTTTCACGTTTTATTTTACGACATAAAATACATCAGTAATACCCCACTTGTGATATATATATATTTTTTAATGTTTTACGTGTCTTGAAAAAGGTGGTTGCTAACAAGTGGCTAAATGTATAAACAAATGGAATGCAACATAGACACATTCCCAAAAAAGTGGGGGCAGATTCATCCACAAAAAAGAGCACAGTGGATCCTTATCAGAGAACATCTTTTTTAAATAAAGATTGAAAGAGTTGTCGGAAGGTTAGTGGTGGATACGTTGAGGTAATACGACCGTGGTGTAGTTCGTTTATAGCCTAACTTTAACTTTTTACTTCTGGCGATTGTATTTAGGCATGAAAATTCATAAACGTTGTGTTCTTTTGTGAAGATCATTTTGATGTACTAACTGTTTAAGAATCATAAACTCTTTTGGTCACAGAGCTTATTTTCTGCAATAATCCAAAAGTAAATGGAAAAATCAAATTGGCTTTTTGTTGAGGGAACCAGGGGGATGCTAACTTCCGGGTTGGCCTACAAAAATAATTCATTCCTGCAGCACTCTATTTGGAGGCATTATAAAGTCAGTATACAGTGTTTAGTAAATAACGTCCGGTGTTTATAAACACACTGACTAACTTCATATTATACTTTTCTTTTAGCCTGGCTTTTATTAAGAGGACTGGAGTCATTGACGCTGACAAGCCCATTTCGACCCAAGTCCGCGTTCTGACTCTCAGTGAAGATTCTCCATATGAGACATTGCACTCTTTCATCAGTAATGCAGTTGCTCCTTTCTTTAAGTCTTACATCCGCGAGTCAGGTAAAGCTGACAGGTAAGGCCAAAATATTGAAACACTGGGTAATCTTGGTGAAAGTTGCACATCAAACACTGGTATGTGAGTTGCTGTGCAGTGTTTGATAGATGATCCTGTGTTTCATCATTACACACACTCAGGCCTGGCATTTTTTTCATAATTTAGGGATGGAGACAAGATGGCTCCTTCTGTGGAGAAGAAGATTGCAGAGCTTGAAATGGGTCTGTTACACCTGCAGCAGAACATAGAGATTCCAGAGATCAGCCTTCTGATCCATCCCACCATCTCTAACATTGCAAAGCAGTGTTATGAACGGGGAGAAAAGCCAAAGGTTACCGACTTTGGTGACAAAGTAGAGGATCCCACTTTCCTTAACCAACTACAGTCAGGGGTTAATCGATGGATTAGGGAAATTCAGAAGGTGTAGATACTTTTTCACTACCAGTTCTTTTTCCAAATGCATTAGCATTTACTTTGTTCCCGGTGAACAGGAATTAATGTTAATATCTATATGTAATTTAATGTTTCTCTTGTAGGTGACTAAACTGGACAGAGACCCTGCCTCTGGGACAGCCCTGCAGGAAATCAGCTTTTGGCTTAACCTTGAACGTGCCCTCAATCGCATTCAGGAGAAGAGGGAGAGTCCAGAAGTGCTGCTCACCTTGGACATTCTTAAACATGGCAAACGATTTCATGCCACTGTTAGCTTTGACACAGATACTGGTGAGGGTTCATCATGATGCATTACTTTTGCTGTTAGATTTTATATATATGTTTGTAGAATGTAATGGTTTTATGGTTTCTTCTCAGGTCTGAAGCAGGCTGTGGAGACAGTGAACGATTACAACCCTCTGATGAAGGACTTTCCACTCAACGATCTGTTGTCAGCCACTGAGCTGGACAAAATTCGTCAGGCTTTGGTGGCCATTTTTACACATCTTCGCAAGATTCGAAACACAAAGTATCCCATCCAGCGTGCCCTGCGCTTGGTTGAGGCCATCTCCCGTGACCTCAGTGCACAGCTTCTCAAAGTGCTAGGCACCCGGAAACTCATGCATGTGGCATATGAAGAATTTGAGAAGGTGCTGATCATCAATATGGTCTTGACATTATTCTCATTGTTTTGGTGTTGTACCAGTAGTCAACTCTTCTCATTTACTCCTTAGGTGATGGTAGCTTGTTTTGAAGTGTTCCAGACTTGGGAAGATGAGTATGAAAAACTTCAGGTTCTCCTTAGAGATATTGTGAAAAGGAAGAGGGAGGAAAATCTCAAGATGGTGTGGCGCCTTAGCCCTGCGCATCGAAAACTGCAGTCCCGCTTGGATCACATGAGGCGCTTCAGGAGACAGCATGAGCAACTGAGAGCTGTAATTGTCCGTGTACTGAGACCTCAGGTACTGGTAAATGATTCTGTACCATTTAGGTTCACGATATGATATCTAGTCAGTGATATTTTTTTTAATTCCTCCCCCTCCCCCGACCATTTGTGCAGTTTTCTCCCCTGTATTTATTGGCTTGTCAGCCATAATCAATTTTATATATTGTTGTTGGTCTGTGTTTCTAGGTGTCTGCTGTCCCACAACATGGTCAGAGTGAAGCAGTAGAACCCCCTGATATGAAAGTGGCTGAAGTCCTCTTTGATGCTGCAGATGCTAATGCAATTGAAGAAGTTAACTTGGCTTATGAAAATGTAAAGGAGGTAGATGGATTGGATGTCTCAAAGGAGGGGATGGAGGCTTGGGAAGCTGCAATGAAGCGGTATGATGAGCGCATTGATCGTGTTGAGACCCGCATCACAGCCCGTCTTCGTGACCAACTGGGCACTGCAAAAAATGCCAATGAGATGTTCCGCATCTTCTCCCGCTTCAATGCTCTCTTTGTGCGTCCACACATCCGTGGAGCTATACGCGAATACCAGACCCAACTCATCCAGCGTGTGAAGGATGACATAGAGTCTTTGCATGACAAGTTTAAAGTGCAGTACCCACAAAGCCAGTCTTGTAAAATGAGTCATGTGCGTGACCTGCCCCCAGTCTCAGGGTCCATCATCTGGGCTAAGCAGATTGACCGACAGCTGACCGCTTACATGAAACGTGTGGAGGATGTTTTGGGGAAAGGTTGGGAGAATCATGTGGAGGGCCTGAAGCTGAAGCAGGATGGGGACAGCTTCCGTGCCAAACTCAACACTCAGGAGATCTTTGATGACTGGGCCCGCAAAGTACAGCAACGCAACCTTGGTGTTTCGGGCCGTATCTTCACCATTGAAAGCAGTCGTGCACGTGGGCGCACGGGGACCATTCTGAAACTGAAAGTAAACTTTTTACCAGAGATCATCACTCTGTCTAAGGAGGTTCGTAACCTGAAGTGGCTTAGCTTCCGTGTACCCCTGGCCATTGTTAACAAAGCACATCAAGCCAACCAGCTCTACCCGTTTGCCATCTCACTTATTGAGAGTGTGCGTACATATGAGCGCACTTGTGAAAAGGTTGAGGAGCGGATTTCCATTGCACCTTTGGTGGCTGGTTTGAAGAGAGAGGTTCAAGCCCTGATTACTGAGGGTATTGCTTTAGTATGGGAGTCCTATAAACTTGACCCCTATGTTCAGCGCCTGGCAGAAACTGTCTTCAATTTCCAAGAGAAGGTTTGTTCCTTTCATTTTATAAGAACACTGCCCATACATGATGAGAAGAAAACAAAAAGCTGATAATTGTGCTTTACCATTTTACCTCTAGGTGGATGACCTTCTGTTGATTGAAGAGAAAATTGACTTGGAGGTCCGTTCTCTCGAAACTTGCATGTATGACCATAAGACCTTCTCAGAGATCCTCAGCCGTGTCCAGAAGGCTGTTGATGACCTGAATCTGCACTCCTATTCTAATTTGCCCATTTGGGTCAACAAACTGGACATTGAGGTAAGCTTTGTGTAAGGGTCATACGAAGCATCCTAAACTGGTAAATCTCCTCATCTGAACAGCCTCAGAATTAAGTTTGTTTCAATTACGATCATTGTTCTGTAGATTGAGCGGATCTTGGGAGTACGTCTGCAGGCTGGCCTAAGGGCATGGACACAGGTGCTTAGAGGACAAATGGAGGACAAAGCTGATGTGGACATGGACACTGAAGCACCACAAGTCAGCCACAAGCCTGGAGGAGAACCAAAGATCAAGGTGGGACATTTTCAGCCAAGGATGTGGAGACTGCTATAATAAAGATGTTTTTAAAATGCAGCGTCCTTAACATGTTACAATGTTAATATCACAATACCTTATCTCTGTACAGAATGTGGTCCATGAGCTCAGGATTACAAACCAGGTTATATACCTGAATCCTCCTATTGAAGACTGCCGTTATAAACTCTACCAAGAAATGTTTGCGTGGAAGATGGTCATTCTATCACTACCAAGGATACAGAGTCAAAGATACCAGGTTGGTATTGTAATGTAACCTTACTTTCTTGGGTACAGTACAAAGTGACTGACTTTCTCTGTGAACAGGTTGGTGTCCACTTTGAGTTGTCTGAGGAGGAGAAATTCTACAGGAATGCCCTGACTAGAATGCCTGATGGTCCAGCAGCCCTTGAAGAGGCTTACAATGCTGTCAAAGAAAATGTCTCAGAAGTGGAGCAGTATGTTAAGGTAATGCACATCCTTCTATTCAGGAACTCTGTTCAGTTATATGTTGTTGCATATATCAGAAAGATACCCCAATTCTTTTTCTCCCTCTTGATTTCAGGTTTGGCTGCAGTACCAGTGTTTGTGGGATATGCAGCCTGAGAACATCTATAATCGCCTGGGGGAAGACCTGAATAAGTGGCAAGCTCTATTGGTGCAGATCCGCAAAGCAAGAGGAACCTTTGATAATGCCGAAACTAGGAAGGAATTTGGCCCAGTGATCATTGACTATGGCAAGGTAAGCCCATCCGAATCAACAATATACAATATGTTGTCGTAATCAAGAATACTGTTACTGAATTGTTAACTGTTACACCTCATAATTTAGGTCCAGTCTAAGGTGAACCTAAAGTATGACTCATGGCATAAGGAAGTACTCAGCAAATTTGGACAGATGCTTGGCCAAAACATGCAGGACTTCCACTCCCAAATTTCCAAGGTATAAGAGTTTGTCCCAATTCTAAATACTTTTTTTGTATTACTGATGAGCTTACTATTTAAATACTTGTTTATGCATTTATTTTAACGTTTCAGTCACGCCAAGAGCTGGAGCAGCATTCTGTGGATACAGCCAGCACTTCTGATGCTGTAACCTTCATTACATATGTGCAGGCCCTCAAGCGGAAGATCAAACAGTTTGAAAAACAAGTTGATGTAAGTATCACCTTAGATTTCACTAATCATATTTCTAATTTGTCTTCAGTGTGACTTGACTTGTGTTGTGCTCTTTAGCTCTTCCGCAATGGGCAACGTCTCCTGGAGAAACAGCGCTTCCAGTTCCCTCCCTCTTGGCTGTACATCGACAACATAGAAGGAGAATGGGGAGCTTTCAGTGACATAATGAAACGCAAGGATACTGCCATCCAGCAGCAAGTGGCTAACTTACAGATGAAGATTGTCCAGGAAGACCGTGCTGTAGAGAATCGCACCTCAGATCTACTCACAGACTGGGAGAAGACCAAACCAGTTGCTGTAAGTTAAGGAATTTTGTGGAGATTATGTGCATGCTTTTTGGCCATCTTCAACCTTAGAGATAACTTTCCCTAACTTTTAGGGCAACCTTCGTCCAGAGGAAGCCCTACAGTCCCTCACCATCTACGAAGGCAAGTTTGGGCGACTGAAAGATGACAGAGAAAAGTGTGCTAAGGCTAAGGAAGCTTTAGAGTTGACAGACACTGGCCTGCTAAGTGGCAGTGAGGAGAGAGTACAGGTATTGTCTTCACAGCCACATGCTGCTTGATCTATGGTCTTTGGTCCTGCATAGTTCCAGCGCATACTTTAAAGTTTGCATGGTTTTATAGGTTGCATTGGAGGAGTTGCAAGACCTGAAGGGTGTATGGTCAGAGCTATCCAAGGTCTGGGAGCAAATTGATCAAATGAAGGAACAACCTTGGGTGTCGGTGCAACCACGCAAGGTAAGAATGGATAATGTTTGTCATCCTGATTTAATAGGTAGTCCCAAGGCTCTTGTTACTCTAACATTCTTTCTTTATATCTGTAGCTGCGTCAAAGCTTGGATGCTCTTCTCAACCAACTCAAGAACTTCCCAGCACGCCTTAGACAGTATGCCTCCTATGAATATGTACAGAGGCTTCTCAAAGGCTACATGAAGGTTCACAACTACTAATTCATTTAAAGAGACAGGATCAAACATATGTAAAGTTTTTTTTTCTGAAACCTTCTACATGCCCTATTAAATGTTTCATGGGATCAACAGGTGAACATGTTGGTGATTGAGCTGAAATCAGAGGCTCTCAAAGACCGTCACTGGAAGCAACTAATGAAGCGCCTGCATGTCAACTGGGTGCTGTCTGAGCTGACACTTGGACAGATCTGGGATGTGGACCTGCAGAAGAATGAAATGGTGGTGAAGGATGTACTGCTGGTGGCACAGGGAGAAATGGCCCTTGAAGAGTTCCTCAAACAGGTCTTTAGTCCCTAACTTTTTTGTGGTTTGATAACCCTAACACCAACTCTTATGCTTGTGCTCAGAATTTATTTAACTTCTTTTCTCTGTATACCTCAGATTCGAGAAGTTTGGAACTCCTATGAGCTTGACCTGGTCAACTATCAAAACAAGTGTCGTCTAATCCGGGGATGGGATGACCTGTTCAACAAAGTGAAGGAGCATATAAATAGTGTGTCTGCCATGAAACTGTCTCCATACTACAAGGTGGAAGTTTTTTTTTTTTTTTTTTTTTTTTTCCCCTCTTTCCTTTAATTTTTTATTATTATTATTTTATTTATTTATTATTTTATATTTTAGATTTAAAGAATACTGTTAAACATTTATGGAGTTTGTAAAAAGTGACTCACACCAGAGTACACGCATGATCTCCAAAGCAAAGAAGTACCCCTGAATATGTAATTGTGAACCATTTAAAGAAATGTTTGTAGCTTTTAAATGCCCGAAAATTACTAAAATTGTCTAAGAACATCACATCTGTACCTTCACTAAAAATTCCAGGATCTATGAATATAGAATATGAATATAGAATTTAGAAACACCCTGCCATCCCAAATAGGATGTGGGGAAAAAAAGGTTGGAGCAGGAACACAACTTCTGTTTTTTCTGTAGGTGTTTGAAGAAGATGCCCTGAGCTGGGAAGATAAGCTAAACCGCATCATGGCTCTGTTTGATGTCTGGATAGATGTGCAGAGACGTTGGGTCTACCTGGAGGGCATTTTCACTGGTAGCGCAGACATCAAACATCTTCTTCCTGTGGAGACACAGCGATTCCAGAGGTGAGCTGTTGGATAGATGAGTGGGCTGCAATTTTTTTTTTTTTTTTACTGGAGTGACTAACTGAGTATGTTTATTTTGTAGCATTAGCACAGAGTTTCTGGCTCTGATGAAGAAGGTGACAAAGTCTCCTCTGGTCATGGATGTCCTGAACATCCAGGGTGTTCAAAGGTCACTGGAAAGGCTGGCAGACCTCCTAGGAAAGATCCAAAAGGCACTAGGAGAATATCTTGAAAGAGAGCGCTCATCCTTCCCCAGGTTGGGTGACCTTAGTTTTGGGTTTGGCTGACTGGAAACCCTTAAAATAAGAGTGTGTAACTAGGGTGTTCTCCTTTTAGGTTCTATTTTGTTGGTGATGAGGACCTACTTGAGATTATTGGCAACAGCAAGAATGTGGCCAAACTGCAGAAGCACTTCAAAAAAATGTTTGCTGGAGTGGCCAGCATTCTGCTGAATGAAGATAACACTGAGGTCCTTGGTATCTCCTCTCGAGAGGGAGAGGAGGTACGTCAAAAACAAAATTTTATTGTGATCTCTAACATAACTTTGACGTCGCTGTTTTTTTTTTTTTTTTTTTTTTGTCGTCACACCTAATCAGCCAAGAGAGGCATTAAACTATTTTTTTTAAACTAAACCGTGATGTATTTTAGGTCCTCTATAAGACTCCTGTGTCCATCACGGAACACCCAAAGATCAACGAGTGGCTGACCCTGGTGGAGAAGGAGATGCGGGTCACTCTGGCTAAATTGCTGGCTGAAGCAGTCACTGAGGTTGGGGCCTTTAACAAAGGCACTGCCATTGATCTTGGCACCTACATCAACTGGATCGACAGATACCAGGTAACTGTAGGATAACTAACATTTACTTGTTGTGGATCATCAGCTTTTTGGTTTGCTGTATTATGGCCAGAGTGAGATGTTCCGATTTGAAACATCATAAACGATTTATTCATCCGGAACCACTAGCCTGAAAAAGACGGGAAAACGAGCATTTCCACCATTTCCGATTTAGGAAGAGTAGGGGAGGTGTAATATTATAAACACTCACAAAGCACTTTATTAGGAACACTGTAATAATAGTGGGTAGGGTCTACCTTTGCCCTCAAAACATTTCTCATTTCTTATTTCTTATTTGTACGGATTCCACAAGATGTTGGAAACATTGCTTTGAGATTCTGGTCCATGTTTTCATGATTGGATCACGCAATTCCTGCAGATTTTTAGGGTGAACTTTCATGCTGCAAATCTCCCGTTCTACTACATCCCGAAGGTGTTCTATTAGATTCAGATCCAGTGACCTTTATTCCAGTCGGGTTTGCGTCCACAGACAAAATCAAAAGAAAAATATAGCTGCAAGCAGCAATTATCGGGGTTCAAGCACTTTAGGACCTTTAAGGACATGTGTATAAAGCTGTTACTTAATATTGTGCAAACCTATAAGCACCTGAATCAGAGAAAAAGCAAGATGATTTTAAGAAATATATGGTAATAATTAGAAATAGAATTTTTAAACATTTAAACGCCATTGTAGCGCCATCTATTGTCCAATTTCCATTAAATTTTGCATGCTTCTTAAGAATCATATGTTGCATGTGCTTGCTTAATTTCATGCAGTGTTGAGTTTTACTTCAGGAGTTACTAACTTTTGGGTACACTAAGCGACACTCATTTTTGTAAATAACCCTGTTATGACTAGATAAGTAAAAAGGTTCAACATTTTTTTGATTAAGTATTGACCCAGAGAGTCCAGAGAAAAACTGGACCAAGTTTTGTTCTGATCAGCCTTCATTAACCTTGTCTAATAGCTGCTGAACATTGATTGGCTGATGGCAGCCATGTTTTTCAAGATTCACAACTGTCCTCATAGACACTGATGGGACCTTGGACAAAGATACTTCAAGCAAGATTTCAAGTCGATTGGACCAATGGTTCCATATTTAGCACCAGTTTTATGTTTTGTCCTGTTGTAGCACCACCATGTGGCCAAACGTTTTGTGCATGTGACTTCAGATTGAGCCCATAAATAATGTTTTTCATGGTGATGAATTGAAAGTTCAACTATTTTTTGATAATTATTGATCTGAGGAGTCCAAACAATTGTCCTACACTGGTTTTCCTTTTACCGAAAAAACCTAGGACTGGTTTGCAAAAGTATGCTTTTTAAGTAATTGCAAATATATAACAAACAATTTGAATGACTCCAGTGGTTCTTGAAGCAAAATTGTTCAGAATGAGGAGCTCCATGAAACAGTATGAATTACTTGTGTTTGTGTGAAACACTGCAGTATATAAAACCACTTATGTGCATGAAAAACTTGATGCCCCCCCCCCCCCCCCCCCCCC
>CM040463.1:22424677-22450321 GCA_022758105.1 Pangasianodon gigas | reverse complement strand
TTTTTTTTTTTTTTTTTTTTTTTTTTTTTTTTTTTTTTTTTTTCTTTCTTTCATTGCATAAATGAAGTTGGGCACTTTAACTTTTTGTGCAGGTGCAACTTGATGCAGCAGTATTTCTGATGTCTGATGAAGTGATATGTCTTTGAACATTTGGCATTGATTGAATTATTTTTGGACATACCTCTTGACATTTTCTCTGCTGTCCGCCAGGTCCTGCGGGGACGGGAAAGACAGAGTCCGTCAAGGCTCTTGGCCACCAACTTGGACGCTTTGTCCTGGTGTTCAACTGTGACGAGACCTTCGATTTCCAGGTATGTACTTTGATTCTAGCCAAAATGGCTAGAACCAAAAAACCAAAACATATACAATTCAATTATTGGTTGCTTTGTTAAGTGTAGCCAAACTGGCTGTCCTAAATTGTCATACAGTTGTGCTAAATCTGTGCCATTACAGGATTTATGTCTGCTTAAAGAAATACAAAGCCTAAAGCCTAATTTCTAGAAATTAAACAAGTGTTCTGCAATTACGTCTGGCATAAAGAATATCATAAATGTCAGGAGTCTTCAGTTATATTTGATCTGAGACTGGATTCACACTGTTAGGGCCAGGCCATCCCACCAAACTCACATCACACACTAAAACAGACACTCCCTCCATTCATACTCCTATCTCTTATCACCGACTGCTTCAAATTACATACACGTTAACAATGGTAATTACAGTGGTTGAACATATATTTATAATTGGTCTAAACATATTGTCCACCGTTTCATATTTAGTCATGGAAAAGATGTGGCAGAAAAAAACCAAGCCAAGGGTAGCACGGTTAAAGTACACTTATGTTTACATGTTGGAGTACTGTTGCTAGTTATTTTTTGCACAAAACTTGTGACTGAGGTTGATCTCATTTAAAACTGTGCAGATAGAGCTGTGCCTCCGCTTTTCAGTACCAGTTCTCCATTCTCGCTCCTTGCTAGTTTTCTGAAACTTGGCCTAACATCACTCCCCTTTTTCAGTCTAATAGCTGATGTTATCAGTGTTTCTGGCTGTTCGCATGTGAATGTTTTCACTCTATGATCCTGCTATAATGATGCACGCAAGTTACCGTGAGAATATCTGTATGCACTTCATTTCAGTAGTTCTCAATAGTGGAAGAGTATTCAATCTTGTACTCTCTTTAGATTCTACATTATTTTTAAAGTAGCTGGAAATGGGTAATGGGTTGGGGCCAGAGGACATTTGCTTTGGCCCATGGGCTGCCATTTGATAATTGCTGAATATATGGAATGCTAAAATGACATGATCCACTTGTATTTATGCCTTCTTGGTCACAATGTTTTGGCCTTTCGATGTCAGATAATGTCTGCTGTTTTGTCTGTCCTGTCAGGCCATGGGCCGTATCTTTGTCGGTCTGTGTCAGGTTGGTGCCTGGGGCTGCTTTGACGAGTTTAACCGACTGGAGGAGAGGATGCTGTCCGCTGTTTCCCAGCAGGTTCAGTACATCCAGGTGGCCCTGAGGGAGCACAGCAACCCCAACCGTGACCGCAGTATGTACTTTAGAACTTACTTGCTGAACTTCATAAAAACAGTATAGAAGAAGTGTACATATTTTTGCTTTAAATACACACTACCCTAGTCTGATGATGATTTATTGTTCTTGATTTTATTATTATTTAGTGTGTTGCTGAAGCAACGCACTAATTGTTCCCCAATTTTATTATTAGGGGGCCAAGCACATAGTGCTTGGAACCCTGTTGTTTTTAATGGGCTTCTTTTCCTTCTCCTCCTCCTCTAAAACTGATCATGCAGACCAAACGATAGGTCCTACAGACATGAAACTTAGTCAGTACATAGTACTCTTTCCCACTACTCAGGCAAGAGAGATGAGCCCCATCTGTAAGCCTGATGGTGGCACTGTAACAAAGCGTTGTACGTTTTGGCTCATATCTGGAATGCTGTAAGTTGTACAGTGAAAATATTTTTGCTACTTATTCCTTGGGTTCAAGAACCTCAAGAGCCTCAAGAACAATTTAGCTCCACCCACTTAGATATTTTACTCATTTGCATAATATGCAAATTAATTACTTCTGAGAACTTGTCCTAGGATTTTTTCCTATTATCACAATTTCGGTGTCAAACTACTCAGCAGAGTGCCTGGGTCCTCTAGCATCTTTTATCGATATAGTTTAATTACTTTTGGCTGGTATACTTTCTACGATCCTTAATTATATATAAAAAAATTCTTTTTCAAACTAGTCCTAGGCAGTCCATCTGATCAGAATAACATATGAATTCTAGCAAATAGAGAGTTTGCTGACAAAACCATACTAAAATAATTTTGATTGACCAAACTGTCTGGCTGCTACAAGCCAGTGAATTTTAGGCCATTGCATGTATGTGCTTAAAGAGCCGTGTCTTCTGAATGCAAAGTCATATTTCTATTAACATTACAAAACATAGTCAGTAGGACACACTCTGGCCATCCCTCAAATTTCATAATTGGCCCATAGGGGGTGCTATAACTAAAAAATGCATACATCTACTCAGCTGTTAAACATATGAAGATGAAATTTGCTGTGCTTTTTATTGGGTAAAAGTAAAAACTTTATTTCAAGTTATTTTTCTAATTAATATGTCTGCATAAGAAATATAGTCTACTAAAATTGCGTACTCAGAAAATGGCAGACTTTTGGACCCTGGACCCATGTGTGTGTGAACAAATTACCCATCTTTATTACCCAAACTTTATCCTAGTGTGATTATTAAATAGACAGGCATCTAAAACTGCAGATTCATTAGCATGTGTGTGTTTGGTCATGATGCACTCCATCTTACAGGTTTTAATGGGGGATGAGATTAGAGATTAGCTTCAAAAAGCTGTTTCTCAAGCAGTCAAGCATGCAGTCAAGCTAAAATCTGTTGTACTACATATTTGTGCTAATTTGTAAAAAGATTTTTATTGTTGACAAGGTAACTTTAAAAACATAGCGGCCATCAGCCAGTCACAATGCAGCATATGCTACAGGGTTTTGGCATTAAGCTACTGTCATGAAATTTTAATAGTATGTTCGTCTGTGGTTAGTTTAGTGTTCTATGCAACTTGAGAACTGGCTACCTGTGGTGTGGTCTGCACATGGTGCACTCATGCTTTACTCAGGGAAGTAAAGAGATAAGTGCAAGCATTTACATTTTGTCCTGTATCTCAGGAATCGCAAGCTGAACACGCAAAATTATTTTTTTCTTATTCCTTTGCTTCTGCTGTATTCAGCTAGACCCCGCCCACTAATTTCCACCATGATGGATTTTTTTTTTTTTTTTTTTGCTAATTTGCATAATATGCCAAACCTACTTTGGTGAACTAATCCTAGGATATTGAGTGACCTTAATATACCTGGTGTCAAACTATTCAAGATAGTGTGACCCTCAATAATTATCAGAAACATTTTTGACATTTGTAAACAATATGGACACCACAAGTCAATCAGTTCTAATGAGGAGGAGCATAATTTACTCAAGGAGAGGTAACTCATGAATGCTGGTGTGCATCCAGACGAAACTTGAAAGGCATATACAAGATAAGATTATGAGGTCATTTGCAAATTACAGGGTGTGGCCATGCATAGGTTCAGAGCCAAGGCCAGATAACTTTTTCTCAGTAACCATAAGTCTGATCGAGCTGAAATTTGGTATGCTAATCAGTAACTCAAATTTTGATGATGACCTAATTACTTAAAAAAAAAAAAAAAAAAACGCGGCTGCCATCAGCCAATCAGTGTTCAGCAGGCATTTGACAGGGTTAACATTGAGCAATCTCCCTCAAATTGGCCACTGAGGGGATGCTATTCATGTTTTTGCTTACAAAAATGAGCATATCTTGTTTATGAAATTTCTTGTTAGTGCTGATTCCTTGGCTCAACTCAAATTTGCCATTTGAATCATTTAGCTCCGCGCACTCCAATTTTCACTAATTTGCATAATATGCAAAACATACTTTTGCAAATTAGTCTGAGAATTTTTATGGGATTGTCACATATTTGGTGTCAAAATACTCAGGAGGGTATGAAACTTAATAATTTGCTATAATAGTTTGCTAAGACTGCTTGAACCCTGCAGATCGCCGCTTGCAGCTATATTTATGTTGGCTTGAAAGAGGCAACGTTCTGTTCTTATGCTTCTTAAGCTGCTGCTTCTTCTCTCTGCAAATTTCTTCCATTTTAACGGGTCACAATTTTTGGTGTAGTGCCACGAAAATTCGGCAGGATCATAGATCCTGTAGGGGAATATTGTGCTTGTGCTTTTGGGAAGGATTGGAATTACGGTTGCAGAGTAGCAATATTCTGAAGATTTGTTTTTAAATATTAAACTTTTTTTTTAATTATAAAAATATTTTAAAAATTTATTCACAAACATACTCAATCATTATGAAGACCTTGAGTTTATATTATGTATTTTTTGTTTGCTTTTCATTTTTCACTTTTTTTTAAATTAAATTTACCCTTTCTTCAAATAAGTTTACTTATTAGATTTTTAGCCTTTTAATGTTTAATTTTTTTAAATTATTAATATGTTTTATAAACCTTTTAGCCTTTTATCTGATAATATGAAGTTACAAATATTCTGTTAAAAAAAAAAAAAAACTGGGATCATACTGTAACCTCCTAGAAACACTATAGCAACCACCTGGGATAGCATAGCAACAACTAAGCAACACTACTAACCAAAATGGTTAGCATAGCAATGACCTAGCACCACCCTAGCCACAAGTTGGTCTAGCCTAGTAACACTCTAGCAAACAACTAGTTTTGCATAGCAACCATCTAGCACCACACTAGTAACCATGTGGGTGAGCAAAGCAACCGCCAAGGAACACCTTACTAGCCACCTTGAATATGCTAGCAACATTTTAACATTTTCATATAGCCTTTAGCCCTTTACCCTTTACACGCTTAACTGTTCATAGCAACCGAGAAGCAACACCCTAGCAACCAACTGGGATAGCATAACCAACCACCTAGCAACACATTAGCAGTCATTTGGAATAATATAGCAGTGTTTTAGCATTTATAATCCTTTACCCATTACATTTTAGAAAATTTAAGTCTTTTTAACTTGTATATGCTTAGCTGTTAAATCTTTTAACATTTTAAAATCAGTGACAAAAAAAAGACTGTTTTACTCTTAGCATGTATAGTGGGCTCTTTCAAGCCAACATCAAAGTTTGTTCATGAACTTTAGACTTCTAGGGCTTTTAACCTACAGCCACCAAACTTTAACAATTTACCCAATTTGTATCCAATTAGATTGTTTGTGCTTTACTTTTCCACATATCTTTTATCTGTCTTTTTACATCCCTTTTTTCCCCCCATTCACATGAATGGGATTTTATTTAAACTTCTCTAATTCATTCAATTCTCAAGTTACAACCACCAAAATTCACATGGTCAAACCTGGGTCGAGCCTAGATGGCGTCCAGCAATGTCTATGTACAGTTTTGTACTGGATGGATTTTCCCCTGGTCTCCCTTATATGAAGACCACCCACATTACACAAAATGTCCAGCCACTCATTGTCATTAATATTAATCCCCAAATCTTTCTGCCATATTGTTTTCTAAATAAATAAATAAATAAATAAATAAATAAAGTGTCTGGAGTTACATTGAGCATTTATTTGTAACCCATAGAAGCTGTCTGAGCTTCACATGGTAACTTAGAATAGGCATACACAGGGTATATACCCATGGTTTTAACATTTAAACCTTTACATATAAACTTTTAGTCAATGCTGCTACCACTTTGCCTGCTAACTGCCAAAAACCCCAAAAATAAATTTCCCCCAAATATAGTTGCCCCTTGACTGCTAATTTATCAAAACTCCTTCATTTATAAAACTCCTTCAGAGTTTCAGACTGATAACTCTGATCAACCCTCTCTTTGTATTCATCCCTCTATTTTCCCATTTAATCTCATTCATTTTTTATCGCAACCATAATCTGTACTTTTGTTTGGCTGACAGTGTTTTGTGTATATTACCTCAAGGCAGGTTGCCAACCACTTCATAGCAAAAGTGTCCCACATTTCTCCATTTTCACATTTACTCCAAATTCCTTTTCAGCAGCACATTTGCAATTCCTGCTATATTTTGGATTTTATCCCCTCCTAGAGCTTTTAAAGATATTCAACAAACTTTGACACATTATCCGGCTTACAGTATATCAGCGAAGTTTGTGTTCATTTCATGATTCTATTCTTTTAAGGAAATATACACTTTAAAGCCCTCACTTAAAAGTCCACAGTTTAAATGTCCATCCTTTTAACTCTTAATCATTATGAAGACCTTCAGTATATATATTTTTTTTATTTGCTTTACTTTTTTTGCACAAAACTGTTTTTTTTTTTTTTTTTTTTTTTTTTTTTTTTTTTTTTTTTTTTTTTTTTTAAAAAAAAAAATTTTTTTTTTTTTTTTTTTTTTTTTTTTTTTTTTTTTTTTTTTTTTTTTTTTTTTTTTTTTTTTTTTTTTTTTTTTAGTATTATCCATTACTTTAACAAGAACAAACTATTCTACCTTTTAGCCTTTTTAGCATTTTAACCTTTTTTAACCTAAATCTTTCTATCCATCCTTGTCTCTTTCCCTCATTTATTTTAATGGGAGAAAGTTAGTTTGGGTGATGTCATCACTACCGTCACTACCACAACTCTACCATTGTGAGTAAATTGTCTGAATTCACTGTATGAACTCTGTTCAACATCTTAAAAACGTAATCAAATCATTTCAAAATATATTTTTTGTGTTACGAGCATTTGTTTGACACTAGGGCAAGTTTTGCATTCAAAATTTCCATCGGCCAAGGCACCATCGGCCTTGCATTCTACAAAGTGATGTGTTTTGAAACAGTTATTACACTAACCATGTTGTTGAATATTGTTGTTGAGTTTTGAGTGTTTGTTTGAAGTGACAGAACTCAACCTGCTGTTTCTGAAAGGCACCCAGTAATAATACACAAACTGACTGACTGACTCAGTTAAGAGTTCTGGAATGTCACAAAGGGTCAATCTCTCTCTCTCACACACACACACACAGACACACACACGGTGCAAGTGTGTGGGCCTGCACTTTGACACAGACAGGCACTTCTCCTCAAAATTAATTTGGCCTTTTTAATTCACATACATTAATACCACTATGCCTGCTAATTGCCACAAAACCAAAAAATAAATAACACCCTGAAGTGTAGTAGCCCCAAACTGCTATATACACCCAAGCTTCAAATAAAAAATATCTCTGAATGCCCCCAACCCAAAAAATAAATACTCTATGACGTCTAATTTCCCCAAAGGCAAAAGATAAATGCCCCCCTAACTTCTTATTGCCCCAGCACCAAAAAGTAAGTACCCTGTGATCTCTAATTGCCCCAAACTCAAATGTAAATAACTTCCTGCCATCTAATTTACCTAAAACTATATATATATATATATATATATATATATATATATATATATATATATATATATATACATACACACCAGTGACGTCTAAAATAAATACACCTCTAAATTGTAATTTCCCTAATCCCAAATATAAATACCCAAAGCTAAATATTAAAATACATATAAAGAATTATGGTGTGTATATGTAACAACTGGCCAAATTGGAAGATCTGCATTGCAACACACTTGCATTTTGTGCAGGACCTGCACAAGTTAATTGTTTTTATTTCAGGCACACCAGTCACCACTGAGCTGCTGAACAAACAAGTGAAAGTGAGCCCCGAAATGGCCATCTTTATCACCATGAACCCTGGCTATGCTGGCCGCTCTAACCTGCCTGACAACCTGAAGAAGCTTTTCCGCAGTCTGGCTATGACCAAACCTGACCGACAGCTCATTGCCCAGGTCATGCTCTACTCACAAGGCTTTCGTACTGCCGAGACCCTTGCCAAGAAGATCGTCCCCTTTTTCAAGTACTGTAATATTCAATATTTTGATATTTGATTATAACTCAAACCTTGAGATGTTCAACATGATGTGGTTATTTACCTGCTGATCAGGTAGCCTACGTAAATGTTGAAACTAAACTGTGTTTTTAGGAATTCTAAAACTAATTGTTTTTGCATTTTGTTGATAAGCTGCAAATTTGTCCTTTAATGTATTACTTCACCCTTCCATCTCATGTAAAGCATGTATATTTTTATCAGGCTGTGTGATGAGCAGCTTTCCTCTCAGTCTCACTACGACTTTGGCTTACGAGCTCTGAAGAGTGTGCTGATCAGTGCTGGAAATGTGAAGAGAGAGCGCATCCAGAAGATCAAGCGGGAGAAGGGCGAGCGCGGTGAGGATGTGGACGAGAATGAGATCGCAGAGAACCTTCCTGAGCAGGAGGTAATGAGAGAATTGTTAGACCATTCACTAGGACAGAACTTCTGTCTCACAGTATCTTAGATTTATAAAAGCATATACAGTATTTGGTGCAAAAACTCTCAGTGAAGGGGAAATGAAACTGAAGCAATGTGTGACTGTCAGTCACACAGAAAATTTTGACCTATTTGATGGCGTGTTACTTGTGTTTTGGGTGCCTAAGCCCAAGTCTAACACTCTCCTGGGCAGATACTGATTCAAAGTGTGTGTGAGACAATGGTGCCCAAGCTGGTGGCGGAAGACATCCCTCTGCTCTTCAGCCTGCTCTCAGATGTCTTTCCGGGTGTGCAGTACATGCGTGGAGAGATGACTGCTCTCAGAGAGGAGCTTAAGAAGGTCTGCTCTGAGATGTATCTTATGTATGGAGATGGTGATGATGTTGGCAGCATGTGGGTGGAAAAGGTAAATAAACTCACAAGTATTTAAGCATTTTGATAGCATATTTGATAACATAATTATCAAAGTCTCAAATACGTAATTCTTTTCCTGCTCCTTCCATAAAGGCTTATATTTGTGTGTCCTCAACTGGGCTTCTCTTGTTTATCTTTAATTGGAATCTCCTACCATGCCTATAGAATCTAAAGATTTATATCTATTTATATTGAATAACATCGGGCTCATACCTTACATTTTCTGTTTCCAGGTTCTTCAGCTATACCAAATCACCCAGATCAATCATGGTCTGATGATGGTGGGTCCATCAGGCAGTGGGAAGACTATGGCTTGGCGTGTGCTGCTCAAAGCATTGGAGAGGTTAGAAGGTGTTGAGGGAGTGGCGCACATCATTGATCCCAAAGCCATAAGCAAAGACCACCTCTATGGAACGCTGGACCCCAACACCCGTGAATGGACAGATGGGCTCTTCACACACGTGCTCAGAAAGTAAGTTCATCTCAACACCCTTCAAAAGGTGGATTGAATTTGTTAATTTGGAGAAACAAGGTTTTTTTTTGGAAGGAATACTATGTGATGCTTACCTTAAAAGTTTGATATTAATATGGATGGTTTTGTTTTATTTCAGAATCATTGATAATGTGCGTGGGGAATTGCAGAAAAGACAATGGATCATTTTTGATGGTGATGTAGATCCTGAGTGGGTGGAGAACCTGAACTCTGTGCTGGATGACAACAAGCTGCTGACGCTGCCCAATGGAGAACGTCTCAGCCTGCCTCCCAATGTACAAAACTCTGCTTTACCTACAGTACAATTAAAAAAAATCTATAATTTTAAATACCAATTGATTTACCTAAACTAGCATTCTTAATATAAACTATCTGCTTTACAGTCTGTTGAACAGTGATGTTTCAGGTGGAGTGTTGCTTGTTTCTGTGTAGGTGCGTATCATGTTTGAGGTACAGGACCTGAAGTATGCCACACTGGCCACTGTGTCCCGTTGTGGCATGGTGTGGTTCAGTGAGGATGTGCTCAGCACAGACATGATCTTCAGCAACTTCCTGTCCCGTCTGCGCAGCATTGCCTTGGATGAAGGTGAGGACGAGGCTCAGCGTATGCGCAAAGTTACTGAGGATGAAGGAGAGGAGGCTGCCTCCCCCATGCTACAGGTAATCGAACATTCCTTCATTGAGGCTAGGCTTCTTAGCGACTGTTTTATTGTCATGCTTTAGGTAATGCGTTTGCAAGTGGTTTACTTGAATATCAATTTTCCAGCTGTAAGCCAGAGCCACCTCTTTTGTATTAAATATACATTGGAATTTGGCCACTTTTGCATCAATGGTGCTTCTGACTTTTTAACCCACAGATCCAGAGAGATGTGGCAGCCATCCTGCAGCCCTACTTCACTTCCACAGGGCTTGTGATCAAGGCCCTTGAACATGCCTCTAAAATGGAGCACATAATGGACTTTACACGTCTGCGCTGCTTGGGCTCCCTTTTCTCCATGTTGCACCAGGCCTGCCGCAATATAGCTCTCTACAACAACAACCATCCTGACTTTCCTATGCCTGTTGACCAGCTGGAAAAGTACATACAGGTCAGTGTTTTTAAATCGGGCACACAGGTTCAGTAGTGCATTTGGAGATTATGTTTATTGCATGAGACAGATCAAGGTTACAGTACAGAAGTGGCTAGGTTGCAACTAGAGCTTCAGCTTTACCTGAGAGAAGCTGAGCCTACGATGAACTCATTACTTTTTTTTCCTCTTTCTAACACTATACAGAAATATCTGATCTATGCTGTCCTGTGGTCCTTCTCTGGCGATGGCAAATTGAAGATGAGGGCAGAGCTTGGAGAATACATTCGTCGCATCACCACTGTGGCTCTCCCATCTGCACCTAATGTGCCTATCATCGATTATGAGGTGAAGATATTCTGAACTTTTTGTTTTTGGCACAGTATGTTAACAAGGTTATATGTCAACTGCCTTATAACCTTGATGAGCACCGAGCAAATGAATTATCATGCTGGAATACTAATCCTGTTAAGTATTTTTTTTATAGTTGTTTTTGGCCCTAAGTATGTAAAAATTTTCATTGTTGCTGATAACTATTATAAAATTACTTTCTATTTTAATATGGTCAAATATTAAGCAGACACCAATAGTTTTAGGTAAGTAGGGCTTTACAGATACAACCTTGAACACCAGTCTTAAAATAATACAAATATAAAATTAAACAACTTTTAAAACAAGAAATTACATGGATTTTCACATGTATGCTGTCTGACGGCTTCTTAATGAAACAACTAATATGGTTCTGTCATCAAGAGATGATGCAGCAGCCATCCATAAGCGCATAATTACACCACAGTGACACACTGTATCTGTTTTGAGTTATTTTTTCACTGTGATTTCTATTGATTCTATTGTGTGTGTGGGACATTAGTGTTGGCAGATATCATCAGCCAACCCATAATAGTTAGGCCCTAATTTGTCACCTGTTTTCTAACTTGAAATGAAACTGTTGTTAGAAATACAGCAGATTTACCACCCTGTGTTAACTTTCTTCTCCCAGGTGTCCATCACAGGTGAGTGGCAGTCATGGCAAGGCAAGGTGCCTCAGATTGAGGTTGAAACTCACAAGGTGGCTGCGCCCGATGTGGTGGTACCTACTCTGGACACTGTGCGGCATGAGGCTCTGCTCTACACCTGGCTGGCTGAGCACAAGCCTCTGGTGTTGTGTGGCCCTCCTGGATCAGGAAAAACCATGACTCTGTTTAGTGCCCTCCGTGCCCTTCCTGACATGGAGGTTGGTGCTACTTTAACATCCTGACAGCATGTAAACAGGCATGAATTTCAAAGGATCACAGTACGGCTGTAACAGTTAAAATCAGCAACAAAATCAACAACACTGACATAGATTGACAATGTTTGTTTAAACAACAATAGCACTCTGTAGCAGAAATATATATCTCAATTTCAATAGAATGGCATACACTACATAAAGTGGGAACAAAGTCACACATGCAAAACAGGACAGATTTAGATTGCATTTATGAATTGCCTATGGCTACAAATTTGGGGAACATGTGAAGATAATAATTTGATAACAATAGCCTCATGCTAAATCTAAAATTAATCTGGGGAGGAGCAGAATATGTCTCTTTTCTGGGGTTCATGCCTCTCAGTGCGTTTTCATAGAGTCAGTCAATTTTATTTATGTAATTTCACTTTCACAGGTTGTAGGGTTGAACTTCTCCAGTGCCACCACCCCAGAGCTGCTGCTGAAGACCTTTGATCACTATTGTGAATATCGCCGCACACCCAATGGCGTTGTGCTAGCCCCTGTACAACTGGGCAAGTGGCTGGTGCTATTCTGTGATGAAATAAATCTGCCTGATATGGACAAGTACAGCACACAGAGAGTCATTTCCTTCATTAGACAGGTATGGGGTTGAACTGCACTTCTAGTTTTGTTCATCAGTATTTTGGGCTGCACCACAGTTCTTTGTTCTGTGCGTTGCAGATGGTGGAACATGGCGGCTTCTATCGCACCTCTGATCAGACCTGGGTAAAACTGGAGAGGATCCAGTTTGTGGGTGCCTGTAACCCTCCGACAGATCCTGGCAGAAAACCTCTTTCTCACAGGTTTGTCTCTCACTGATTTAGTTAAGTTGAAATACAAAAAAAAATGTATACCAGACACTACATGGAGATGGATAATAGTCAGGTAATATGTTTCAAGCCTTGCTCACACCATATTCTTGTATTTCAGGTTTCTGCGTCATGTTCCAGTTGTGTATGTGGACTATCCAGGCCCTGCCTCCCTCACTCAGATCTATGGCACCTTCAACAGGGCCATGCTCCGTCTCATTCCCTCGCTGCGCACCTATGCTGAGCCTCTCACTGCTGCCATGGTGGAGTTCTACACAATGTCTCAGGTTGGGCTGGGTTCATTTGCAGCTGACTTAAACATAGGTTCAGTTTTATACTTTCAGCTAGTCCCAATTTTAACCAACCTTTTTATTTTACAACCACAGGAGCGTTTCACACAGGACACCCAACCACACTATATCTACTCCCCCAGAGAGATGACTCGCTGGGTGAGGGGCATCTTCGAAGCATTGCGGCCCCTTGAGACACTGCCCGTGGAGGGACTGATCCGTGTCTGGGCACATGAGGCATTGCGCCTCTTCCAGGATAGGTGGGCCAGATGATTGACCTTGTTCCTAGGGCCATAATGATACGATGCATCATTTTGTTTATGTATCATTTATCTAACAAGGCTCTTGATTCGATTTCATACATAATAAAGTAGGCTATTTGTCATAAAATACTGCTTATACTGTATTATGTGAGGTGTTATAATCTTTTAAACTGAGTCAAGCCCACATGCTTTCTGAAAAAGGAACTTTCTCTTAATCTGGAAAGGGACTTCCAAAAAAAAAACATGCTTCTCCAAAGCACGCTGTTTTTACCCACAAGTGAGTATGTTAGCATACTAGCATATGTCGAGCAGCAAGCAGGATCTGAAAGATTCCCCCAGAGCACTTTGGCTTCCCAGTAAGTTTTGGGGCTGACAGCGACTAAGAGGTTGACCGAAAGATTACAGTGTGACGAATCCACAAAATATGTGTACACTGCACTATTACGCTAGTACTGCAAACATACGACTATATGGTGAAAGCTGGCCATGTTTTATTTTGTTACATTCTAATGAACGGCTGTTGTTATATACACTGCTAAGAGTCTGAATGGATCACACGAACACTGTGTCTTTATAAAGTTTCAGTTACTGTACCTTTATAATGTTAAATATTTTAATAAATAGAAAACTTGCGCACAGTCATACTACTTACATACATACATACATACATACTCGTGTGTTCTTAAGCTTGAAGATTTATCGGAATATATACTTTATTATTATTTCATGCTTACAGGCTGGTGGAGGATGAGGAGAGACGCTGGACTGATGAGAACATTGACAGTGTGGCTCTGAAGCACTTCCCCAACATAAACAGAGAGAAGGCCCTAAACCGGCCCATCCTCTACAGCAACTGGCTCTCAAAGGTGATTTCAAGGAATTTCAAACTATAGCCATTATACTAGGGCCCCAAGAAATGGAGCTATTGATCTTTTTCACGTTCAATTAAGTTGAATGTGTGAATTATTTGTAGGACTACATCCCAGTTGAGCAGGAGGAGCTGCGTGACTATGTTAAGGCCCGTCTAAAAGTCTTCTACGAGGAGGAGTTGGATGTTCCTCTGGTGCTCTTCAATGAGGTTCTGGACCATGTGTTGAGAATTGACAGGTGTGTTTCCCAGTAGTTATTTATCGGACATATTAGGACTTTTGGCATACTAATTAAAATTTCCTTTCTTTTTGACATCGTTTTTCCAGAATATTCCGTCAGCCACAGGGTCATCTACTCCTGATTGGTGTCAGCGGTGCAGGAAAGACCACACTTTCACGTTTTGTGGCTTGGATGAATGGTCTTAGCGTCTATCAGATCAAGGTTAGAATAAGAAAAGTCCAAAAATCATGCATTTATGTTAGTCTTGCTCACGTAAAACAATTTTTATATGGTCAAAATGTAGTGTTCCACACTGTTGCAGTTTTGTAGCAGTCTCAGAGGCTGTAGTTGGCAATGGATTTGTCCAAAGTGCTTCTATTTTTTTTTTTTTTTTTTTTTAATAATAATATAACTTTGAAAATGCTCATGCAGGTCCATAGGAAGTACACAGGTGAAGACTTTGATGAGGACCTGCGAACTGTCCTTCGTAGGTCTGGATGCAAGAATGAGAAGATTGCGTTTATCATGGATGAATCAAATGTGTTGGACTCAGGCTTCCTGGAGCGCATGAACACACTGCTGGCCAACGGAGAAGTGAGGCTCAGGATTAAAATATAAAATAGATTAGATAAAGTAATTTTACCATTTGCCTTTTCTAGTTTTTTAGCTAATTACTTTGATTCATCATAATTAAAAATTGCTTTTGTGCAGGTGCCTGGTCTGTTTGAGGGTGATGAATATGCTACACTGATGACCCAGTGTAAGGAAGGGGCCCAGAAGGAGGGCCTGATGCTGGACACTCATGAGGAACTGTACAAGTGGTTCACTAGCCAGGTGATCAGGAACCTGCATGTGGTTTTTACTATGAACCCGTCATCTGAGGGCTTGAAGGACCGAGCTGCCACCTCTCCTGCTTTATTTAACAGGTTCTTGTATTTACCTTCAATTTCATGGGTGTATAGCATCAGTGAGACTTGCTTTTTGGAATCTGTATCAACACAAAGACAAAAGTACACAACTGCTGCAACATGTAGAAACTGTTTTTTGCAATATAACTAAAGTGATAACCCCTACTTTCTGCACATCTGTTTGTTCATTATGTGATTCTGACTCCTTTTTTGTATAGGTGTGTGCTGAACTGGTTTGGTGACTGGTCCACTGAGGCTCTCTACCAGGTGGGCAAAGAGTTCACCAGTAAGATGGACCTGGAAAAGCCCAATTACAAAGTACCAGACTACATGCCCATTGTGTATGACAAGCTGCCCCAACCTCCCACCCATCGTGAGGCGATTGTCAATGGCTGTGTGTTTGTTCACCAGACCCTACACCAGGTCTGAGTTGACGGAATTTTCCTTTGTGTATCATAGTGTGTATTTTGTGTTGGTAAAGGTTTTGTGCATCAGAACTTTAATTTCCTTCTTTCTCCTCCACGTCATAAGGCTAATAATCGCCTGGCAAAGCGTGGTGGCCGCACCATGGCAATCACTCCACGTCACTACCTGGACTTCATCAACCACTATGCCAACCTGTTCAATGAGAAACGCAGTGAGCTTGAAGAGCAGCAAATGCATCTTAATGTTGGCCTGCGCAAAATTAAAGAGACTGTGGATCAGGTAACCCAGCATGTATTACTCTTAATGTACTGACTTAAAAAAATGTAGGAATTTTCCACTGGCTGTTTTTCTGATTCATGTACCTCTAATAGTTTGCAGTGTGAGTGTTGATGTTATCAGAATAACCAACTAACACTTGGCTGAATCAGCGGAGCTGTAGAAAAATTTTTTTAATTTGACACTGTCATCTACTCCTACCGTGCCATTAGTTATGGAGATGGTCACAAGAGAGAACTTTTGTGCTATACTGCTGCCATGTCAGTTTTAATCTTTACATTGTTTTATTATCACAAGCTAGAACTCACGTTATTCCCAGCTCTTTTTTTTTTTAAATGTGATCAGCTAATAATTTTGAACCATTGACATCATACTGTTGGGGCTGTTTGCCAGGTTGAGGAGCTGCGCAGGGATCTGAGGATTAAGAGCCAGGAACTGGAGGTAAAGAATGCTGCTGCCAATGACAAGCTAAAGAAGATGGTCAAAGACCAGCAAGAGGCTGAAAAGAAGAAGGCAAGACAAGACTGCTTACTTAACAGCAGATCGGTAGTCTTTGTTTTTAAGTTGGATATGGTGCTGTAACACAAGTGGGCATTTTCATTGGCAGGTTATGAGTCAGGAGATCCAAGAAGCAGTCTACAAACAACAGGAAGTTATCAAGGACAAACAGTTAAGAGTGAAGCAAGACTTGGACCAGGTGGAGCCTGCTGTCATTGAGGCTCAGAATGGTATGGCTGGCCTCTACTTTCTGCTTAATTCAAGTCTGTGTGTGTTTTGTAAATGTAACTACTTATTATTTTAGACTGAAGATAAATGAGACACTGACCATATAATAAGTGAAATTAAATTTCTGTGCTTTGCAGTCATAATCTTCTGCCTTCTGCATATGCTGTGGAACTCTGTCTTGTTTTTAGCACTTTACAAATTTCCTGTTAGCTTTTCATCATGGTCCTCTACTACACTTTTCTACTTTGTTCTGATGATTAATATCCTCTGTTGTCTACACTAATTCCTGTGGTCTTCCTCTTTTCACCCCTTCTTTATTTCTCTGCACTCTGTTGCTCCAATATTCTCCTTCCTTGCCTGATTGGTTTTTAGCTGTTAAGTCCATTAAGAAGCAGCATTTGGTGGAGGTGAGGTCCATGGCCAACCCGCCGGCAGCGGTCAAACTGGCTTTGGAATCCATCTGCCTGCTGCTGGGCGAGAGCACCACTGATTGGAAGCAGATCCGCTCCATCATAATGCGCGAGAACTTCATCCCCACTATCGTTAACTTTTCTGCTGAAGAGATCAGGTGACTTTAGTGTGTGGCATGGAGCCACAGTTGGCCTGTGTATGAGAGAGAGGTGCTTGTCACATTTGTATTTGTGCACAGGTCTAACATCAGTTTACATGAAGGGTCCTACATGATTCAGATTGGGTTTATTTAGAGGTTTCGGTTTGGCCTTAATATCTCTAAGCACATAATGTGACTGAAACACTCACAGTCCACTTTCTCTTACACTACAGCTGTTTGGCTCCTGCCACCCTTCCCCCACTCCCATCAGTCCTGCATGGTTTTAAAACCTGCCTGCCCTTTCTCCATCCCCCTCTCCCTTCTTGTCCTTCCCCCCATTCCACCCTCCCTTACCTCCCCAGCTGTCAGCTCTATAAAGAAGCAGCATCTTGTTGAAGTCCGTGCCATGGCCAACCCACCTGCTGCTGTTAAACTGGCACTAGAGTCTATCTGCCTCCTGCTGGGGGAGGAGACTAATGACTGGAAAAAGATCAGACAAGTTATTATCAGAGACAATTTCATCTCAAGCATAGTCAACTTTGTCTCTGAGGACATGAGGTATTGTTTCCATTCATATATAACTTTGCTTGGTGTTCGTAATTACAGTATTAAGTATTTGTTTGACCATTATTTTGGTCCTTAAACACGAATGTCTCAAACGTGTCTCAACAACCAAGCACTCATAACTATGCTAGCTCTAATTGATTATATAGCACACAAGTTAATTTGTTGATCATTTTGAATGACAGATGATTCCAGTGACATGAATACATCTTTTTTGAAGATATAAAGTATGGTTAATTACAAACATCAAATGGTGGTAATGTAGCTTATAAATCCCTGTAAACTCATCATCATCATTCTTTCCCCACTTATGTCCCTTAATATCCTACCCCTTTGTTTTGCCAGTAATTCAGGCAAAGTTGAAACCTGACTTATAATGACTTCTGTATGTTTTGGGACACAGTGATGCTATCCGTGAGAAGATGAAAAAGAACTACATGTCCAACCCCAGTTACAACTATGAGCAGGTCAACAGGGCCTCACTGGCATGTGGGCCTATGGTCAAATGGGCCATTGCACAGGTCAGTGCAGGCCAATTTTATTGAACCGATATGTCTAGATATCTACAAGTTTATTATGTCAAATGCTGTATTTTTTTTTAATGTACATTACAGGCCAGCACTTGGAAGAAACACTAAAGCAATTTTAGTTTTTCAAAAAAAAAGACAGTAATGTTTTTAACATTGAACAAAAGGGTGTAACTAACTGATCAGTTGCATTTGCTTTTTATTTATTTAAGTCTCTCACTGTCCTCTTGAATAGGAACACTTGTCCGCCTGTTCATTTACACAGTTATCCAATCAGCCAATCATGTGATAGCAGCATAATGCATAAAGTCATGCAGATACAGGTCAAGAGTTTCAGTTAATGTTCACATCAAACATCAGAATGGGGAAAAACTGTTATCTTTGTCCATTCTGTGTAAACTCTAGAGATTGTTGTGTGTGAAATTCCCGGGAGATCAGCAATTTCTGAGCTACTCAAACCGGCCCATCTGGCACCAAGAACCATGCCACAGTTAAATTCATAGAGATCACACTTTTTCCCCATTGTGATGTTTGCTGTTAACATTAACTGCATCTATTGACCTGTATCTGATTGAGTTTTTGCATTGTGCTGCCGCCACATGATTGGCTGACTAGATAACTGCTCAAATGAGCAGGTGTACAGGTGTTCCTATTAAAGTGGGTGGTGAGTATAAAACACATCAAACATATTGATAACACATTTCCTTACTTCAGGCAACTTACAAAAGGATGAAACTTTGGATGAAAATCACTACTTAGTTCTATTTTGGCCTCTAATGTACATTTCTTAGTATTAAAATAAATTGAAATAATATTTTTGCTTATTATATGTAATTTTTTTTTTTTTTGGCTATAACATAAAACATTGGCAATTTAAACATCAGAAGACTAATGCGGTGATGTATGAAGGAGATGATCACTCAAATAAAAAAATCTAATAGGAGTCTATTACCAATATATTGCTTCATAAATAATCCTAGTTGTATCTATCATGTTAATTATTGCAAATTTGTCTTGACTTAAGAATGTCTTCCACCCTTATTTGGTATTTTATGAAAAAATAGCACTTGGTCCAGCAGATCCTATTTGCATGATGAATAAGAAGTATAGTGGCAAAACCTTTGCTGGTATAGTGGGTGAAAACCTACTATTGAGAGTTAAGCAAGTGACTTGACATGCCATGATTTTTTATTATTGTATGCTGATAGTTCATCGTATGCACAATTTAATGTGGCTATGAGTTACTACTTCAAGGTCATGAAATCGTAATCTTATCATGCTTATAATTCTCTACATTGTTTTGTTATTTAATAAAATAATGGCAGTATTTTTGTTAATTCACTGTGCTGTCCTGTAAAGAAAATGTACCTATACTTTAAATGATAACTGAACCGGATACAAAATCATTTTGAGTGTCATTAATTTAATCGAAATTGTTAATTTAAATTTACAAGGACCAGATCCAGCTCGCAGGTTGCTAAGTGAATGACGTAAATGGATCATTTAGATGGCTGTAAAACTGCAGTGGTGTTAAGAAGCTCTACTTGCCTGTGTGTAGTTGAATTATGCAGACATGTTGAAACGTGTGGAGCCTCTAAGGAATGAACTGCAGAAGCTTGAGGATGATGCCAAGGACAACAAGACCAAAGCAGAAGAAGTAGAGCAGATGATCCGGGACCTGGAGGCCAGCATTGCCCGCTATAAGGAGGAGTATGCTGTGCTCATCTCTGAGGCTCAGGCCATCAAAGCTGACCTGGCAGCAGTGGAGGCCAAGGTGAGGCACTTAATTTTTTAACTGGCAGTTGCTCCTTTGTAAATAAACAAAGTTAATAAAATTAAAATTCCAGGAGTGCAAACTCCATCATTATCATTCTGTCCCTTAAAAAAACTTCTATACCTTTGGTAAATGCAGGTGAATCGTAGCACGGCACTATTGAAGAGCTTGTCTGCTGAGCGGGAGCGCTGGGAGAAGACTAGTGAGACTTTCAAGAACCAGATGTCCACCATTGCTGGTGACTGTCTGCTCTCAGCTGCCTTCATTGCCTATGCTGGCTACTTTGACCAGCAGATGAGGCAAAACCTATTTACCACTTGGTCTCACCACCTCCAACAGGCCAACATTCAGGTACCCAGCCCTCAGTTTGAGATGGGATTTTTGGCATAGATAACCACTGATGTTTGTTTACATGTATTTCTTATCAACGATGATTTTATGAGTTGAATTGTACCCTTTAATGCTGATATTTTAATTTTAATAATGAGATATTTTAATGTTTCATAAATACCAGTTCCGCACAGACATAGCCAGGACAGAATATTTGTCAAATGCCGATGAGAGGCTGCGCTGGCAGGCCAACTCTCTGCCTGCTGATGATCTTTGCACTGAAAATGCCATCATGCTCAAGAGGTTCAACAGGCAAGTGGCAGTGAATTCAGCCAATGTGCTCTCTATTCCTAGGCAACTAAGGAGTACTTTAGTATTTTTACCATCTCTTTTCTAGGTATCCATTGATCATTGATCCATCTGGCCAGGCCACAGAGTTCATAATGAATGAATACAAGGACCGCAAGATTACACGCACTAGCTTCTTGGATGATGCCTTCAGGAAGAACTTGGAGAGTGCCCTGAGATTTGGTAATCCTCTACTTGTGCAGGTATGTTTGTTTGCAGGTGAACTGCCAGCCACGGAATTCTTACCATGTTTTGAAAAAGGCAGACAGACATTAACAGTCAGGCAAAAAGGGAATATATGCTGAATATATGCTATATGTATATAGTATGAGTTTCTTCTTCCTGGGTGTTAGTATTGTAATGTGATGTATACCACCTTTCCAAGCACAAGAATTATTTGCATACTAACTGGCAAAAATAGTCCAGGTAATTTAATTGAAATACATCAGCTTTTACTACAGATTTTAAATATACACTGCTCAAAAAATAAGGGAACACTTAATCATTATACTATAACGCCAAGTCAGTTAAACTTCAGGGATATCAGTCGTCCAGTTAGGAAGCATAAGTGATTGTGAATCAGTTTCACCTGCTTTGGTGCAAATGAGAGTGACAACAGGTACACTGGAGAGGCAATAGCAAGACAACCCCCAAAAAGGAAATGGTTTTGCAGGTGGTGGTTTGTTAGGGCCCTTGTCGCTACTTGTAGCATGAAGCAGTACCTGCAACCCAATCAGGTTGCACAGGTAGTCCAACTCCTCCAGGATGGCACATCCATATGTGCCATCGCAAGGAGGGTTGGTGTGTCTCCCTGTTTCAAGAGCATGGAGGAGATACAGGGAGACGGGCCGTTACATGAGGAGAACTGGACAGGGCCATAGAAGGACAACAACCCAGCAGCAGGACCGGTATCTGCTCCTTTGTGCAAGGAGGAACAGGAGGAGCACTGCCAGAGCCCTACAAAATGACCTCCAGCAGGCTACTAGTGTGCATGTTTCTGACCAAACTGTCAGAAACAGACTCCATGAGGGTGGAATGAGGGCCCGATGTCCACTAGTGGGACCTGTGCTCCAGCCCCGTGCAGCTCGATTGGCATTTGCCAGAGAACACCAGAATCAGCAGGTCTGCCTTTGGCGCCCCGTTCTCTTCATGGATGAGAGCTGGTTCACACTGAACATATGTGAGACGTGAAAGAGTCTGGAGATGCCATGGGGAATGTTATGCTGCCTGCAACATCGTCCAGCATGACCGGTTTAGCGGTGGGTCAGTGATGGTCTGGGGAGGAATATCCTTGGAGGGTCGCACAGGCCTCCACGGTACCCTTACTGCTGTACCAGCGGTACCAGCGGTACCCTTACTGCTGTTAGGTACCGGGATGAAATCCTCAGAGCCATGGTCAGACCTTACGCTGGTGCAGTAGGCCCTGGGTTCCTCCTGGTGCATGCTCGGCCTCATGCGGCCAGTGTGTGTAGGCAGTTTGGATGACAAAGGCATTGATGCCATTGACTGGCCCCCATGTTCCCCAGACCTGAATCCTATTGAGAACCTCTGGGACGTTATGTATTGGAGCATCCGAAGCCACCAAGTAGCACCACATACTGTGCAGGAGCTCACTGATACCTTGATCCACGTCTGGGAGGACACCACGACACCATCCGCCATCTTATCAGGAGCATGCCCAGACGTTGTCAGGAGTCCATACAGGCACGTGGGGGCCATACGCATTACTGACTTACATTATGAGTTGCCGCAATGAAATTCATGCAAGTTGGATCAGCCTGTAATTTCAATTTTTACTTCGATTTTCGGTGTGATTTTGAATCCAGCTCTCAATGTGCTGATGACTTTGGCTTCCATTGACCATTGTGATATCATTTTGTTCTCAACAAATTACACAATGTATATAAGTAAAGATTTTCAACTTGAGTATTTCCAATACTCAAGTATATCCAATGTGTGAATTTAGTGTTCCCTTAATTTTTTTCAAGCAGTATACTTGCCTAGTGGTCTCAGGGGATTGGGGGGCTGATGGGGCACAGTAGAGGGTCTCTCTCACACTCGCACAGTGTCATACTCGTACATTCTTAGCACTTTCTAGCTCACCTGTCAATTGGACTCCTGGTACTTGACAATACCACTTAAAAATATCTTTATTTACATTTGCTGACTGCACTTGTAATTTCACATAAAATTTATTTACAGTGGATTCAGAAAGTATTCAGACCCCTTTACTTGTTGCACACTTTGTGTTGTGAATTTGATTTTGAATGGATATCATTGCCATTTTTACCCGTTAATCTATACTTAATTGCCCATAATGACAAAATGAAAACATGTTTTAGAGATTTTCAAAAACTAAAATCTCTTATTCACAAAAGTATTCAGACCCTTTATTCAGTACTTTGTAGAAGCCCCTTTGGCAGTAATTACAGCTACAAATCATCTTGGATACAGCTCTACAAGCCTTGCACACCTGGATTTGGGAAGTTTATCCTATTCTTCATGGCAGATCCTCTCATGTACCATCAGATTGGATGGCGAGCATCTGTGGACTGCCATCTTCATGTTTCTACAGATGTTTGATGGGATTTAAGTCTGGGCTTTGGCTGGGCCACTCAAGGACATTTGGAGACTTACCTCAAAGCCGCTCCACTGTCATTGTTGTGTTGAAAAGTGAACTTTCGCCCCAGAATTTGTATGTGCTCTGGGGGAGGTTTTCTTCAACGATGTTCTTATATTTATTTTTTGTTTATGTTTATCTTATATTTAGCTAGAATCATCTGTCTGTCAATTATCAGTCTCCTTATCCCTGCTGCTGAGAAGCACCCCATAGCATGATGCTGCCACCACCATGTTTCACTGTAGGGATGGTGTTAGCCAGGTGATGTGCAGTGCCTGTTTTTTTGCCAGATGTAGTGCTTGCTGTTCTGCCCAAAGAGTTAAATTTTCATCTCATCAGACCAGATGCTACTCTGCCATGAAGGCCTGATTTATGGAGTTCTGCAGAGATGGCTGTCCATTTAACAGGTTCTCTCATCTCTGCGCAGGACTTTTGGCACTCTTTTAAGAGTGACTGTTGGGTTCTTTCTTACTTGCCGTCCAAGGCCCTTCTTTCCCAGATGCCCAATTTTGCTGGACAGCCAACTCAAGGAAGGCTGAAGATTGTGCCAAGTTTCTTCCATTTCAAAAGTATTGAGGCCACTGTGGTCCTGGGAGCACTCAAAGCCTTAGAAATTGTTTTATATCCTTGCACTGATCTGTGCCTTGGCACAGTTTGATCACAGAGATCCACAGAAAGTTCCTTGGACTTGGCTTGGTTTTTGTCCTGACAATGCACTGTAAATTCTGGGCCCTTATAGACCCTGGTGTGTGCCTTTTGAAACTATGTCCAGTCAATTCTAATTGCAGCAGGTGGACGCCAGTTGGGTTCTAGACACATCTCAAGGATAATTAAAGCAAACAGGATGTACCTGACAACATAGTACCATAGCAAAGGGTCTGAATACTTTTTTGAATAAGAGATTTCAGTTTTTGATTTTTAATTAGTTTTCAGAAATCTCTAAAAACATGTTTTCACTTCTTTATTATGGGTGATTTAAGTGTAGCTTGATGGGTAAAACTTGCAGTTATATCCATGCACAAAGTGTGCAACAAGTAAAGGGATCTGAATACTTTCTGAGCCCGCTGTACGTTATAATTATTATACACATCTTTGTTATGGGTCTCTCTGTTAAATCACTGTGCTTCAGCTTCATTAAAATTAAACATACAGTGTTCTATACAGTTCCTGGATATATGACTGATATAAGTGTTATTTATTTACATTATTTAAAAATAGTTAAAATGATTTATTTATTATAATAGGATGATATGTACTTGGGTAATTGTCAGTATTCCTGGGTGCAGCGCCAAAGTATCACTTGTTTGTGGTGTAAACACTGTGCAAGATGATTTCCAATGGCCAAACTGTTGAATGATCTTGACTACTCCACTTTTCTCCCTACCTATCAGGATGTGGAGAGCTATGACCCAATCCTAAACCCCGTGCTCAACAGAGAGGTTCGCAGGACCGGTGGAAGAGTCCTCATCACCCTAGGAGACCAGGATATTGACTTATCTCCTTCCTTTGTCATCTTCCTTTCCACCCGAGACCCAACGGCAAGTGCACTCACCCCCTCCTCCACTTTATCTCCACAGTGCACGTGACTGTATATCAACCTTTCTCTACAGCTCATATAATGATTTCTAATCAATTTTCTAACAGGTAGAGTTCCCACCAGACCTTTGCTCACGTGTTACATTTGTAAACTTCACGGTGACCAGAAGCAGTCTGCAAAGTCAGTGCCTCAATGAAGTATTGAAGGCTGAGCGTCCAGATGTGGATGAGAAGCGCTCTGACCTTCTCAAACTGCAAGGTAAGAAATATGACTGAGGAGACCTTGGCACCTCACAATTCTATCCTTAATTACGGATGCCAAGACTTTGAACTCTTTATGTATTTAGACGTCTTCCCTTCTGTAGCCTACATTGCCGTTTTTTAGTATGGTGAGTATAATTTAGTATGTTAGATGGGGCCTAAATCAGCCTTATTCCTGTGTGAAGATGACTTGAAGATGGTGAATTATGTGGATGCTGCTGGGGGTGGGCGATCTGCCAGTCACAATCCACGATGATCACCATTATTTTTCATGTTGGTTATAAAGACTGTTTTGAAAGTTGTTGAAAAGAATGACCAAACGAATTCCCCTGTTGATGAGAATTTAGCTCTACAAGGAAACATAACCTCAAACAAAAAGAATAACAGAGACCTCTTAGGCCAAAATACCTCTTCAAGCAAATTTTAATAAAGTGCACTCCTCAACAAAATATAAACTGCAAACAATTCTTTCTAAAATTAAAAAATTCTATACAGTCATGAGAAAAAGAAAGTACACCCTCCATCATTTATCAGGGCCTAAATAAAAATTGTATGGTCCTCACCAACTTCAAACAAATAACCTCAGGTAACAAAAAAAAAAACACATTTCAATATGTAATCATTTTTTTCCCAAAAGGTTAACCAACAATGAGAATCCAGGTGGGGGAAAGAAATAAGTACACCCTATAATTC
>CM040463.1:22410868-22424577 GCA_022758105.1 Pangasianodon gigas | reverse complement strand
TTTTTTTTTTCTTTTTTTTTTTCTTTTTAGAATCTCAGAGAGCAAAAAATGTTAACATCATTGCTTTCCATTAATAGTTATATCACTGAATCAAGGTTATAGGTAATGGATTTTTTTTTTTTTTTGCATAAAATCTGACATTCAAACAAAGTCAGAAAAAAAATCAATCAGAAATAGCTTTTTTTTGGTCAAGTGTGCTTGCGCACACAAAGAATTTGTGGGTGTTTCCAGCACTTACATTGAGTGCTACACACAATAGTGTATAACATAAGACAAAAATATACTTAAGTAGAAAAAAGTAAGGGGAAAAAAAGATTAAAGTAGAACAGTATTAAAATAATCTGGACTAATATAACCAATGCACAGTATTACATTTGCAAACCAGTAAGTGTGGGTTAGTAAGTAGCAGTAATGTATTGTACTATAGCCCAGCAATTGCACTTTAGGGAAGATTGCTGTCCATATTAACTGTTCATGAGGGAGATGATCTGTGGGGAAATAAACTGTTCTTATGCCTAGTTGTTTTTGTGCAGAATGCTCTGTAGTGCCTACCAAAGGGGAGGAGTGTGTGGGGTCAGTAGTTCATAGTTCACCCTGTAATCTGATGAAGAAAATCCAAATTTTTTAGAAAATAGGAAATATATAGAAATATACCTTAGCATCAGTGTTGTCATTGAGCTACAGTAGCTTCATCTTTTTATTTTAATACTCGTGTTACAGTGAGGGACAGAGTATAGAAAAGACAAAAATGTGACAAAAATTTCATTATGATTGTAGGTGTTAGTGTTAGTGTAGTTTGCATGTATTTAATACTGTACTTAATGGTTAAGTGTGTGTTTGTGTATGTGTGTATATGTAAGCGTGGGCAATTATAAGGATATCTGTATGAAATTGAAATATTTCATTCTTGAATGAAAAGACTGGCAGGAATGATGATCAATGATTCAGAGATAAAGCAGTTATTGGTTTTATTATATTGTTTGTATATGCTTGTACTATTAAGAGCTGAATTACTAACTGAATTCTGATAAGAGTGAAAATTTCCAGACATTGTAAGAGGAAATTTCAGCATTGAATCTGGTCATTGTCAGGTGAGTTCCAGCTGCGTTTGCGTCAGTTGGAGAAGTCGCTCCTGCAGGCACTAAACGAGGTCAAGGGTCGAATACTGGATGATGACACCATCATCACTACACTGGAGAACCTGAAGAAGGAAGCAGCAGAGGTGACCAGGAAAGTGGAAGAGACAGACATAGTCATGCAAGAAGTGGAAACTGTGTCACAGCAGTATCTGTCACTGTCCTCTGCTTGCAGCAGCATCTACTTCACCATGGAGGCTCTTAACCAGGTACTGCAGATCACTGCTTGGCAGTTTGTGTAGTGCAGGAGCCAAACAAAGAAGACACACAGTGCTACAAAGATGACACATAGTGCTACTTTTACTTTTGTCTTGTAGTATAAATTAATGTTTATTGTTGCTGAACGTTTTTCTGTAACTTCAAGGGAATACTATTGATCATAGGTGGTTCATGGATGTTAAAGGAGACTTTGTTGGTAGGAGTGGTCCTGACATGTTGTTTGTGGGTGATCAATCAACATATTCCAATATGTCCACAGCCTGACTAATAGTCAAGGTCACTTTTGGGTTAAATATTCATGCAAAATTAAAGATTACAGCTTTTCCCTTTTGCAGATGCACTTCCTTTATCAGTACTCCCTCCACTTCTTCCTGGACATCTACCACACTGTGCTGTATGAGAACGCCAACTTGAAGAGTGTGAGTGACCACATGCAGCGCCTGTCCCTCATCACCAAGGACTTGTTCCAGGTAAACACTGGCCTACAATTCTCATTTTATCGTCAATGCAATATTTGCGCTAGTAGTATCTGTTGCTTTTTCTCAGGTTGCTTTTAACAGAGTGGCTCGAGGCATGCTCCACCAGGACCACATCACTTTTGCCATGCTGCTGGCCAGGATCAACCTGAAAGGCATAACCAGGTAACCTACATATTGGACATATACATATTACTATCATTTTTGTTTATGTGATTATACTCAAATATGTCACTTGGATGTTTGTAATAAGTAGGTTCCCAATCCCGATCCTGCAGTACCTCTTGTCTTGCACCTTTTTTGGTCCCAACACACCTGATTTTTGGATTAAATAGTGGGTTCCATAGTAATTCAAAATTAAGGTTTACAACTTCTCCCTTTTTCAGTATTCTACTTCCTTTATCAGTACCCTGTTGTTTGGGCCATGTCCATTGTGTAAAATCCAAACCAATGAATAGGAATAGTCATTTTCTGTTGAATTTTCTGTTTGCATTTCAGTGAACCATCATATGACCCAGAGTTCCAGCACTTTCTGCGTGAGAAGGAGATTGTCCTGACAGGCACAGCTGTGCCTAAGGTGAAAGGCCTGAGCACAGAGCAGAGCGAGGCCATGGTGCGCCTCAGTCGTCTGCCTGCCTTCAGAGACCTTGTGGCTAAAGTACAGGCTGATGAGGTGAGGCGGATTAAGGAGTAAAGACAGACACTTTCACTGATTGTACAGTCAGGTCCATATATATTAGGAAGTTGACAATTATTGTTATTTTAGCTGTCTACCACAGTATACTTGAGTTGAAATTACATCCAAATTGGGTGAACGGAGTAGGGATTACAGCACTTTTTATATATGGTTTATTAAAGGACCAAAAGTAATTTGCTAATCTGCTCAGCTGTTCCATGGCTAGGTGTGTGTTACTTCCTCATTATTTCCCTTACAATTAAGCAGAGATAAAGGGTCTAGAGTTGATTTCAATTGTGGCACTTGCATTTGGAGTATGTTGCTGTTAACTCTCAATATGAAGTCCAAAGAGCTATCACTGATAAAGTTCAACTTGTACCAGAATGATGGGAAGAGAACAGTATGAAGAAGGGAAGGAACTGCTCATGATCTGAAGCACATCTTATGGTGTAGGCATGTATGGTTGGCATTAGAACTGGTTCACTTGTATTTATTGATGTGACTGCTGACAAAAGCAACAGGATGACTTGTATGAACTGTATATGGCCATATAATCTGCTCAGATTCAGCCAAATGCTTCAAAACTCATTGAATGGCACTTTGCAGGGGACACAGGCAACCACATCGAAAAAGTGCTGCAATTCTTACACCATGATGAGGTAGTAATAAAGTTTGTCATTTGTGTGTTCCAGCAATTCTTCATGTGGGTAGAGAGTAACTCCCCTGAGCTCTCTGTGCCATACCTCTGGGCAGAGGACAAGACAACCAGTAAGTTGTTGTAGCATTTTTTTGAACTAGTTTCAGATAAACTTATCAAATGTTTTAAGCTTGTGTTTGTGTCCTTTAGCCCCCATTGGCCAAGCTGTGCACCAGCTGCTGCTAATCCAGGCATTCCGACCGGATCGTCTGCTAGCTATGTCCTCCATCTTTGTAGCTAAGGTCTTGGGAGAGAGCTTCATGTCCATTATTGAACAGCCACTGGACTTGGCCAACATTGTGGACAGTGAGGTAGAGACTGGCTTTAAGGACTATGTTTGTGCTAACTCCCAAAATGATTCCATGTTTCGAAAATGTTTACAGCTTCTCCTTATGCAAGTCTGCTGAAATATCTGTAAGCCCTCATAATTGTGAGTCAGAGTATCTGTAATCTGCATAATGAACCTTTCCTAGGTGAAGCCAGGAACTCCAGTGCTTATGTGCTCTGTGCCTGGTTATGATGCCAGTGGCCTGGTTAGAGACTTGGCTGCTGAGCAAAACAAACATATTACCTCCATCTCCATTGGTAAGAAATCAGCCTCCTACCTGTAGTCTCAACAGTCTTACAATGATGAACAATCCATCAACTTTATTTTTCTGCACAGGTTCTGCTGAAGGCTTCAACAAGGCTGACAGAGACATTAACACAGCGGTCAAGTCTGGAAGGTGGGCAAAACCTCCAGTGGTCAGATTTCTCTGAAACTTTGGGGTATTAAGTTGTCTGCCCCTCAATGAGTCTAATCACCGAGAGCTATTAACCTCTATAGGCTCAAACATGAACTCTTCTTTTTGTGTTGTCAAATAGATGGGTGATGTTGGAGAATGTACACTTAGCTCCTGGTTGGCTCATGCAGCTGGAGAAGAAGCTGCACTCCATGCAGCCTCACGCCTGCTTCCGCCTCTTCCTCACCATGGAGATCAACCCCAAGGTCAGCCATGCTGCTGTCTATGTCTGACTACAATTTTGTATTTAATTAGTTTAAAAATGGCTGTTTCTCTTAGAATTCCATGTCATTGTTTAATTAAATTGATAGTTTAAGATAAGCCAAAAATCATACGAAATATGATGGTCTGGTTATCTAAATTATTTAACCTCATTTGAGTCTGTGAACAGCTTGCATTTAACAAATCCAGCAGATCTGGACAATAATCAAAGATTAGAGGTACTTGGCTGTTACGTGATAACACAGATTTCTGACAATTAATGTCTTCTGCAGGTTCCTGTGAACCTGTTGCGTGCTGGTCGTATCTTTGTCTTTGAGCCACCTCCTGGCGTGAAGGCAAACATGCTGAGGACTTTCAGCAGTATTCCAGTGGCTCGCATGTGCAAGGTGAAGACTGAGCTCAAACAACATAGCTTCTTTTAACAAAGCTTGAATTTTTATTTTTTTTTCTCTTCCATCTTTTGCCTATTTGGTTTTTAGTTTACTAGTATTGTCTTAGGTATAAACCTTAGTTACTAAGCAGCCATGCCCTCTGTTGCAGGCTCCTAATGAGCGTGCACGGCTGTACTTTCTCCTGGCCTGGTTCCATGCAGTCATCCAGGAACGTCTCCGCTATGCGCCACTTGGCTGGTCCAAGAAGTACGAGTTTGGAGAGTCTGACCTGCGCTCGGCCTGTGACACCGTCGACACCTGGCTGGACGACACTGCTAAGGTCTGAAATCATTTAAATCTTGCTTACATATGAGAGGATTCAAATGTTTACTGGAGTTGGGTAATACACACCAAGGATTTTTCAAATGACATCCATGTTGCTGGTTATTCATAAGCCCATAGACATTATTTGTATGATTATTTGTATGTAAAGTTCTTAAAAAATACACAATAAGGGATTTCTGAGCATGTTTTTTTCCCCCTTCTGTCTGTAACAGGGTCGACAAAACATCTCTCCTGACAAGATACCATGGGCAGCACTGAAGACCCTGATGGCCCAGTCTATATATGGAGGACGAATTGATAACGAATTTGACCAGCGCCTTCTAAACACTTTCCTGGAGCGCATCTTTACAACTGGCAGCTTTGACAGCGAGTTCAAGCTGGCACTCAAAGTGGATGGCCACAAGGATATTAAAATGCCAGATGGTATTCGGTCAGTGAAAAATGAGATCTGCTACATAGGATTAGAACACCTTAAGGGTTTTAATACCTTCAGAATTAATAACATGTTTTTGTTTTACAGACGTGAAGAGTTCATGCACTGGGTGGAGATGCTACCAGATACTCAGACTCCATCTTGGCTGGGTTTGCCAAGCAACGCTGAGAAAGTTCTTCTCACCACTCAGGGTGCGGTTATTCATCCCTTCTCTCTCTCTGTCTTTCATGTCTGTGATTGGTGGATTTCCACCCCTCTTTCTGATTGCCATTGATATCTTTTGTCTCATGTCTCTTCTATTAATAATCATTCTCCTCTTCAAAGTGCTTTCTCTAATACATTCTGTCAGCATCTACAAGGCCTTAAACAGATCAAACATTTTATACAGGATTTGTTTCCATGGTGTGCCCTGAGCTGAATACACAATCTCACATGTGTATGATCTGTGGCAGCTCATATTGACTCAGTCACCCCTTTGTAAATTATATGGCTAAAGTGTGCAGACACCTGACCATCACACCCATATGTGCTTTTTGAACAACCCATCCCAGATTTAGTCCCCCCTTTGCTATTATAATAACCTTCACTCTTCTGGGAAGGCTTTCCACTAGATTTTCATTTCCATTCAGCCACAAAAGCATTAGTGAGGCCAGGCACTGATGTCAGGCGAGAAGCCCTGGGGCACAGTCGGTGTTCCAGTTCATCCCAAAGGTGTTCAGTGGGGTTGAGGTCAGAGCTCTGTGCAAGCCACTCCAACCTTGGCAAACCATGCCTTCACGGATCTTGCTTTGTGCATGGGAGCATTGTCATGCTGAAACAGGTTTGGACTAGGCCCCTTAGTGCCAGTGAAGGGAAATTGTAATGCTAATGCATACAAAGTGTCTTTCCAACTTTGTGGCAACAGTTTGGGGAAGGCCCACATATTTTGCCCATATAGTCAATCTTTTTCTGTTTTAATCCACTCAATGAAAATATGGATATTAGATCTTTATGCCAGACAATAGCAAGAGGTACCATCCAGGAGCTGTACTCTGACCATACACATATAGAGTGCGTGTGTCCTGCTGAGGGCTAGGCTGTGTCCTGACCCTCCAGCAGCTGTATTTCACTGCCATCATGTCAACACATTCTAGCTTCCAACCTCTTTACAATGTTTTGTCAAACCTGTTTGTTAAACCTACTTAAAGTTTTCACCCACTATGCATGACATCCCTGAAATATGCAGTGTGTGATGTCCCATTTGCCTGTTGGAGCCAAGCTGCTTGCTCCTTTTTGCCTACAAGTTCTTCTTTACTGAGTTTGGAGTTAAAGCAAATGATCCCTGCAACTTTGTCAGCCACCATATATTTTTTCTCCCTCTTTTATTCCCATTGGGGCGATTCTGGTTCCATCCATTTTTGTTCCTGTCCACCTCCACCACCCTCTGCCATGGTCCTGCCTCCCTTCCCTGCTCTCCCCAGGCACAGACATGATGGGTAAGCTGCTGAAAATGCAGATGTTGGAGGATGAGGACGACCTGGCCTACGAGACAGAGAAGAAACAGCGTACAGCGTCATCCTCAGATGCCCAACCGGCATGGATGAGGACGCTGCACAGTACTGCATGCAACTGGCTCCAGCTTATCCCTCTGTCTGTCAATCCACTTAAGCGTACCGTGGAGAACATAAAGGTGAGTTCTGCAACACCACAGTCCTTACATTGTAACCATAACAAGTAAGCCCAGTGGTGGCTTGTCCATTGGGGAACCATGGATATCAACGTTCAACAAATGTAAATCTTCATAGTCCTCATTCACAACTCCATACTTTTTAAAAATCTGTTGAAATACTAATTACCTCTTAAGAGACCAGTGATGGTTGCTATAATCCAATGTTCCATTGATTTGATGTTTCACCGTGGGGGGGAAGAACACTCGCTGCCCAGTTAGCTTCCATAGAGTTATTATTGCACCTAGTCAGCAAAAATGGGACCTACAACAAGCGCTAATAGAGGCCCACTGGGGCAGGAATCATGCTGCCTCATGCTTAGCAGAGGAGCAGTGGACAAAACAGTTGCCAGATTGTGCTAGTTAAAAAATTCTCCATGGTCTCCATGATCTTGTTGTATAGCATATACTCACAATCCTCTTTATTAGGTACACCTGCCCATTCATGCACTTATCTAATCAGCCAATAATGTGGCAGCAGCACAATACAAAAATGCAGATACAGGTCAAGAGCTTCAGTTATAACGTTCACATCAAACATCAGAATGAAGTAAAAGTGTGATCTCTGTGACTTTAACCATGGCGTGGTTGTTGGTACCAGAAGGGCTGGTTTGAGTATTTCATAATCTGCTGATCATCTGGCAAATTCACACACAACAGTCTCTAGAGTTTACACAGAATGGTGTGAAAAACAAAAGACATTGAGTGCTCGAGAGTTCTGTGGATGGAAACGTCCTTGTTGATCAGGAAAATGGCCAGATTGGTTCGAGCTGCCAAGAAGGATAAGCACTCTTTACAACCATGGTGAGCAGAAAAGCATCTTAGAATGCACATCAAACCTTCAGGCAGATTGGCTACAACAGCAGAAGACCACATTAGGTTCCTCTCCTGTCATCTAAGAACAGGAATCTGAGGCTATCATGGGCACAGGCTCACTCAAACTGGACAGGTGAAGATTAGAAAAAAAATCACCTGGTCTTTTTCCAGTCTTCAACTGTCTAGTTTCTTGTTCTTGGCTGACAGGAGTGGAACCTGATGTGGTCTTCCGCTGTTGTAGCCCATCCACCTCAAGGATTGATGGATTCTGAGATGCTTTTCTGCTCACCACGGTTGCAAAGAGTGCTTATTTGAGTTACTATAGACTTCCTGTCAGCTCAAACCAGTCTGGCCATTCTTCTCTGATCTCTCTCATCAACAAGGTGTTTCAGCCTGCAGGCCCTCCACTCACAGGATGGTTTTTCATTTTTCACACCGTTCTGTGGAAACAGTTTATGAAATACTCAAACCAGCCTTTCTGGTACCAACATCCATGCCATGATCAAAGTTACAGAGAGCACACTTTTCCCCCATTCTGTTGTTTGATGTGAATATTAACTGAAGCTCTTGACCTCTATCTGCATGATTTTTTGCATTGCACTGCTGCCACATGATTGGCTGATTAGATAACTGTACGGATGTACAGGTGTTCCTGATAAAGTGGATGAGTGTATTCTAAATTAAATCTGATACAGCGCAGTGTACCTATGATGTACACAACTATTTCTGTTGTAAGCTATTTTGCAAAGATTGGAAGAAGGAAAGGGGTATTATGGAGTCCATACATCAGAAATACGTGCACCACGGTCTCCTTATTTCCCATGCAAGGACTGTGGAAAAGAAGAAGGAAAATGTTTCAGGCTTTTATTTATTTAGACGTCATTTAGATGCCATAAGAGTAAGTAGTCACTATAATTCCAAAACTGTATACCAAAGACCTGAATGGATTGATGCCAGCTTTCCATTTTCTGCAGTCATTTTCCATTTAATGCATTGGTAGCAAATATGTGTAGAAACGGCTTTGGGGCGGTTAATGTGTGAAAGTAAAAAAAATTTTTTTTTTAAAGTATAAATATTAAGAACATAAATTCATTAACCAGTAAATATGCCAGTAATAGACAAGGCCATTATCTGCTCTGCACAATTCCCCCTGTACCTTATTCATCACTGGAAACGATCGAGGACCAAGTCCCAGCACAACAGTGACACTGGTATATTAGTGGGTGTTGTGGTGGTACGAGTGTATAAACAACGTTAATCCTGTGGTCAGACTGACCACTGATGAGGGTCTACAGCACGGATCATCAGCTGCCTGGATGTATAGCCAGCAAAGTATTTCAGTGGACAGACCCAAGTACTTGAAAAACTGCTGTAGCAGAACCGCTCAATACATGAAAAAGTTCAGAGACTTTGCTTCAAATATGAACCATTGTACCTTCTGTAGCAGATCCTCTGTTGCAACTTATCCAATTACATGCATTTATGTAAATTGCTAAGGCAGCTAATTGGACCAGAGACTAGCTACAAGGCTAGAGACGTTAAGTCAGAAAGGGGAGAGTTTTCACAGACATTCATAGATTTTTCATTTTATTTTCCCTCTCTGGTCTAATTAGTGAAGTGATGACTTAGCATATTTAAAAAAAAAAAGTTCTCCCCATTCAATTCAAATTCAAGAGTTCACAGCTCTACTTAAAAGTAGGTTTGCCATCTGTCCTTTATAATATGGGATCATCCTGTATTGAAAAATAATGGGTTGTCCCTTACTGAGTCAATAAGGTACATGAGTGGAATTACTGAATTCCATTTCCCTTAGACTTCCCCTAATGGGGGTGTAGTATTATGTTGTTGTTTAATAATTTTTTATGTATTGCAGGTAATGTTCTTATTAGATATCTGAGTGATTGATGGTGGTTTTACTGATTATCATTAAAAAAAGGCATAAAATAATTAGCCTCTTAGGCTAACTAGTAACTGGGGCATTATCAAGCTAGCTAACATCAGGCTAACTGTTATGTTAGGCTATATAACTAGCCCTAATCATTTCATTGCAAATTAATCTAATCATGCTGATATCTCATCCATTCTCAGAGATTTAAAATTCATAAATAGGATAGTTTACATTCTGTAAATGTCAATTTACAGTCTAAGTCTTAAGTCTAAATAAATAACCATATCAGTCTATCTAATTCATAAATATGATGTATTTTAAAAGTTTTTTACTTAAAAAAATAAAATAACAGGGTCAACTTATCTTTTCTACTTAATAATCCACACAATGTCAAATCCTTATTCTTCTATGGTTAAAGATGTTGAAATGATACAATTGTAAATTCATAGAAACAGGGGGAAAAAAGCCTCTCCCACCAACAAGTCTAGTCCTTCTTGTTACAAATTCGTATGCTTAACCTACCCTTAAAACAGGGGTTCCCAAACTTTTTGGGCAAACAACACCAAATGGACATTACGATTTTTCTGCAACCCTAATCTTTGACCACCGTACAGATTTGTAATTTAGGACTTCTGTAACATTTGGACATTTTATTATGTCAGTAACGTATGAATGTGTAATGCAAGTGACTAAAAACCAAAGGAATATTCCTTGCAATTACGAGTCTACTGGGAAGTATTGTGTTGTAGAACAACAGTCCACACTGGCGTGGAGTGATACAGCCCCATGTGAAGCAGGGGAGTCTGGTTTCTGTTTGATGCATGACGACGTGTATGTGTGTGCAGAAGTGGCGGCAACCCGAGCGACATCGTTCACGTACTCTCCTGCGTACCTTATGTACATGCAGAGGATTAAGTGTGACATTCACTAGATGGTATATCAGAGCCAAAGCATCGCTGTCTCTAAGGTTTCCAAGTCAAACTGCAAAATATTTAGAGATTTCATGCACAGTCACAATAAACAGACTGACAAGCTCTGTTTCGCTTTAAAAAGTTCTGTCGTCATCGTGATTGTTGTCATCAGCTGGATCTCAAATCAAAAACTCTGATCTTAAATTCAAAAGTAGTCACTAATCTAGAAAATGATTTCTGTAGGTTTGAAGGCTAAATGAGAAGTTTTTAAAATTCAGCAGTAACTCTAATAGGAAAACATAAGTTTGCGACTACCGTGGAGGTAGATGGAGAAGCGAAAAGACTAAAATAGCATGTACACTCTTGATTTAAATTAAAAAGCTTGTTTGAATTTTACATAACCTAGACCTTTACAAATTTTAGTTTAATACACTGCCTGGCCAAAAAAAAGTCGCACAATCTAATATTTTGTTGCACTGCATTTAGCTTTGATTACGGCACGCATTCATCCTGGCATTGTTTCAACAACCTTATGCAACTTCACAACATTTATTTCCATCCAGAGTTGCATTAATTTTTGGCTGAGATCTTGCATTGAGGACAGGAGAGTCTAACCACTCCGTAAAGTCTTGCATTAGGGTTCAACTATTGCTTTCTTATTAAAATAATTAATAAAAGGCTTCCATGCTGCATAAAAATTTTTAGTTTTCTTTTTTAGGGAAAATCTGATCTTTTCAGGTTGCAGGTAGGACATAACATTTTTAATCAGTCCCGAGCAGTGGGGTGGATCTTTCTGTTTCCAGTTGAGCAAAATCAATCTACGTGCTAAGAGTGTAACGAATCCAAGCATTATATGCTGGTTTTTAGATAGCTCCATATTATCACTACTGACACCAAAAACAGCTAAAATTGGGTCTGGGTCCAATTGCTTTCCCAACACTTCTGACAATAACTGAAAAACTGAAATCCAATAATTACTAATCTTAGGACAACTCCAAAACATATGTCCTAGTGATGCTGGAGTTTGACCGCACCTATCACATAGTGGGTCTACAGAGGAAAACATCTTAGAGAGCTTTAGTTTAGACAGGTGAAGTCGATGTAGGATCTTGAATTGCATTAGACCATGTCTCATACACAAGGAAGAAGAATGAACTTGTTCTTGTGCTTCATCCCATTGCCAGTCTTCGATATCTATTCCAAGGTCATCTTCCCATGCCGTCTTTAGATGCTCTAATTAAATATCACATTCTAGCTGTGATCATTTGTTATATACAATTGAAATTCCTCCTTTGGTAAATGGGTTCTGTAAAAACAATGTCTCCATTTGAGAAGTTGGCGGGTCACTAGGAAACGACGAAAAAAAAATTTCTTTTGAGCAAAACTGCGAGCCTGTAAGTATTTAAAAAAAATGTGTGCTAGGTAGACCAAATATCTGCTGTAACTGCTGAAATGTTGGAAAACATTTGTTAAATGACTGCTCTTTTTAAATCCATTTTTATTGGTCTTAGGTTATCTGGAGTGTCTGTCATACAAGTGCCTGTATATGATCTGTTACTGTAGGAAGAATAAAGTATTAGAATGCACGCATTAATATAAACCTATCATTCATGTTAACAACCGGATGTGCTGTCGGAACTGTGCAGTGGTATTAATGGTTATAACTTTTTCATGTACTATACATAGTTAACTTGGACTCTACATTATTTCCATTGCCATTTCAACTATAGGATCCTCTGTTCCGTTTCTTTGAGCGAGAGGTAAAGATGGGCGCTCGGATGTTGCAAGAAGTGCGTCAGGACCTCACTGACGTTGTTCAGGTGTGTGAGGGCAAAAAGAAGCAGACCAACGTTCTACGAACTCTAATCAACGACCTTGTCAAAGGTGGGTTAAAAATGCTAGAGCAGTTCTTATCAAAAAGATGTAAAAATGTAAAATAAGTTTCAAATTAGGCACCTTGTCAGTATTAGGCTGCTAATTGAATGTCAACAATTCTGTCGTTGCTTTGTGCAAAACTGTTGGTTACCCCAGATTCAGAGAGCAAATGAAAATGACACATGGAAAAACAAATTTCTTACTCTGCTGAGATTCTCAGTGCTGTAACCGTTTATCAGGGTGTATGAGGAGGTGATTTTGTGTTGCTTTACTAACTTGTGACAAATGTGATGTACGCTGATGTCTTCCCCAGTTTGAATATAATGTACTGAGCAATATGAGTTGCAAGGCGGGGCCTCTGTGGATTGGACTTGTTTGTCCAGCACATCCCACAGATGCTCGATCTGATTGAGATCTGGGGAATTTGGAGGCCAAGTCAACACCTTGAACTCTTTGTCATGTTCGTCAAACCATTCGTGAGCAATTTTTGCAGTGTGGCAGGGTACATTATTCTGCTGAAAGAGGCCACTGCTATTAGGGAATACTGTTGCCATGAAGGAGTGTACTTGGTCTGCAACAATGTTTAGGTAGGTGGTATGTGTCAAAGTAACATCCACGTGAATGCCAGGACCCAAGGTTTCCCAGCAGAACATTGCCCAGAGCATCACACTGCATCCTCTGGCTTGCCTTCTTCCCATAGTGCATCCTGGTGCCATCTTTTCCCCAGGTAAGCGACGCAGAGGCACCCAGACGTCCATATGATGTAAAAGAAAAGGTGATTCATCAGACCAGGCCACCACCTTCCATTGCTCCATAGTCTAGTTCTGATGCTCACGTGCCCATTGTAGACGCTTTCAGCGGTGGACAGGGGTCAGCACGGGCACTCTGACCGGTTTGTGGCCATGTAGCCTCACAAGCAGCAAGCTTCGATGCTTCGATTTCTATCATATCCAGTATTAACTTTTTCAGCAATTTGTGCTACAGTAGCTATTCTGTGGGATCAGACCAGACGGGCTACCCTTCACTCCCCATGTGCAACAGTGAGCCTTGGGTGCCCATGTCACCAGTTCACTGCATAGCAGGAACACCCCACAAGACCTGCTGTTTTGGAGATGCTCTGACCCAGGCGTCTAGCCATTTGGCCCTTGTCAAAGTTG
>CM040463.1:22364525-22393496 GCA_022758105.1 Pangasianodon gigas | reverse complement strand
ACTGCTTTAACTTGACTGTACAGCTTCGGTATGCAAGTTTCGCTGAAGTACTCTCTTGATGGTATAGTGTATTTTGGCTCAAGTATATATATTGGCTCACGAAACCCTTCGTTTTCCACGACACTGTAGGGCCTAAGATCTTTACAAATAAAATAAGAAATGGCAGAAGTTATATTAATTGCGCTTTTGGAGTTATTGCCTAATTTTGATGTAAAAGGTTGGTCAAGGTGGGCGAAGGGGTCTCTTTCATGCTAGCAGTAGGAATGGTGTGAATACCATGTCCTTACAAGTTGGTTGTATTCCCAGAGTATTTTATCTCATGCTGGCATTCTTTACAAGTTACATGGCTTTTGACTGTCTGTCCATCTTTTCTGATGAATCCAAAATATTTCCACACCCATGATTTGTTACTGACTAAAGAGAAAACGTTTTTTTCTTGATCGCTCATGATGCTATGTTGTTGCGTCTGCTAACACTTGTAAAACTTGAAAACGACACGAGACAAAAATGCGTACGGGCGTCACGTCCATGGCGTGGCTGGAATTAGAGTGTACTAAATAACGGTTCATCTTTACATCTTAACATCGATGTTTACACATTGCATTGTTAAATCTGATAGTTGTTTATTTGATTGTTACATCAGTCCATATCAATGGATCGATACACCCCTAGTAGGTAGGTATCTTACTGCTACGTTTGAGGTGAAGTTGCAGTGTAATTCCCTGTCTACAGCTGGTAAAAACCACAGAAAATGCCCACTCACCTTGCAATTTCAACTCATCAACTTGGGGTAATCTTTTCAACTACCAGTTCCTTCCCCGTTTATGGAGTGACGTCAAAGCTGCGCACACTGTGTAAAGTCCACCTTCTCTACTTTTAAATTGGTTTATAGCAGTATTGGCTTTAGATCAGTTAATATACAGACACAGTTAAATCTATAACATTGACCATACTAAATGCCGTTTTGAGAAGGTAATCATCCACATTAGAGTTATCACTAACATTACCTGTTGTCCGCTGTTGTTGCTGTGCTGCAATTTCAGTCCAAAATGTTGCATTAATGTTTGAAGTTCACTACAGTAGAACAGTAGTAATAATAAACTCAGGCCAGTAACTGTAAAAGTGCGGTTAAAGTAGCTTTTTATGAGCTTTACATGCTCTGACAGAGCAAACAAAAGACATGCTTTTGTGGAGGCTTCCATTTTTTTTCTACTTCACACGCCAAATATCCCAAGGTGAGAAACGAAATTATTACAACTTGCACATTACCAGTTACAAGGCACCATGAGCAAGCATATTCCTCATCAAACAAGCATATTCTCATCAGTGCATAGTGCATAGTTGGGCACAAAATGCATACAAACTCTACTAAACAGTTAACATGCAAAAAACACTTAGATGTTACTGTTTGCTTTTTGTTATTGACACACTCAACTCAGATAAAAAATACAGCTCATAGAAAAACGAGTTACTGAGTTGTAATTATGACATTGTGGAGCGTTCAATTGCGCTCACCTCGTTATTACTATATTTCTGACAGGACGTAGCATGAGTTACGGCAGAGACTTGGCTCAGCTAGATAGCAGTCTGAGACGACAAGTACAATGGTGTTGACTTCACTGTATTAGCATTAAATCTGAAACTTTTTACCTGTCACACTTTGAGCAGATAGTAGCTTGACAGACTGGTGCATCTCTCTCCTTAGGTAGTGATGAAGTAAGGGCTAATGCAATCGGCTTACCACGGAAGTGGAACTCAGAATTACGGAATTTGTTGACCTCCATGTTTTTGAGTGTTTGAGCTACAAAATGGGGGATGGGGGGAGAATGACATGTATGTCATTTGTTAGCAACAAGCTAAGTCAGTGTTATGCTGCGTCCCAATCCCTAAATAGTAGCCGAGATTAGAATTAGTGTGTCCCAAATCCTAGTATGTTGAAATGAGTGTCCCAAAGGTACCTGGATGGTCTACTATTTCCGGTAGATTTTCAAAGTATGGATCCGTGGACACTTTTTCAGCTAATATTGCTCACAACTTCTTGCAAGAGGCAGGAGGAGTTCTGTGACGAGTTTTGTGCCAAATTCTATTCTAAACATGGTGGACGAAATTTACAGTTTGTTTACAGTGACGGTGTGTGTATCTGGGCAACACTGTTCTCTTCTGTTACATGATATGTTAGTATGTCCCAGTACTTGCATACTCTTTTGCTACACACTCAAATGTAGGTACTTTTTCTTCACATAAAGAGTATATACTAGGCGAATTGGGACACAGTATTATATTTAACCAGCTAATATGTCTGTGTGTTGGTTGATCTAAAGCATAACTCATTTATAGATAAGAAGTGCTACTTTGTTTACTGTTCATGCTGTGAGCAGCCATGTTCATTTGACGTCACTTGCTGACCTCGGGTTTTAGGAGCAGAAATTCCGAGTTGAGGGGGCGTCATCTTTGGTTTTTCTTAGTAGGAGGTTGTAGTTACAACCTTTAATTACAACCTTACAAATTAGAACCTTTAGTTGAATGCAGCATAAATCACAACTATCAGCAGTAGTTGAATGGCATTGTGGGTAATGTAGGAAGCCATAAGTGACCATGTCAGTGAAAGAAGTTTAAACCAAAACCGCCACGGACACCAACTGAAAATCACGTTTTGATTATAAAGATTAATATGCAAGTCATTCATAGTGGAATTTTTTAAGAGTGCATTTATTTTAATATACTTAATGTTGGATCTGGTCCATTTGATTACTATTTTGTGAGTTACTGTCTTTGTGTTCACATTATGTTTGGCTTGAAAAGGTTACACAAATATAACCATAGTGCACAACAAAACATCAGATGGATTCAACAGGTTGTGAGGAGGCTTCGACTGTCAAGCAGTATTTAATAATAACTTAATAATTCAGGTTTAATTTGAGGGTATTTACATCCAAATCAGGTGAATGGTGTGGGAATTTTAAGGGACCAAAATTAAGTAGACACACTAACAATCATAAGTTAAATTGTTATTTTTTTAATGCTTGGTTGAAAATCCTTTCCAGTCAATGACTGCCTGAAGTCTGGAACCCATAGACATTACCAGATGCTGAATTTCTTCCCTGGTGATGCTCTGCCAGGCTTTTACTGCAGGTGTCTTCAGTTCCTGCTTGTTCTTGGGGTGTTTTGCCTTTAGTAAGTGAAATGCATACTCAATTGGATTCCAATTCTTTGCCTTAAAAAGTCTTGGGTTGCTTTAAAGTATGCTTTGGGTCTTTGTCCATCTGCACTGTGAAGTGTTGTCCAAGCATTTCTGAAGCATTTGGCTGAATCTGAGCAGATAATATAGCCCTGTACACTTCATAATTCATCCTGCTGCTTTTGTCAATAGTCACATCATCAATAAATACAAGGGAACCAGTTCCATTGTTAAACAACTTGGCATCTTTGGTGTCAGACCCCCAGTTTTTAGGTGAGCAAAAGTATTGGAAAAGATAGTCTTAAAGTAAATAACTATTTGGTTGCATATCCCTTGCTTGCAATAACAAATAATCCTTAGCCGACTTGTTCAATATCTGGTTGTTAGTACACCAGTGGTTTCGTCCTTTGTCAGGACATTCCTTGTTTTGGCTAAGCCCAGTGCTTATGCAATGGCTCTGATTGAGTTTCCCTCTTTTCTCAGCTTTACAATGGTTTGCTTTTCTCTCATAGACAGCTCTCTGGTCTTCATATTGGTTTATCCTTTTTAACAACAAATGCAGTATTTGCAAGCGAAACCCAGGGCTCAAACCAAGAGCCCTGGGTCTAAAAACAATTTAAACCTTTTGCCATAGACTTTGTTTTGCTGTATTACACCACCTTAAAAATGATTTTAATTTAAGTGTTTGGTATCTTTTTTTTTCAGCACAACTTCAGCTTTAAGAATATTAGATTATTTTTTTTATAGATACTGTACTGATGCAAGTGCTTCCACAACCCACAAATAAGAAAAAACGCCTATAAAAAAACCCTCACATTTTTGTTTAACAAATTAAGAAAATAAGCTAAATGAATTTTTTTTGTGTTTTTTTTTCCAACACCATACATGCAAAATATAAACTTGAAAAGTGAAAAACAAAGAACTCTAGTGAACTATTTACAAATAAAACAGATCAGTCGTAGGCATTTTTTTTTCAGTCTGGTCAGGCCACCATAAATGCAAAATATAAACTTTAAAATGAGAAACAAGAAGCTCTAGTGAACTATTTGCAAGGTAAACAATCAAGAGATCAGTCACAGGCATTTTTTTTCAGTCTGGACAGTCCTTCATTGTCAGTGTACTTTTAGCTGTGCCATTTTTCAATTTTTCGGATCTTATGTATAGACATAAGAATAGAAACAATATATAAATAGATTATAGATGTAGATATATATGCACTGTTGCAGTTTCTCAAAGATGCTTAGAAATAAACAGCCAGTTTCCTTTTGTGTGTGTGTGTACTTACATTTTTTTTTCCCCGGAATAAATTGACTCCCTCTCCAGGATGATTTTCTTCATCTGACAATGCACTCCCCAAATCAGATGAAGCGTTTCTGTCATCCTCGTCTTCAAAAAGCGCAGCTAAAACTTCCTGAGTAGCTAAAAGCCTCCTACTGGAAGTCATGGTGGTGAATCCAATTTTTCCTCTTGTTTTTATGTCAAAGTATGACAAAGATATGCATATAAGCATTGCAACTTTTTAAAGTAACATGCACACAATTCAGAAGTAAATAATTTTGTATAATATTTAAAACAAAATATCTCCGATTACTTTTCGTATACAGACATTAACTAGGTATCATAAGAACACTTGTCTTCTGCTCTTCCTCGCAGGTTTTTTTTCTTGTTTCTGTCATGTCTCTTAGAGTTGCTGCAGTGTCCTCCACCGCTGTAGGCATAGGGTCCTGCTTATTTGAGACAGCTTTGGTGATGACTCTTGGATTTTTTCTCCATATTTTGGCCTTTTCAGGTGCTGTGACTCTGCTGATTATGCTACTAAATAATATTTCTTATTGTTGTAGATGTGAATCAAAAGTACGTCTGCCTCTGAGAATTTCCTTTTAAAGTAGACTTTTATGGAGTTTTGTGGGTGTCACCAAATGCAAATCCACTGTGCTCTGCACACGCCCAGTAATTCAAATCAACTCAATTTTATTTGTATAGCGCTTTTATCAATGGTCATTGTCACAAAGCAGAAATATATAAATTCAGGATATAAATTTTAAATTTTTGAATTTATCTCTAGTGAGCAAGCCAGAGGCGACAGTGGCAAGGAAAAGCTCCCTGAGAGGAAATGAGGAAGAAACCTTGAGAGGAACCAGGCTCAAAAGCGAACCCATCCTCATCTGGGTGACACTGGATAGTGCAATTGTAGTCCTAAGCCATCGTAGCAAGACTGTTCATATCAATTGCAGTCCAAAGCCATCTTCATGGTTTTTAAGTGGTACTATCCACAGTAATCTCATTATATTGTGCACTATCTTGTAAATAAACTACAAACAAAAAACATTCTTTCTTTAGTTTCCACAGTTTCCACCTTGATAGACCCATTAAGGGGGTGGGTCATTCTCACCCCAGGTGTCAAAGACATCATTGTTCATGGACTTTGACACTCCCTCACATACAGCCTTTCTAAAACAAAAAGTGTCACACAAAAGTTAAATCAATACATTGCTTTATGTTAATGAATGAAGAGGATGGTTTTCACAGCATGTTGTAACAAAGACTCTGGTCTACATAATCCAGTATTCAAAAGTCTTATGAAAATATATACTCAAAAGTCTTGTGAAAAAAAAAATTTATATATATATATATACATTTAAAATATATTTTATAAATAACAGGATCAAAGAAACTATATTATCACTAATATCATCATTAATCACTATCACTACTAATATTCCCCACTCATAAAAAAAAAACAAAACATATACTTTATGTATTATCACACAGAACGTAAACAAAATTAAACTAACGTCTGTAATTAATTACGAATAAATGATTTACTCATCAGAAATTAGATAGAGATAGAGAACTTACTGAAAGATTTTATTTCAGCAGGGCTGAATTGTTGGGATTAATTGATGAGTCATCACCGCGGTTGCAACATTTAACATAACATTTGTGACAACATAAAAAAGGCCACTGGAGTTGCTATTTAATAAAACTTTAAATTTTAATACATTCTTCTAAAAATAATATGTCTTCTGTGTTTTTGCTTGTTTCATGGTGTACAGGCTGCTGATCTAAGTAAGCCAATAGACAAGAGGATATACAAGGGAACACAGCCCACTTGCCATGACTTTAACCACCTCACTGCCACGGCTGAGAGCGTGTCGCTGCTTGTGGGCTTCTCGGCCGGGCAGGTGCAGCTTATTGACCCTATCAAGAAAGAGACGAGTAAACTCTTCAATGAAGAAGTAAGTGTGTGAAAGATTGCTCTAGGATTTGAATCCATGTCTGCTGTTTGTGTTCTGCGTTTGCAAAAAACCCGTTGAGGCTGTCGCAAACATGCTTTAATGCCATGATGTATAAAGATGATAAACTGCAGCATTTCTGATACAAACTCATCTGTAGTCTGTAGTCTTGAGTCTTGATGGCATTAATAAAATTGGATCACATTTGTATGCTGATCTCAGGCCAGTATAAATCTATGAATTTATATACGTGAACAAGAAACCTCAGATCTAGTTAAAAATATTATTAACAGCGTTTCATTTTCACTCGCTATATATAACTATATTATTTCGTTACCTGCATTTGAATGATTTATTAGAATGCTTCGAAACTTTTATGATGTGGTTGTTTAACAGCAGTTGTATTGTGTATGTGTGATAATTTAGCAGAAATCTAATTATGTACTTATGTAACCAAAATATTAGATGTGCTGTTGACCTCCTAACAAAACTTTTTCTTTTCCTCCCCATCACCCACTGTCCAATGACTCCTGCCAATAACCCCTCTCAGAGACTAATAGACAAATCTAGAGTGACGTGTGTGAAATGGGTGCCCGGCTCCGAGAGCCTCTTCCTTGTAGCCCATTCCAGTGGGAGCATGTACCTGTACAATGTGGAGCATGCGTGTGGTACTGCTGCACCCCATTACCAGCTGCTCAAGCAAGGCGAGAGTTACACTGTGCACACATGCAAGAGCAAGTCAACACGCAACCCATTGCTGAAGTGGACAGTAGGCGAGGGTGCATTGAATGAGTTTGCTTTCTCACCTGATGGCAAGTTTGTGGCATGTGCAAGCCAGGATGGCTTCCTGCGTGTGTTCCACTTTGATGGTGCTGAGCTGCATGGAACTATGCGCAGCTATTTTGGTGGCCTGCTTTGTGTGTGCTGGAGCCCAGACGGTCGCTATGTAGTAGCTGGTGGTGAGGATGATCTGGTAACTGTGTGGTCATTCAGTGAGAGGCGTGTGGTTGCTCGAGGCCATGGTCACAAGTCCTGGGTAAGTGTGGTGGCCTTTGACCACTACACCACCAGCGTAGAGGAGACTGAACCCAATGAGTTCAGTGGCAGTGATGACGACCTGCAGGAGCAGGCACTCACAGGCCGTGAGCGTGCCAACAGCACACACTCGCGCCTCTCAAAAAGAAACTCCACAGATGGACGTCCACTCAGCGTTACCTACCGTTTTGGATCTGTGGGACAGGACACTCAGTTGTGCCTATGGGACTTGACAGAGGACATTTTGTTCCCACACCTACCGTTATCCCGAACCAGAACCCATACCAACGTCATGAATGCCACAAGTCTCCCAGTCTCGGGAAGTGGAGGAGGAGTAAGTGGAGGAGGAGGTGGAACAATAATCACAAGCATCAACAACCCAAGTGCCAACGGAGGAAGCAGCAGCAGCAGCAGCAACAGTGGCTCCAATACACCAGGCAACTCTGTGCCTGCACAGCTGCCACGCTCCAACAGCCTTCCGCACTCAGCTGCTTCCAGTGGCAGTGGCAACAGCAAAAGTGGCACGATGGACAACACCAACGCAGTTCCATCAAGTGTAAGCAAGTTTGCTACACTGGCACTGCATGAGCGCAAGGAGCGACACCATGACAAGGAGCACAAGCGCAACCACAGCATGGGCCACATCAGCAGCAAGAGCAGTGACAAACTGCATCTGCTCGCTAAGACAAGCAGAGCGGATGCAGCCAAGACGCTGGGCACACCACTCTGTCCACGAATGGAGGATGTGCCGCTGCTTGAGCCACTCATTTGCAAGAAAATAGCACATGAAAGGCTCACCGTACTTATCTTTCTTGAGGACTGCATAGTCACTGCATGTCAGGAGGGATTTATTTGCACGTGGGCCAGGCCCGGGAAAGTGGTAAGTTCCATGTAAATCCCAATTGCATTCAGACTTTAGACATGGTTAGTCTGCTTTATTCTTCCCAGCAAAGCTAAGCAAGTATCTGTGTGAATGTTTTTAAAAAAATACTTTTTTTTTTTTTTTTTTAAATATATTTAAGTATCTCTGCCCCTTTTTGTCAGGTTTAGGCTGAAGCAATGCTGACATGGGGAAAAAGAAGGGGCATTGCCAGAAATATAGTTAATGTGTGTCATTACAGCAAAAATACTGGAAGCTGGTTACAAGTTGGCTGTAGCTGCTAGTCACTAGCATTATCATTTAGTCAGGTTTTTGGATTAATTACCAATTAACATCAGGAATGCTTGCAAAACTGGAGTTGGGACTGTACATGGGTGAGTCAGAATAAAACCTTATTTATTTATTTTTTTATTTTGCATTGTTTACTGCGAATAGGTGTCACAAAAGTGTAGAATTTTACATAATCTTCATTTTGTTCAATACAGATATTATAGTGCTTAACAAGTGTCTGGATTTCTCTAGAAACAAATTTGATTTAATTCTAATTTGTCACACTTTTAAGGTTTTCATTTGATTCACCCTCGTAAATAAACCTAACAAGATATCTGTGACTAAGCTCATTGTAAAATTGAAACAAAATGATATAAAATATGCATGCATGTGCTTTGTTGAACAGCAGCGGAAATACTTATTAAATTCTTGTATAGCGAAGTAGCCCTGATAAACAAACCTTTGAATTTTCTTAATTTAAGTCCCTGTTATGGCATAGGCTAAGGTTTGTGTAGTATTACAAAACAGGCTAAAAGGAAACACAATATTTCACTCTTCTCAAAGCCCTTTAGTACTGGAGAGTAAAAATCTTGTGATTTGTTCTTTTTTATTTAATAAACTTGTTATGCTTGTTATGTCCAGGTAGTACATAGAATTTTTTTGCCTGTAGTGTCTAGGTACATACAGCCAAGCTAACACACCTATTGATTAGAACTTTGGACAGAAAGCCTTTCCTGCCTGATTAACCACCATTCGGAAGTGACTGTCACTGTAGCCCTTCCAGAAGGCCAAGATACACTACATGGCAAAAAGTATGTGGACACCCCTCCTAATTATTAAGTTTAGGTATCTTAGCCACACCCATTGCTAACAGGTGCATAAAATCAAGCACATAGCCATGCAATCTCCAGAGACAAACATTGGCAATAGAATGGGTTGTACTGAAGAGCTCAGTGACTTTGAAGTTGGCACAGTCATAGGATACCTTACTAGATCTTCTCTGGTCAATTGTAAGTGCTCTTATTGTGAAATGGAAGCACCTAGGAGCAGCAATGGCTCAGCCATGAAGCGGTAGACCATGCAAGCTCGTACAGCGAGGCTGCTAAATGCTGAAGTGTGCAAAAGTGGCCTATCCTCTGTTGCATCACTCACTAGAGTTCCAAACTGCCTCTTGAAGCAACATCAGTGTGAAAACTGAGCGTCAGGAGCTTCATGAAGTGGCTTTCCATGGCCGAGCAGCTACACACAAGCTTAAGCTCACTATGCACAATGCCAAGTATGAGCTGGAGTGGTGTAAAGCACACCACCACTGGACTCTGGAGCAGTGGAAACTCTCTGGAGCAATGAATTACGCTTCACTATCTGTCAGTCTGGACGAATCTGGGTTTGGTGAATATCAGGAAAATGCTACCTACCGGAATGCATAGTGCCAACGGTAAAGTTTGGTGGAGGAGGGATAATGGTCTGGGCTGTTTTTCAGGGTTTAGGCCCCTGTGTTCCAGTGAGGGTAATGTTAATGCTACAGCAAGACATTTTAGACAATTGTATGCTTCTAGCTTTGTGGCAACATTTTGTGGAAGCCCCTTTCCGGTTCCAGCATGACTGTGCCCCTGTGCACAATGCAAGGTCCATAAAGACATACTTTTGGCCATATAGTGTAAATCATTAAGTGCCAGCAAAAACTGACTAACTGCCTGCTCCCCCCCACTCCCCATTACATACATTAAGGTTTTGTAATGTATGACATCCACACTGTGACCTGTTTTATTATTGGCATTGAATGTACTAGATCTAATGTGCATGGCTCAGCACCAGCTAATATTATAAATAGATGTCAAGGAAGACACTGTATATTCAAGTTTACCCCATGTTTTAAGATAAAAGGGCATCATAGTTATATTCACACTTTTGGTTTATCACCTTTCTATAAAATGGGGAGCTATGGTGCCAACAAATGAGAACCCTTAAGGATGGCCTTTCAAGTTGTGTTTACAGAGGTGTTGGAGTGAAACAGCAAAGTTCTAGTTTTACATTTTTGCTCTAATAATCAGTGTATCCATGGAAATACAATTTGATTAATTTATTCACAGTTTGGATAATAGCTTGCACAATCATTTAGTCTTACTTCCGAGATTTGCAAACAATAGTCAGTTTAGGGCTCTGTTGCTCTCTAGAGCAGATGTGGCCAACTGCCAGTGACTGTGGTCTTTTTTTTTTTTTTTTTTCTTGGTTTGCAATAAGGGCAATAAGGGCATTAAGGCTTTCAGTGGAGAAAGATGGCCTCACTGCAACATAGTCATACAGCTCGATCCTCCACTACTATAACCATCTTAATCAACTGTCATGTTATCATGGGCAATACAGCATGTTTTTGATTATAACACTAAGATTTTCTCCAGAAAGCTGTAGATGGTGGTCCTTTTTTCTAAAATTGACCTGCTACTAGCAAGATGCCATCAACTCCAGTTAAGATGTCTGGGAAGATCAGAAATACCTGCATTTCTCTCTGAAAATAATTAGAATTAGAATTATTTTGTGAAGTAAAGTGAAATAATGATGACAGTGACACAACAAGGTTGTGGCTAGTATTATGAGCCATAAATTCTCAAAGCAGATCCAACCTGTCAGTTTTGACTTGGGCCTAGTCCACACAGACACACTTAAATGAGATTTTTTTTTTTTTTTTTTTGTAAACTCCTGTAGCCTGTCCTGATTCGAGATAATGAGGAAGCTACTTTTTCAGAGAAAGGAGTGTGGGGTTGCTTTAAGTTTAAATGTTTATTTCCCATAACATATGAGGAATAACGTGCTTTATAATGCAGTCTGTTGAATGTATTGTTCGATATGCTGATGTATTGTCTTGAGAGCCTCGTATCAAACAAAGCGGTATTATTCTTCATGGTATTATTCTTCATATTTGTATATATTTCTTCATGGTTTTTATACATCACAAAGGTCTGGAGATACTCTTACACAGATATTTGTCTTCCTTTGCAGGGTTTATTGTCATCCCAAAATCAAGCCAACTCGCCCAGTGGAACAGTAGTATAGCCACAATATTTCTGCTGCTACATCACATCAAGCTGTCAACATAGAGAGCCCTGTGCTGCTCTTCACGTTTAGAGCATTGCATCTTTTAGTTCTCTCTTTCTTCCTTATCCCCCCCCCCCCCCATTTCTTAAATCTGTCAGTGGTTGCCTCACATGGTCTACCTGCACTGTAGACATGCTAAGACTGTGCACAAATGGAAACAGTGTGCTGCAGTGATGGACTGTGGCCATGGTGGTGTTGTGCCCCTTCTCTTTTTCTCTTTACAAAGAAAAGTATTTATTTTTGGTTATTTTCTTTCTCACAAAACATTTCACTTCCTGATGCAAGTGTGACTGTAGTGAGGAAACCAGGGGCTAAAGAGAATCCAAGGACTTGCTTCCATCCAGATTCTTTTCCTTTGTTCTTTTTTCATATGGAATCACTCCCCCCCACTTTAAGAACTTTGCACTGATTTTATTTTGATTTCTCTTTTTTGTAACTACTATAAAGGATAAAAAGACAAAAAAAAAAAATGGGGATGGCCTTGATGCACTTGGCTTTATTATCCTCTGGCTTGAAATTTGAATCTGAATAGCTGGATGCTGCAATCAAAGTGTTTTTTTTTTTTTTTTTTTTTTTTTTTTTTTTTTTTTTTTTTTTTTTTTTTTTTTTTTTTTTTTTTTTTTTTTTTTTTTTTTTTTTTTTTTTTTTTTTTTAAGAAAATTATTTGCACTTACTAGTTTATTAGAAGAGAATGGCTTTACATTTTGTGTGCAAGGACTCTCAGACTGGTATAACATGGAGAAATGAGATAATTAAAAAAAAACTTTGTATCTATTGAGCATTTATTTTAATATTGTTTCAGATTAAAATCTGCTTTGTATTATATGTATAATATTGTAATTCAGTGATTAATGGGGCAAAAGCAAATGATCAGTACTACTCTAGTGGACGTTTTGTCATCATTAAAGAAAATAGTGATATTTCTAAGGCAGAAAAATACACAATGATATTAAAAAAAATCTTGAATATGCAGATTTCTGCTATTTTTTTTTTTCCTTTCCTCTTGTACAAACTTCATCCAGATGTATTTTGATATAGGAAATTTATGTATCAAAAGGCTTGAACCTTTGAGCAAATGTGTTTAATGTTATAAATTCACAAAATGCAGTGTTGTCTGCAAACAGCTAAACCCGAAAATTCTAATGTGTGAAGCTCAGGAAGTCTGGCAGACAAAAAAGTGTAATAAGATCTGAGTTCATGTTTTTGCTTAGCAGCAGCAATGCTATTCTGCATAATGATACTAAATCATACCCACTAGGAATGACTACAGTAGTTTTGAAATTGATTGGTAGAACCTCACCATGTGACCATAGCTAATGTTTTAATGTACCTTTTTGTGACAACAGTCATTGTTAATGCACCATTAATGCACAGTGAATCCACACTAACCAGGAAAGGCAAGGATGCTACAATGGTCACGTTTTATGTTGTTAACATTTTTACAGTTCACATTTTGTTCTTCATTAAAAAAAAGTTCATTGACATTTGGCCTTGTGCTTTGATTGTGATTCTAGACTGTGTTGTATAATTGAATATCATCTGTTCCATTAAAATGAAAAGCCACTTCAGAGGGTTCATATAAAATCATCTATATCATTGTACAAACTTTGTTATAGATTTTTATTTTATGACTTCTACATTATTGATTCAGTACAAAACATTCCGAATTCCAAACATTAGTTTTCCAGCACAAAATTAAATGTTACAGAAAAATTGTCAAGGGTTTCAGAAGTTGCTAATATAATTGTTTAAGCTAACCACAAACCTGGCATTGCACCAATGCAGCGCTTTAGTAAGCATCTGAAAAGCACTGATGCGCAGTGAGATACAGGGTCAAGATCTCCACTCATCAGCATATATTATTTATAAAGAGTTTTTATAGCTATTATTTACTCTCCCTCTGTGTCTCTCTCGCTTTCTTTTTATGCAGCTGAAGATTGGAAAAACGTTGCCTGGTCTTTTTCCAATGTTCACCTGTCTGGTTTTGGTGAGCCTGTGCTCACAGTGGCCTGTTCTTGGCTGATAGGAGTGGAACCTGATGTGGTCTTCTGCTGTTGTAGCCCATCTGCCTCAAGATTTAATGTGTTGTGTGTTCCAAGATGCTTTTCTGCTCACCACAGTTGTAAAGAGCATTACTGACCTCTCTCATAAACAAGGTGTTTCCACCCACAGCACTGGCACTCACTGGATGTTTTTTGTACCATTGTGTGTGTCAATTCTAGAGACTGTTGAATGTGAAAATCCCAGGAGATCAGCAGTTTCTGAAACACTCAAACTCATCTGGCATCAACAACCATGCCGTAGTCAAAGTCACTGAGATCATGTATTTTCCCCCATTCTGATGTAATGACATGAACATTAACTGAAGCTCTTGACCTGTATCTGTACGATTTTATGCATTGGGCTGCTGCCACATGATTGGCTGATTAGATAATTGCATGAATAAGCAGAGGTACAGGTGTTCCTAACTGGCAGTAAGCATATAAAAAGAAAGCGCAAGAGATGTATATATAATAAATAACTATATAAATAATCATAAACAACCATACCGTGGTCAAAGTCACTGAGATGACTTTCCCCATTCTGATGTCTGATGTGAACATTAACTGAGTGGAAAATTGCATGAATGAGCAGGGGTATAGGTGTTCTTATTAAAGTGACCAGTGAATGTCTATATAAAATCACTTTGTATGGAAGTGTAGAGGGGTGAGATTGGGTTTTAATCCCACACCCACCTGCTCCCAAAAAAAATCCTCCTGCAGTCTTCTTGTCATTTAAATCTAAATAAAATTTAAATAAAATTTTTCCACAATGGCACAGGGAATTCCATCATGACCAATTCGTGAACTGCTTGATACTAATTAATATAGATGAGTTAATTTTGTGCCAAAAGTGTCAAATAAAAATAATAAAATCCACAAGCAAAATATTATCAAATGATTTTTTTCAGCTAACGAGAATAAAATCAAAATTAATTAAAAAAAAAAAAATTACTTCTGATTCACACACTCACTTTGCTTTATTTTTTATTTGCGGATTTTTCTAATGCAATTTTTTGCTTCTTGAATCACTTGTCTGCTTTTGCTATCTTTCTTTTGCGTCTACAATCTTTTCTTTGCCTTTTTATTTTGGCACATTTTTACGGGGGGTTGGTCTTAGAAGAAGGCGTTCAACTTAAATATCTATTGGTCACCTGATTTTAGAGTACTCTGAAGTTACAGTGAAGTGCCCACTTCATTAAAGGTGGAACGTCCTCTGCCATGTCGGAACAAACTAACGGTGGTAATTTTCTATTCCCAGTTACTCGAACCTTTTGATTCCGTTCACCAGAAAGATTCGTTCGCTGATTCGTTCAGAGAACCTTTCCGTAAGTTACTTCATTACACCAGTAGGTGGCTTTTTAGATATTGTGAGTAAGTCATTATTTCATTCACTCAATACATTCATTTAAAAACGCCAAGTTTTCAAGAGACAAGTTTTAGTATTATGATTTATTAAAATTGGCACGTCCAATCCACAAAGAGAAGGTCTGGTGAATTTATTTTCAAGAAAGACAGTCAGTGCAGGCTAGTTTTGAGAGCGTGGTCACGAATAAGGATATGAATGTAACAGTTTTACATACGTGTATGAAGTAGTTTTCAATGCTACAATAATTTAAAAATAGCCATCAGTCATTTTTACACATTCACGTATAGCGGATTACCGTATGCTATGAACAACACAATAAATAAGGCTTGTCTTAGTGCTACACTGAATTTTTCTTCTCTCCCACAAACACAAGTCACACCTTACTCAAATTCTTCATTGCAGGTGCACAAATCCTATTCTACGAATCACAAATTAAGAAACTCATATGCTCACATTTTTGCTACAGTGAATATGGTGCAAAACACATTCACACACCTGTATCAGAAAATATGAAGTCATGGACAAATTTTGCACATCCCCAAATCAGAGGAGCTCGTGCCCGAACGAAAAACAAAACAAACAAAACAAAAAACTCCAGGCAGCCTCGACTTCCTGAGCTGGCACCTGATGTTAAAAGTATGTTGTTTTTTTTAGTGACACATTGACACATATTAACTCTCACTGCATGAATTCACATACTGATCTGCGAATGTGCAAAATTTGTCCATGACACCACATTTTTGATACGGGTGTGTGAATGTGTTTTGCACCATATTCGCTGCAGCAACTGTAGCAAAAAATGTCGCAGTTGTTTTGCTCCAATAATACCTTCATACACCCCCGTAAAAATGTGTCAAAAGTCAGAAGCAAAAAAAGACTGCAGATGCAAAAGAAAGCTCTTGAAAAAAAAAAACGCTTCAGAAAAATCCGCAAATAGAAAAAAAATCAAAGCAAAATGAGAGCTGTCAATCAGAATTAATCTTTTTGAAAAATTAATTTTGATTTGATTCTCATTACTTGTATTTGCATAATGTTTTTTACATTTTGATATTTAATATTTTGCGGGTGGATTTTATTATTTTATTCAAAACTTTTGAATAAAAAAAATTAGCACAAAATTAACGCCATAGAAAAGCTTCAGAAATGCTTTTACTGATAATTTATGTGGTTTCTCACATGAGGGTTCTTTCTTTCCTCAGCACTTTTCAAAACAAAGTTACACCCATGTTGTTTTCTATTTACTCCTACAGGGAAACACGGATCTCTTCCTTGTTTTTGGCTCAGACACTGCTCTTTTTCATTTTCCCCGTTTTGTAAATTCTGAATTGGTTCATGCAACACTGCCCCTAGTCTACACGCTCACGTTATATGCAAGTGGAAACACTTGGTTTATAGGGCCCTTCAAAGTTAATACTTTTAATTACTTCAGTCTGGAATGGCTGCTGTGGAGAATCTCTCTTTGAAGTGCCTTGCGTAGGGTTCATTGCTTCAGAATGGACCGCAGTTTTAGACTTTGTCACTACCTTATTTCTACTCGATTCATTCTGCAGTGAATCTCGATACTTTCATGTTCTCATTTTGTGCCCCCCTGTGGGCATGGTCACGTTCCGCACAAACATGAATGCATACATCTATGTGACCGGTGCAGGAAGTATAAACTAGCAGGAAGTATAAACTAGCGTTGTGTCTGAAATTGCTCCCTCACTCACTCGTTCACTATTTACTATATAGCAGAGATTACCAGAACTGGTCCTGGAATACCTGCACATTTTAGTGTTTTCCTTGCTCCCAACACACCTTATTCAACTTATCAGCTAATTAACAAATCTTACTACTACTTAGGAAGCAGTGTTCATTGGCTGTACACTGCAATTATGGTGAATTTATAGTGAACTATCCAATTAATACAAGTTGCCCATGACAGTTTGGTCAACACTAGAAAATGGCCCCAAGTGCACTTTATGGTTCAGACACAGCACAGGCCTTACAAAGCCAATTGTACAGGGTGATTCTGGACTACATTTGGTACTCAAAACAACTTGTATGTCCTTATGCAGTTTTGAGTAATACATACATACATGCTTCAATTGAAAAGTCTTGGCAAAATCAAGTCACTTGATGGAATGTGTCTCTCCAGAGAATGGCATTCTTTACTTCTACTGTTTAATGCTCATACATTTTTACATTTTTTGAACATTGTTTAGTTGCACAGCTGCACATTTGTGGGCTGGACTTCAGTAGCCTCCACCTTTTCTCTCCAGAGGAGGCATGTAGTAGCTCTTTAATGATGAGCGGAGTGGCTCTTCCCTGGGCTGTAAAATGTCAGGAAACAAAGATAATAACACAAAGATAATAACACAAACTTAAGGAGGAAGGAGGAACCATTTACTAACCTTTACCCCAGAAAATTCTATCCATACAGATTAGTGTCCTCAGCATTTACCTTCGTTGAGCGAGAATGGCACTTTTTGGAGGTGATTGCTGGCAGCAACCCCTGGTGTGGTATAGCCAAAGCAGGTAGACTGGACACAGGGTAGGGCACTTTAGGATTGGGCACTGCCATATTCAGCTTTGGGAGCTCCACAGGATAACGAGGCAAAACATGTCTGCTGAGTGGTTCGGCTACATGCTTCAGCTGCTGCTGAAAAATGATGGCAGACTAAAACATTCCTAATTTCAAAGAAAATGCATTTTGCATGGCATCTTCATATCTTTTTTATTGTTGTTTATAACATAAGCCATTAACCAAACTTGTCTCTTTTTACAAATTATACAAATGCTACAAAAAAATTCATGTCCTTATCAGCAAAACATTTCTGATGGAAAAAATGACATTAATGCAAAATGTTATCCAGAAATCTACTATTAGGTAATACTAGTCTCAAATAAAAAGGAACATTGACTACAACTAAGTTTAGGTTTCAAGTTCTAAGTTCTGCATGAGGTTTACAGTAACTGTAAATGGATAAAACCTGAAAATGGATAAGTCGATGTACCTGGCGTCTCCCCTGACGAGTATTGCGCCAGAATTGCTCTCCTGATCCTGGAGTCATGACGTTGCTATCCTCCACAACCCCAATAGTCCTGTGAAGCCCTAGAGCTCTTTTCTCTGCCAGTCTGTAGGACCAAAATCACACACAATGGGTCTTATCATGTTACATATGGTCAAACCTGATTGTGAAACAAATTTACACATTGTACTGATACCCCAGTGCATAAATTTGAGTACTAGCGTGGCAGCAGGTGCGTGGTCAAGCACTGTTTATGGATGGAGAGAGGAGGCAGGTTAAACCAGCAGGTAATGCCTGTCCCACCTGTGTATTAATTACTGGCAGCCTACTTGTGTGTGTTTTCCTCTCAGTAGATGCTATGGGCAACTGACGGCTCTTCGGGCATGTGGCAGCTGCATGGGGATGGCCTGAGGACAAGTGGGCCCTACGCCTCCTCCCCTTGCTGTCGGGGGAGGCCCAGCTTGCCACCCAGCAAGTGTCACCGCATATGCAGCTGGAATATCATAACGTGAGGAAAGCGGTGCTGCAAAGGGTTGGCCGAACCCTGGAGGAACACTGACAACTCTTCCAGCCCTTGAAACTCGTGGAGGTCGGCTGCCCATTTGTCTTTGCACAGCAGCTCAAAGATTCCTGCCGGCAGTGGATGCTAACAGATGAGCGGGACACCAGTGAAACCCTTAATCTGGTGCTGCTGTTCATCACGTGGCTTCCAGTCCAGTGCCACTGACTGGTGTCCCTAAATGAAGCCATCAAGCTAGCGGAGGATCACCTGGTGGCGTCCGCTTCAGCAGGCGGCTCTCTCAATCTCTCTCCCTCCTCTCTCTCCCTCCTTCCCCTCCAGTTCCAACTGAAACCAATGAGAGAGGTGGTTCCTGTGGCTCTGGGGATGGTGGTTGCCGAAAGGTATGAGCTAGGACTGGAGGTAAATCTAAAAGGTGCGGCCCAATTCACACCGGTCCCCCGTGGAGACCACCTCTCACTGTCGCAGAGAGGACAGGTTGCCAAGTTGCAAGGGGAATTTTCCAACCGTCCACATGAAAATGTGATTCATCAGACCAGGCCACCTTCTTCCATTGCTCCGTGGTCCAGTTCTGATGCTCACGTGCCCATTGTAGGTGCTTTCGGCGGTGGACAGGGGTCAGCATGGGCACTCTGACTGGTCTGCAGCTACGCAGCCCCATATGCACCAAGCTGCGATGCACTTTTTCAGGAACTTGTTACGCAGCCCCATATGCAGCCAGCATTAACTTTTTCAGCAACTTGTGCTACAATAGCTCTTCTGTGGGATCGGACCAGACGGGCTAGCTTTCGCTCCCCGGGTGCATCAATAACCCTTGGGCGCCCATGACCCCGTTGCCAGTTCACCGGTTGTCCTGCCTTGGACCACGTTTGGTAGGTACTAACCACTGCATACCAGGGACACCCCATAAGACCTGCGTTTTGGAGATGCTCTGACCCAGTCGTCTAGCCATCACAATTTAGCCCTTGTCAAAGTCACTCAGATCATAACGCTTGCCCATTTTTCCTGCTTCCAACACATCAACCTCAAAAACTGACTGTTCACTTGCTGCCTAATATATCCCACCCCTTGACAGGTGCCATTGTAATGAGATAATCAATGTTATTCACGTCACCTGTCAGTGGTTTTAATGTTACGGCTGATCGGTGTAGCCAAGACCTTCCAACAAAGTCATGAAGTGTCTTAGTGGTTCCCCCACCATAACATGCACTGTTCTTGGTTTAGCCTGCCAAGTTAGCTGGTTTTCTGCTAATACATAGCGTTGGGACTAGAGACTCACACACTGGTTGGTAGCCATCTTTGGAGGGCAGTGCCGATGCCAACATGGCACACCCTGCTGACAGATTTAGACCTTAAGCAGATCCATATGCTGCAGCCTAAAATAACTTACTAGTTAAAAACCATGTTTGGCAATGACTGATATGCATAGTAAAAAGCAGAAAAAGTAATCCATGTTACTTTAAAATAAGATTCTTTTATTGTCATTGCACATGCAACGAAATTTAGTAATGGACTAATAGGCGTATGGACGACCTGGCAGCAGACATGGCTCAGGTGAAATCAGTGACTCTGGAACCGAGACCCTCAGGGATCAATAAAGCTCTCTCTCTCTCTCTCATATGCGTATATATATATATATATATATATATATATATATATATATATATATATATATATATATATATATATATATATATATATATATATATATATATATATATATATATATATATATATATATATATATATATATATATATATATATATATATATATATATATATATTTGTATGTATATCACCACGCTCCTAGCAGTGTGACACTTGCTTCATTTTACCTGATGTGTGTAAATCAACCATGCAAAATCTGTCCTGTGTGCCAGGGTCACTCTTTAGACCTGCCACCAGAGAGTCCTTAGACCGATGTTCCAGCGCCCACAAACTTGCCTTGAAGACTAGGCCAATCAACTGCTTGACACAATATGACACAATAAACGTATGAAATTCAGCTTATACTGATGTACAAGAATGGTCAGGAGTGCCGTCACTGTCCTGTTTTTCTATATAATGAGCTCCCATAGACAGTAATAGATGGAAATGCATTTAACCTGTATTTTGAAAAAGTCAGGGGTGAGGTAATCATCCAATCATGCCCCATGACTATCTGTGAATCTGTGATACTGTAACAACCCTACCCATGAAAGGCAGGGGCTACCAACGGGACAGTAGACTGGCACCTATGTGCCCCTACCAAGGACCAAACCATTCATACTACTTACAGCACCTGGTCTCACATCAAACTCATAATAAAGCTGCCTAACACTGAGATAGGCCATACAACTCATCAGTGTGAAGCTAGCTCCACTTAAAAAATGCTAGCCACCCTGTTGACTCAACGTATAGCAGATGTATTGTGATCATCATTCAGAGATGATCAGTGAGAGCTTCAGTGAAGCTCCTAAATGAATGGAGAAATTTACCAAATATCCTAAAACATAAATTTTTCTTTAATTGAATTTAAATCTAAAATTTTAAATATCCAGATTTCTGTAAAGCTGCTTTGTGACAATGTCCACTGTTAAAAGCACTATATAAATAAAATTTAATCGAATTAAATTTAGGCACAGCTAGACAGCGGATTGGACTATTATAATCCCTTGCTCTCTGGATCTGGAGGGTTTATGGGCAGAAACAGTTCTGGTAAGCTGGGATGTTTGGATGCTGGAGGTTTTGGCTGCTGTGGATGAGTAATGACAATTAATCGCACTATCCGGTGTCACCTAGAAGAGGATGGTTTTGTGACAACGTCCATTGTTAAAATTATTTAACAAAAAACAATGTAAAAATGCTGAACTGAACTTAATTGAATTTGGAATGGCGGCCATCCGATCCTCCGGGCCAGCCCATCTTTTTTCTCACAGAGGAAAGATGCGTCTAAACAGATACTAGCCAACTGGGTGGTGGACGTCATCACCATGGCCTATAGGTGGGCTGGATGCCCAATCCCTACCATGTAGTGTCTCTTCCTCTTGTGAATTAATTTGAGACATGCTGATCAGTCATAACAAGTGCTGAACCAGCCCATCTTTTAGGGTCAAGGGAAAGATGGCTTTGTGACTTCAGCTAAATCTGAGTGAGTTATAATATAAATAAAAATCTAGCTATCAATAGAGTACACAAGGTTTCAAAATTTTCTACCTGATTTCAGCCTTAAATGACATACTTCTATAAATGTCTGTATACCGTTATACTGTATATGCTCTCAACTCTGAGTCCATGTCTATGCAAAGAATCTTGATGAATAACAGCCAGGTATATGACAGACACCTTTCCATGTGATTATGATTCATGGCCATTGTATGTATGCATGAGTCTGGTACCTACTAATATGGAATGGCTGCAACTGAATTCATGTGGTCAGTAGGTATTATCATGCTTTTAACTCTTTAAGACATCTGCAAGATACTATTAGCTTACAAGATACTATTAATTAAAAAAGTAAAAAGAAAAGAATGCAAAAGATAAACTTTGAACCATTTCTTCTGATCTAACCATGTTAACAGTTGATTTGGTTTTATTTCAGGTGTTCATTTTGTGTGCACCTTTTATACCATTTTTGAGGGTACTAAAAAATACTTTCATCAACCTTGGACACAAGCACTTCTAACGAGGATGCACTTAAATTATTTCCCGTATAACCTAATGAATACTTTTTTATAGGCTCACTATCTTAACACCTTCATATACATGATATGGCCAAAAATTTGTGGACACCTGATCATCACACCCATATGTGGGCCTTCCCCAAACTGTTGCCACAAAGTTTAAAGCACACAATTGTCTAGCATGTTGTTGTATGCTGTACCATTAAGATTTTCTTTCACTGGAAATAAGGGGCAGAACTCAAACCCGTTCCAGCATGACAATGCCGCTGTCCACAAAGTGAAACTCCATAAAGACATGGTTGTGCCAAGGTTGGTGTGTAGGAACTCGAATGGCCTGCACAGAACCACGACCTCAGCCCCCCCTGCAAATCCCTGCTGCCATGCTCCTTGATCTAATGTAAAGCCTTCCCAGAAGAGTGGAGGTTATTATAACAACAAATGGGGACTAAGTCTGGAATGGGATGTTCAACAAGCACATATGGGTGTGAGTGGTCAGGTGTCCACAAACTTTTGGCCATGTAGTGTATTAAGGCATGTTTCACGAAAATTAAATGCATATGAGAGTAAATTGGGGTGTGTCATATGGGTAAGCTAGTGGGTGTTTCCACAAAGCTGAAGCTAATTAATTCAAATCAGTGTTTGTTTTGATGGCATATTCTGATGGCAATTCATTCATATGAGATTCTGTACTATCCATTGAATTTGAGTTCATTTCTATGCCAGGTATAAGAAACACACCTTTCTGTATGATTTTGATTCATTATCACTGTATAAGGTAATATAGAATGGCTGTAACTGAATTCATGTGCTCGATAGGTATTATGATGCTTTTAATTCTGTAAGAAATCTGTAAATGCTAAGCCAAGGCAATAAAGCTTTTATTAATCTCAGCAATGATGCACACATTGCTGATTGACTTCATGTCCAAAAAACTTGGTTAGGAAATTTAGTTGGACAATGTTTAATGGTCCATGGAAGTCTTACTGAGCAGTTTTTTGAGTGAAATAGTTTTGATAATATAGTTCAGTATCACAAGCTGGAATAATATTCTATATTGGCAAACTTATATTAACTGGTCAGTGGAGGGTCAGTTTTTTGGGATTAATGCTTCTTATACTGACAGTAATGAACTAATATGCACAATTATCAGTCTTACAATTATTACATAACTTCTGTTCAGAAGCAAAACATTTAAGATGGCATTCCATGTTCTACTGAAATATAAAATCTAATAAGTTTTTAGAGTTTAAAGGGTTTAATAATGGCTTTCTTGCTATTACGTTTTCATACATTCTACCTCTAGTTGTGTGTCAGTGTGCATGTGCCAGGTGCTTCTTACCGTAGCTCTCTGAAACAGGTGTGCTGCAGTGCTGCACGTGGACTTATGCGTTCATCTGGATCATAAGCCAGCATCTGATAGAGCAAAGAGAGGCTAGGAGCTGAGCAGTGAGGGATCAGCTGAGAAAGCCCACAGCCTTTCCGAGGCAAGAAATTGAAAGGCATCACTCGAGACCTTAAGTATAAGGAAACGTACAAAAAAAAAATCATAACTAATTTATGAAGGGAACTATATTAAAATGTTAACAGAAATATAATGTACCATATACTTATATATACTATGTAAAAGGTGCATATTCTTAAAGATTAGAGAATACAAAATAATACTTGGTATTTAGTTGTGTTACCACAGAACCCTCAAACAGCAAACCTATTTGTGTGCCAGACTGTGGCAGTAGGTGTTCTTCTGTGCTCACACCACTAACATTCAAACCTGAATAACTGGCTGTCACAGCCATAGTTCTAAATACTTTGAATATAATTTTCATTAAGACACTGAGAACATATTTTTGTTAATCTTAATAATTTTGATGCATGTGTCCAAACATGAAACTAAAAACGTTTAAAATCTTTGTTTAAGGTCTCCACCTACTGAAATACATCATATTGTGATGTATATTGTGATGATCACTTCATATTGTGATAAAATAAATCTATAGAAATTCCAAATTAGGTTGAAATGCAGGCAATCTTATTTTATTGTGATAGAATGTACTGACAGCTTGAATACTTTGGTACTGTACTTTTCAGGAGAGCAAAAACACCCAACACTGCTACACATCTAGATGTTACTTGACTTAGCAACGCCTGTTTACTGAACTGTTTGGTTGATCATCCAGTTCTTGGAAGGTTAGTAAATCATGCTGCACTGGGGAGATTGTCAGAGTGCCAGTGCACACTCACTGTTTGAACTTTTGGAGAACCGTGCTGTCTGGTGTGCCCAAAACATCATGAATCTTGGACACCTGATCCACCTCATTAGTCCCTGGAAACAGAGGATTCAAGCTAAAAGACAATGAGAAAAGTAATATATTAGAAACCAAAAAGAATGGCAATGTCTTTAGAATACTGGATGTATTGAATGTATAAATAACACAGCAAAGTGACCTGAGAATTTCAAAGAACACACAGCCTGTACTCCACATGTCCATTTTGAGTGAGTAGTATCCATCTGTAAGCAGACACTCTGGAGCTCTGTACCACCGTGTAGAGATGTATTCTGTGTGAGGAGGCTTGCAATACACACTCCTAGAGGAGCCAAAGTCTGCCAGTTTCAGGACATCATGCTATCCAGAAAATTAGTCATGAGTAAGTTTACAAATGGAAATTTATAACTAAACCATTTTTGACTCCTGGGGTTCTACTTACTTTAATTAAAATATTCTCTGGTTTCACATCTCTGTGGAAAATCCCATTGCTTAAAAAAGAGAAATATAAAAAGTCAACCTTTGTGTTTTTAAAAGTACAATTTAAAATGTATTAATCTGACTCGGTGAAGAAGAAAACAAATGAAAGCAAATTAACCATTACTTGATGTGTAAATGAACAGCAATGATAGAACCTACCTGTGCATATGATCCAGAGCTTTACAAAGCTGATACATGTAGTTTTTAACTTTGCTTTCAGATAAAGGATACTGTCTTCCTACAGTTGAATAAAGTTAAAACACATAATCACTATGTGTAGGGACTATAACTAATAAGCTGAGACTCCATTCATCCATAAATACACTATATGGCCAAAAGTATGTGGATGCCTGACCATGACCCCCATATTTGGGCCTTCCCCAAACTTTTGCCACAAAGTTGGAGGCACATGATTGTCTTATACTGTAGCATTATGATTTCCCTTCACTGGACCTAATGGGCCTAGCCCAAACCTGTTCCAGCATGACAATGCCCCTGAGCACAGAGCGAGCTCCATAAAGACATGGTTTTCCAAGGGTGGTGTGGAAGAATTCGACTGGGCTACATAGAGTCCTGATCTCAACACCACTGAACACCTCTGGGATCAATTCGAACACCACCTGTGCACCAGGACTTCTTGTCCGACATCATTGCCCAACCTCACTAATGCTCTTGTGGCTGAATGGGCAAATCCCTACAGCAACATTCCAAAATCAAGTGGAAAGTCTTCCCAGAAGAGTGGAAGCTGTTATAGCAGGCCAACTCCATATTAGTGCCATGTCTTTGGAATTGGATGCTCAACAAGCACATATGGGTGTCATCAGAAGGTGTCCATATGCTTTTGGGCATATACAGAGTGTCCCAAAAATCTCCACACATGTCTTCCAAAACTTTTCATACTTAGTTTATATATATTTTTTTTTCTGATAGCCTTTAAGAATGCCTTTGACAAAAGAAGAACGTATTGAAATTTTTCTTATGGCTGGATCGGGAAGCTGTTGCAAGGTTGCGATGGACATACAATTACATGCGTAACAATAGATTGTGTTAACACGAGTTCATCATGAGAAGGAGAGACGACTACATGTGTGTTTACAAAGAAATAGCAATCGTAGAGGATGTTTTGTAAATAAAGTTACATTTTGCCAAAAAGTGTTAATTTCCCCTATGTCTGAAGACTTTTGGGACACCCTGTAGTGTAGCTTATGATATTACTTTTGAGTTACACTGTTTCGAACTGAAGTATGAAAGTAAAATTACATTGGAGAAACAGCTTTAGCCCCAAGCCCAATGATCTGGTTAGACCTAGGTAATGGCAGAAAGCTTAAATTACACCAAACCAGCTCCTTATTATGTACTTATTCTTGTTAAAATGGATATTATTTGAAATACCTCTAATCAACTCATAGATATTCATCTCCATAAGTTCACATATCAAAGACAAGGTCCTTGTGTCTTGGTCGCTGAAAAGAACATAATTAGCCTGAGATCAGTCCTTTGTAGTAAACTACAGGAAAATAATCCAGAGATGACTATTAATATTAATTCATTTTCTTTCAAAATTTTTGTGTACTTACAATATTACTTCATGAAGCTGCAGTATATTAGGATGTAAACTCAGTCTCTTCATTGCTTGGACCTCACGGAGGTTGTGTGCCTGTTCCAGGCTGGGTAAAGAGGTTAGCTGAGCCAAATGCTTAATTACAAATGTCAAGACACCATTTAAACATCAATTATTCAAAATGTTCAGCTAGAACAAACTGCTCATTTCACATGAAAAGAGAGATAAGCAGGTGGAGGAGATCTTGTCAGACAGACTGATATGTCTCAAAAACAATGAGAATCCTAAAGGAGGAAAGCCCTGAATGATTCAGGGAACCCAAAGCTAGACAGGAGCCCTGGCACATGTCTTTAAGGAAGCAACCGTTGGAGTGAGATGGGTTGCCCAAGAATTTAGTGACCTTTCGACTTAACTCAGAAGTGGGAAGATGGCGTTCAGAATTATGTCATTTTCGATCTCCATGCATCTGAGATACAGAGTTGGGTAAACACACAGACACCTCTATGCTCATCTTTTGTTAGCTACAAGCTAGCCAGGTAACTGTGATGGGTGATATATATTTTCCTCCACAAATCAGTGAACTGTATAGTTAATGTTATAGATTTAACAAGCTATAATGTCTGCATATTGATTGATCTAAAGCAAATACTTGTATATACAGCATAACTCATTTGAAGGTAAGAAGTGCTACTTTGTTTACTGCTAATGCTGTGAACCGCCATGTTGATTTGACGTGAAACTTGTTGAACTTGGGGGAACTCAGAATTGAGGCACCCAGCCTGCAGGTGGAGGAGATCCATCCACTTGGGAATTCATCCCAAGTAGGAATTCCAAGTTGAGAGGGGGTTTTCTTTGATTTTTCCTGGTTGAAGGTCGGTGACCTCAATTAGAGTTGTGACCTCTAATTGAAGGCAGCACAAGCAAATTGTCAATGCCAACTCTTTATTTAAGATGAGCCTTGAAGGCTCATCAATTGCATTATGAAATTGAATAATCATTTTGGGACTGATTTTCGCCTGTTGGTTCTGATTGGATTTGCATTTTATTTTAGAATCTAATCCATTTATAAATTTTATGTTGTGACTGTGTGTGATGTTGACTGACATGACACAAATCCTTGTTTGATATTGAAGTGGGAAAAAAAAATCAGATTGATGTATCCCATACAGCAATTTCACCTTTATGCCTCCTTAAAGGTACAGACAGGTTACAAATTAAAGGAAAAACTGGTGGCTGTATTATGCTGTGTTATTTTGCTTGCATGGTTTGGGCCCTTAGAGGAAAGGATGACTGTAAAATGGTTATTGGTTATTCTGATCACCTTTATCATATGATGAAACATTTCTATCCTGCTGGAAGTGCTCTCTTCCAGGATGACAGTGTACCCATCAACAGGGCATGCAGGCTGCTAATGAGTATGAGTATGAAGTAATGCTTTGATGAGTATGAAAATAACGTAAATCATATACTATGGCCTTCGCAGCCACTAGATCTCAAGTGAAAACCTATGAGAGATTTAAACATCACCTGAGGGAATAGCTTTTGGAAGGATGATATTCATCCCTCCAGTACTGTTCCAGTGACTTGTATAACCTATGGCAAGGTGCACTGATGCTGATCTAGTAGCATGTGGCGGCCCACCACCTTATTAAGACGCGTTGTGTTGATTTTTCCTTTAATTTGTCACCCGTCTGTACATAAAGGGTTAAACAGATAAGCGCGTGCCGCAGTGACCTCACTCTGCCTAGGTCATTACCAGGGCGACCCCAAAGCTGGAAGAGGGATTGGGAAGTGTGTGCCTCTTGCTTTGTTTTAACCCACCCAGCTGTTAAAACATGACAAAAAGGAAGGAACCAAAAGCTACGCGTACCTGTTAATGCTCTGCTTCATAGTTTTACACGCATAGTGTTTCCCGTCCTTAAGGTTTTGCACCCTCATCACTTCGGAAAACGTGCCTTCTCCGATTTTCTTTATTATTTTGTAATCTACGGTGCACAGAAATAAAATTGCTTTATTAATTTCAAACATGTCACAACTTGGTCCATTTTTTATGCGTATACTGTTTCATGACTATGATGCCTTTGTCTACAGCCACCTACGTTAGCTATCTAGCGTTAGCGAGAGAATAAGTCATAACGGGCTACAAAGCTAACCTAAATGCTAACTAAATGGCTAAACGCGTTATTTTTCATCAAACGTTTTCACGGTTTTCTAACTTACTGTCCATTCTTCAGTACAAGCCCAGGTTGTACTGACAGAGCAAGAAAGGCTTTTTGATTGTACACATCGCTACTGCTACATTCTACCCGCTACGTTATTAGCTGCTTATTTAATGAATTAAAAAAAAAAAAAAAAAAAAAAAAAAAAAAAAA
>CM040463.1:22345321-22364425 GCA_022758105.1 Pangasianodon gigas | reverse complement strand
CCGCGCGCGCCTGAACTCTGACCCATGCGCTGAACCAAACGAAAAACTTAATAAACAATACACTACACAACTACATAAGCGTGTTTTCTTCTATATTTTGTGTAGTTGTGAAATGCTTTACACAAGCATATTTTCTGTTATATCAGGTAATGCTGTATATATTATTCGAGAGATCATTTGTGACATTTTTACAAAATGTCAGGGCAGTGCTATACGGGACAGACGCGTATGATGTTAGGAAGGAAACTTACCTTTTTTGGCGAGATAATTTGTAAGCGCAAGATTAGCTTCCGAGCACAGCTTCTTGCCGTTGTCCGTCTGATGCATTGCATAGATGATCAGAGGATTTATTTTTCCCTGCAACTAACCAACAAATTTTCATTCCAATGGTATAACCGTGTAAAATGTCCAAAGGGATTCGAAATGTCACTTGTAGTTAAATTCCAGTTTCAGTCCCAATGCTTGATGATAAACACGACGTCTTAGTGGCATTAGTATTCTGATAACATATCTAACATTTTAGTTTTTGCTAACCAATAATTAACTTATTTCGTTTTTTCCCACTATTTTTCAATCTATATTTAAGATTCTAATAAAATAGCGGAAACCTAAGCACAAAAATACGGCGGGAAATATGCCATGCCCCATTCCCACACGGATATTAACTGTTCGATATTAATATGGCTCTCTCTCAGTATTTATGAATGACCGCCTTCTCCAGACATCTCCAACAGACTTCGGCTTTTCCCTGAGAAAGCACTCAGGCTTCCGTAGAACATAGCGCGTGCGCAGTGCTCGTTTATGAGGACGTGTGGTGGTGCTCAGCATAGTGAAAGTTGTAATTTGTGTACCTCGATGACACAATGAAAAGCAGATTCAATACAGTGGACATTAGGGCAGTGATTGCCGAGCTCAATGTCAAGTAAGGAATAAAATACATCCAATACGCACCAAGTAAGCCAGCTAGCTGCTAGCACGGGTACTGCTAAGTTGATCGTCAGAACATGGTTACACATCGAGAATCAAATGATCCCTCTGAAACTCTGTAGAGTAGTAACATGTTAAAGTAGCTGACTTTTTGCTAATAGATTTATTAGATCTCGTTTCAACTTGTGTAAATAAGCCACGAATTGTCCTCTATTGATTAGGTGTTTAAAAAGAGTTCTAGCAGAGTATGCATGTATCACACTTGAATAGCAAATGTGTAATTATTGAGCATGTAGTGCTCTAATTAGGTCTGTCATAGTGGTTTCTATACCTTGTGTAGGGTGATATAGGTCTAATAAGAACTCGTGGCCTCCATTATTTTTGTTACTTTTTGTCTAAAATGTATCATTCATGTTACTGCAGCTATGTGGGGATGCGAGTGTACAACGTCTACGACATTGACAACAAGACCTACCTCATTCGCCTACAGAAGTAAGGGACCACAATGTTAAAACACTTCTCATGACTATACTGTTTCATGACCCAACCCAAAGAGATGTGTATGAATCAAGTGCACATGTTATAATGTATATGTCCAGCTATGTTAGAGATTAACCGTGTGGATAGAACCATGTAACTAGCATCTACAGGAACATGAAGGCTACTCTAGGCAACTGCAAAAATTACTGTGGTATTTGGTTTCCTTGAAATGATTTTTTTTTTCAGGCCGGACAGCAAAGCCGTCTTGTTGATCGAGTCGGGCATACGGATTCACTCCACAGACTTTGAGTGGCCCAAAAATGTCATGCCCTCTGGTTTTGCTATGAAAGTATGTTGTATCCTGGTCTGTATGTTCTCTTTGACTCATTTGTAATAGTAATTTAATGTGTTATGTTTGCTGAATGTTTTCTTTGCAATGTTGCTTAAGTGCAGGAAACACCTGAAGTCCAGGAGACTGGTACATATAAAACAACTAGGTGTGGACAGGATTGTGGACATTCAGTTTGGCTCTGAAGAGGCTGCGTACCACCTTATAGTTGAGTTGTATGACAGGGTAAGAGAAATTTGATATGATTTGTAGAGATGGCACAATACCATTTTTTTTTCAGATGTCAATACTGAAACCTTGAGTATCAGTTGATATAGGTACCCAGCCAATATTTTATTCTTTAAAAACTACTAAGCTTTAAAAAAAAAAAAAAAAGTAACTGATACACTGCTCTTAGAAAATACAGGAAAAAATACATAGGTAAAAACATGACACACAAAACCACAGCTTTTTAAAAAATTCAGTGAAACTTTTTCACACAAAAATCAGTTACACTGTAAATTTAATAAAGTATAAATATAATGAAATCTTAACAAAAAATACAATTGAGTGTTTTTATATAATAACAATATATAATGTATATATATTTTCAGTTTCAAAAAAATATTTTTGCAAATCTAATTCCAATCTTTTCCATTTGTTACAGGATCGGATCTAATTTGTGTGTTTTTTTTTTTTTATCCGATATCTGATCTACAATTTTTTTTGTTCCTGGGTTTCAGATCTGTGACATCTCTAATGATTTCTCTCCCTTTAGTTATCATTATCATAACACTATTCTGAGTTGAGTTACTTTCTACAGTAGTACTCTAATGCCCACTGCCCTGCAGTGTTTAAAGGCTTCCTTAACACTGAAATTCCTGATATAACTGACCAACTTATATTGAACCCCTGACTGAAGTTGCTCTAAAAGTTCACTGCTCTAATAACATGTTGCTAAACTTTACTGAACTGTAAATATTACATTGGTATAGACGGATACTTTATTGATCCTCTAAGGAAAAAAGACTTTTTCTTACAGCCAAACAGAGTACAGTAAACAAATAAAGAGCAGTATATACACAGTAAGTAGCAACCCAATAGGAATAGGTGGTAAATAGGCAAGAAGTTGAACACAGAATAAACACTATGGGTGAATACCTCTCTTCAAAGTCTAATATTTGATAGTGTTATTCAACATTGTATAAATAGCTCAATTAGAGTCAAAATTTTAAAAGACATCATATTAATTTTTGCCTCCTAAGCATTTTCTTTAAAGATTGTTTTGAAACACAGTTTTTTAAGCAATAAATTTTTTTTTTTGACAAAACACTGGTTTCAAAAGTATTAGCACCCTTACTGTTAGTATTTTGCAATGACTGCCCTGGAGAGAATAACAGCATTCCTGTAATTTCTAACAAGGTGGAGACATTTTAGAGGGATCTTGGTCCACTCCTCCATGCAGAACATTATAAGTTCCTTTATATTCTTGGTCTATGCATGTAGACTTCAAAGAGTTCAAATTCCGAGACTGAGCTGGTCTTTGCAAATCATTGATGTTGTGTTTCTTTAACCATTTCTTTGGTGAAGTGTTCCTTATTATCTTGTGGAAAGCCCTATTGCCAAATCTTAACCCCGTGGCAGAGAAGCAACCAGGTTTTGGACTAAAATATCATGGTACTTGGCAGAACTTATGATCACATCAATCTTCATGAGTTCTTGAACCACCAGCCACACAACAGCCCCAAAGCATCAATGCCACACCCTAATATTTAAAGGTGGGGTATCAGGCACTTTTCGTTGAATGCAGTCCCCCTTTTATCACTGAACATGATGATGGTGTGCATGACCATCAAAAAAGATGTTTGATAATTATGTTTGTTGAAGTTTTGGTGCTGTGTTGTGAGACGCTCTCAGGATTTTTCTTTCTTGCAATGATTCCAAACAGTGGCATTTAACACTTGATTTTGAAACCTGACAATCACAAAGATCAACCAAACTCAATACAATATAAAAAGAATAATTTTGAAATTGTGATCTTTGGGCTTTTTTCTCTCCTTCACCATCCTTCTCACTGTTTCTAGTTATATGATCCCTTTTTTACGATTCTAATTGTGCTTAATGGTATTGTAACTGCTTATATATGATTTATATCCCTTAACTGTTTTGTGCATGTCAACAACAGTCCCTTTTGTTTTGGAAGTTATTTGTTTTTTCCCATGGAAAAGGAATTTTTCTTGTGTGCAACCTTGAAACAGGTCATGGTTAAAGGCAAAAGAGCTCGTGAACACTGAGAGCAAATGAAAAATTAGTGTTTCATGACACTTTGTTTGAATTTATTTAAAATATCCCTTAGGAGTGTCAATAACCTTGGCATACATGTTTTAGAAAGTGTATATATACACACACACACACACACACACACATATATATATATATATATATATATATATATGTATATATATATATATATATATACACACACACACACATACATACAGTATACGTATATATATGATGCAGTGATTTTTTTTGCAAGCATTTATCTGTCTATTTGTTTAATCAAGCTGTATCAAGGTCTTATTTAATTTGTGTGGTTTGCATTTGCAGGGGAACATAATCCTGACAGATCATGAGTATACCATACTGAACCTGCTGCGCTTTCGTACCGCTGAGGCAGAGGATGTGAAAATTGCAGTGAGAGAAAGATACCCCATAGAGAATGCCAGGCCTTCTGAACCCCTTATCAGCCTGGAGAGGTGAGAGAGATTATTCTCTTTTAATCAAACTGGCAAGTTACTGAATTGACCTATAACAGATATTTGCACCGTTGTATCAGAAATGGAATCAAAGTTACTGCTTCACGGTAAGCTTAGTTATTGCTCAGTTGCTAAGTTATTTTCATTAACTTTCAATAATATATAATAATAAAATATAATATAACAGTGACTCAGAGCATGTGAGAACCACAGGAATCCAAAACAATCCTGAATGTAGATTTTTTAGAATTATGACATGCTGTTGTTGACTGGACATTTTTGTTTTTGTTTGGGTTACAGATTTCAAATAGACCAACCAACCCATAATTTTCAATGAACTTTCCTGTGGAACATACAGTTGAGGGCAAAAGTTTACGTACACCTAGGTTAAAGATATTCAATCTCAGTTTTTCACAGCTGTACACACTTCATGTTGCCATTTCTTTTGGCAAGTCAATTAGGGCATCTGCTTTGTTCATATCAGAGGTAGTTTTAAAACAATCAATTAGAGACAGATTTTTGTTGGCTTTAATTCACTAATAGCGGAATTTCAGTTGGTCAAACGTTTTCATGCACTATTTCATTAAACAGTCTGGAAGATACCAGAAATTGATGTAATGACTTTTAGAATTTTAGACAAAAAATTAACTGTTTGGCCATAATTATCAGCGCTGTGTGTGAAGGAGAAATTGTGAGGATTTAATCCGAAGAACACCATCCGAGCTTTGAAGCATGAGCATGGTTGCATCATGTTGTGGGGGTGTTTTGCTGGAAAAGGGACTGGTTGCAGAAAAATTGATGGCATCATGAGGAAGGAGGGCAATCTAGAAATACTGAAGCAACAACTCAAGACAAACTTGGTTGCAACTGGGTCTTCCAGTAGGACAGTGATCCTAAGCATACCTCCAAAGTTGTAACAAAATGATTTAAAGACAACAAAGTGAAAGTACTGGAGTGGCCATCACAAAGCCCTGACCTGAATCACGTAGAAAGATTGTGGAGTGAACTAAATAAAAAAAAGGTTGTCTGCGTAAGGAGGCTCTTTGTTAGACCACATACTAACAAAGTGTATATAAATGATTGACCCACTGAAAATCTGATATAGTAAATAAAAGCTGAAATTAATCTGTCTCTTAGCTATTATTTTGAAATGTCCTCTTAGGAAAATAAAGTAGATACCCTAATTGACAACACAGGAAATGTATGGCACCATGAAATGTGTGTAGGGAAAAATTGAGTTTGAGTGTCTTTAGCCTAGATGTATGTAAACCTTTTGCCTCAACTGTACAAGCTGATATTATGTAAAACCAAAAACGGAGAAACTTGAATTTAAAGATTTCATTCCAATTCCACTGAAAGACTCCTCACCCACCTCTACATTTATAACCTAATCTACTGATGGAAAAACAACATTACTGCCAAAATTTAAATAATTATACTGTGTAAGTTTACAATAGGAAATCAGTTTTCACATCAGTCTCTCTATCATCACCTCAGGTAAAAGTCACTCCTGGCATTTAAAACACTAGCCTTATCACTCACTTGACTGTTCTCTGTCCGCTCTTACATCAGTGGAGAAATAATAACCGATTAATTTGGTCATTTCTGCTCTGTTGTCTAAATTTCTTGTTTTAATATCTTTATTAGGTCATTTATAAATTTCTTTCTTTTGAGAGGTGGTATCTGGTTACAACCTGAATTGATTAGGCTTATGTCAATTTTGGTATGGCATGTAACTATCCAAAAATATGAGAAAAGTATTGCATTCATTGAAAAGCACACTTAGCTAGCATGATTTTAGACAGACTGAATGCATTTACTCCTGCATTTGTTAAATTGTTTCCTTACTCATCAAGACAAAGTTAGAATTAAAAGATTTCCATATCTTTTTGCTAAATTGCCAAGTTTTCTTAACATAGATATGTCAAAGTGTGTAATTGGTAGAAAACCTCAATTATGGTCTTTTTTTCCCCCGCTATTTATGGCTGTTTTCCAGAACTCAGCCAATACAATGTTTGATGGGTTTTCCCGGAAGACCACACATTCATAGGTTCAGCTTTTGTGTAATGTTACTATTATGTGTTTGTTTTTTTGCAGGCTTAAAGATATTTTATCCAAAGCTCAGAGTGGAGAGCAAATAAAAAAGATTCTAAATCCCCACCTTCGTAAGTGTTACTGTTGTGCAGAATATTATCTAAATGGTTTCTTATAACATTGGTCTTTTACTTTTTAGAGTTTCTTTTACTTTATTCCCACAGCATATGGAGGTACTCTAATTGAACACTGCCTTATAGAAGTTGGTTTTCCTGGTCTTTTGAAAATGGACTGTCAATTTAACATGACAGAAGGTTTGTTTTCCTGTTTTTGTGATAATTCAAGGTACCCAGAAATGAAAGCCAGTTACTGTATACACAGTACTTATATTGCTTCATAACCATTCAAGGAGTTAAAAACAGTGCTAAACTGTGTTATCCTGCAGCTGGACCAAAACTTATGGAGGCTTTGCAGATGGCAGAGAGCTATATGGAGAAAGCAGCAAACTTTAACGGAAAGGTTGGAATTAATATTGAATTTGAATTTGAATGTTGAATTATTAATATTTTATAAGTGTGTTTGTGTGACTTTCCTTTGTGAAAGGGTTACATCATTCAGAAAACTGAAAAAAAGCCAAGCATGACTCCAGACAAACCACATGAAGAGTTGCTCACGTAAGATCATTACATCATATTATTATATTATTATTATTCTTTAGTTTAAAGTATAGGCTTTCTGTTATTTCCTCGTGACCCTGTCTTTGGTTTGATAGGTATGAAGAATTTCACCCATTTTTATTTACCCAACACTCAAAGAGCTCATATGTTGAATTTGAGTCTTTTGATAAGGTTTGTAGTTCATTTTGTAACTGATTTTGATTTTAATTATGCTACTCTGAGCTTTTTTCTTTTTCATCATCCCTTTTTTTTCTCTCAGGCTATCGATGAGTTTTTCTCCAAGATGGAGAGTCAGAAGATTGATATGAAAGCACTTCAGCAGGAGAAACAAGCCCTGAAAAAGCTTGAGAATGTGAGAAAGGATCATGAGCAAAGGTTGGAGGCTCTACATCAGGCCCAGGTGGGGTATTCAAAGTGAATCATTGTTTAATTTTAAACTTTTATTTGCTCAGAGTATACTTTTTCCTCAAGACAGTTCAGTAACAAGAAACTAGGCTACATAGCCACAGCCATTCCATAGCAAGGACTCTAGGAAAACTAAACTGGCTGCCCTCTCTGTGTGGACGGTGACATACTCTCTTTCCTGTCAATCAGAGTGAAAATTGTGGGTGTCTGTGAGCTCATGAATGAAGGAGACAGTTAGCGCTTTACATGTACAATTATGTCATTTGGCAGACGACCTTATCCGGAGTGACTTACATTTATCTTACTTATACAACTGAACAGTTGAGGGCCTTGCTCAGGGGCCCAGCAGTGGCAGCTTGGCAGTGCTGGGATTTGAACTCATAACCTTCTGCTCAGATGTCGCTGTTGTGTGATGGGGAGAGCAAGTTAGAGGTTGGGAATTGGGAAATGACCAAATTAGGAGAAAATGGGATAAAAATAAAAATAAATAAGCTCCATATCCAATAAAATATAAAGTTAAATATAAGTATGTAAAACTAAAAAAAAAAACACAACCCAAAAACTACTAAAATACTAAAATTGCACACTAAATATTGTTACTAGAAAGAAAAAAGTATTGTCTAAACTAAAATAATAGGGTTTAACTAATGGCACTAATAAGTGATGACTTATTTTCATAGTTAAGCATTAGAGGATCTGATATTAATTTGTAAGGATGAACTTTTTGAACGTGGTAGATAAATGCTTGTTCTATTTCATGGCTGCACCTATAGGTATATATCTGTAGTTATATTTCAGCAGCCCTTTAACACTTTAGCAAGTTATGTTGAAAGACCTTTGTGAAAGCTGGTTTTGGCAGTCATTGTGCTACATTTTTTTAAATTTAAAATTTACAATGATTTGACACGTAATTACTTAAGATATGTGATATTTGAAATTGAAAATCTGTAAATATAAATTGGTGTAAAAAGATATAAATGTATATATTCCTGCAAATTGACAATTTTGTGAATGTGAAGAGACATTTGATCTGTTAAAGTCATCTCAGTTTACACTTATATATGAAATGCCTGAGCTTGTGTTATTTTGGTTGATGATATTGACAGAGACCAAAGGACTCTATGTTGCACAATAGGGGTTTTGATGATATACTGGTACAGGGGTATACTGTGTTTGACTGTGTTGATATACAGTAGATATATAGTTAGAGTTATGCAATAGTGATAAAGATTGCACTGCTGCTGCATGTAAATGCATAAATGTTAAATAAATGCAAAGTTGCATGCAGACACTGTCCATTTTGTTATTTGCATCTTTTTCTCCTATTCACCCCTGGCGTTTATTAAATAATGCTTTATGAAATACAAATGTAATATCAATGTTTTGTAGGAGGTGGACCGTTTGAAGGGTGAGTTGTTGGAAATGAATCTCCCCATTGTAGAGCGAGCTATTCAGGTGGTGCGCAGTGCTCTGGCTAATCAGGTGGACTGGGCTGAGATCAGCTTAATTGTCAAAGAAGCTCAAGCAGCTGGAGATCCCGTGGCATGTGCAATTAAAGAGCTGAAACTACAAACCAACCACATCACTATGCTACTGAAGTATGTTACTCTAGCTTCTGCTATCTATGAATCCCCTTTGCCTTGGCATATTATATTATAGATGACTAAAAACCTTTATAAATCTCTTCTCTTAAGCGTTATAACAATCCATCTTTTAATTTTGTAGCAGTCCATTTCTACACTCTGCCGTAAACTCCTTAATATTAATTTCATTTATTAACTATATAAACAAGATTGACTTGACTTGAAAGATTTATGAAAACAGACATTTACATATTTAGGTACCCTTCTCATATTCAAATGTGTGTGTGCACAGGTGAGAGTGCAAGTGAGTTTTCTTGCAGCTATCTTGTCTGTCTTGAGTCAAAATGATTGAAACTTGATAATAAAAATATAATATAAATATGATTTTTCATGTTCAGCTAAGTATGCGGAGAGAAGTGTGTTAAATTTCACATTGAACAGTTCATTTTTAGTATTGTTCCACTATTTGTAAGAATTAAAATTGTGTCAATATTGACTTGAACAACAAAATTTGTGTTAAAACCATAAATGGACTTTTTTCATTGAAGTATTATCACACTTGCTATTGAGTTTGAGCTGACAATGAAAAATAAAACTTTCACCTTACAGGAATCCATATATTGGCCCAGAGGAAAGAGAGGAAGAGGAAGAAGTTTCAGAAGATACTAAAGAAGGCTCTGAGCAGCCAAAGGGGAAGAAAAATAAGAATAAAGACAAAGGACAGAAGGGCAAGATCCAGAAGAATAAACCCATACTGGTGGACGTGGACCTTGGTTTATCTGCTTATGCCAATTCAAAAAAGTAAGTACTCAGGGTCATAAACATGATAACGTATAATTGCAAATTGTAGGAGATAATCCAGGAACAGTCGTATAGTTTGATGTTGCAATTTCAGATTTTTTTTGTTTTTCTTTGTCTGTAATTGCTATCGATATATTTAGTCATGTGAACTATGACTACATTACGTGACACTGAATGTTATTTTAGTTCCTTACAGGATGAGCTCACATGGGACATGCATATGGGGTGACACACGCTTTTAGACAAATGTTGTTACAAATCAGAGTCATGGTAATATTATTGAGACTTGAATGAAGTTATTGCCTTTGACTTTTTTAAAAATTTGAATTGATATTGATTTCACGTGGAAATTGTTGTATAATCTGACATTCAATTGAAATATAAAAATGTTAAGCACATTCCTTATTTATTTTTGCAGTATAGTGGTGAATGTGATTTTGTTTGAGCCTCAAATGCATTTCAGTTCAGACTTGTAAATGAGATGCTTGATACTGGTTAATAATATTGGGCCTCATTTATCAATCTTTTAGTAAAGTTATGTGTGAATGTTTGCATAAGCCAAACCGAACTAAAAATTTCCCCCTGGATTTACAAAAGTTTCAGGAACATGCTTTTTTTCTGTCCATGTACAAATGTTGATAAATGGCAATCACCCATAAATGCATATGGAACAGCTGATTTGCATTTAGTGATGCCCACAAAACTGCTAAGCTCACAGATCAGAACAAAATAACTATTAGCAGCCAAAAAAGAAGAATTTCTCAATGGCAGAAGTGGAAGTACTTTTGACTCACGTCTACCAGAATAAAAAATATTATTTTGCAGCATAACCAGTGGAGTCATAGAACCTGAAAAGGCCAAAATACGGAGAGAAACCAAGAGTCCTTACTGGATGCTGTCCTAGAAAAGCCGGACGCTATGGAGGACACTGCAGCAACTCTTAAGGGACATGAGTTTAAGTTTAATACAAATATGCCAATCACTGCAAAATGTGAAAAGGTGAAAGTAAAGCTTGTTATGTAAATTAAACTGATGGCTGAATTTCTCCTGCTTATGCAAGCAATATTTGCATTACAGATGCATGATGAGGTTCTGACATGCAGTAACTGTGGCAGGTTAGGGCTGAAAGAGAAAGAATGTGTTCTGATGTATTCAGTAACATGCCGGATTATGGCACGCAGCACATAAAGGGGTATACGGCTCATTGTAGGTCGAGACATACCAGATCAGTGACTTTTATCTCTTTGAAATGTGCCAATAGTAAGAAATCCGAGAACGGACAAAACTTGGACATGCAGAGAAATGACACAGGATCTTTTTGTTGGCTGAACTAGTGCTGGCTCGAAAGTGTTGTACAGCATTAAAAGAAGGTGCCATGGCAAACAGAACCAACCAACCAACCAGCTAGCATTCATCGTCCAAAAAAAAACAAACCGTCCCTAAATATCCGTTCCATCCAGCGTGCAGCACATGGTAATTCTTCCAATATCAATTCTGTCATTTGCACTGCTTCGGCTTATGGCTACTATATGCACCCTCCTTTTATACAGTGGCATTTCTTCTTAATTGAACGACTAGTCTGTTCCTCTTTCAGCTGCTCCTGTTAGGGGTCACCATCGCGGATCACTGGTCCGCGTATTTGATTTGGCACAGTTTTTATGTCAGATGGGGTTGGGGGTTGGTCCCCTGGCCGGGAATCGAACCTGGGCCATAGCGGTGAGAGCGCTGTGACTTAACCACTAGTCCTCCACAGCTAGTCTAATTTGTCTTAAAATGGATTTGGGTTGTCTTGCTGTCTTTATTTTTTATATTTAATATGAATGCCATTATTATGAAACAGCAGGATTTCAAATTATAAAATTTATGTGTATAATTGAAATAAAGAAGCAGTTTAAACTTGACAGTGTGATCTATATATTAAAATGCAGTAACTCCTTTGCAAATAATGACTTGAAGTCAATCAGTCAAGATTTATATTAATTAGTCTTCTTATGCATAAATTGTCATGAGTAGGATATGAATGCTCTCAGAATTTACAGCATTTTCATGAATACCTAATTTCTTGAGTAAATTTTCAGAAGAAAGATTTACGAATAAATCTGTTTGTATCCAGCTTGATAAATGAGGCCCATTTGTGTGTACAATAAGATGTCTGCTGGCTGTCAATAATATACTGCCTTAGTAAAAATGAACAAAATAACCTCTCAGATATTATGACCACAAGCGGAATGCTGCCAAAAAGGAGCAGAAAACAGTTGAGGCAGCAGAGAAGGTAAAAAGAGAACAACACAATACTTCCAAATTAAATATTGTATTACTGTATATGCAGGGGAAATTATGAATTACTGTTGGGTGTTTTTTTGCTCAAGGCCTTTAAGTCTGCTGAGAAAAAGACCAAGCAAACCCTTAAAGAAGTCCAGACAGTGACAACAATTCAGAAAGCCAGAAAAGTCTTCTGGTGAGACAGTTTTTAAAAGGATTTTAAGGGTTATAGATACATTTCATATATCCCAAAAATTCTGATGACTTTCTGTTTATTACCAGGTTTGAAAAGTTCCTGTGGTTTATTAGCTCAGAGAACTACCTCATCATCGCTGGGCGGGACCAGCAGCAGAATGAGATGATAGTTAAACGTTACCTGCGACCAGGTACAAGAGTTTAAATTAGATTTTGTTTCATTGTATTGTAGGTGTCCTTATTTCCCTCAAGTTTGAGTGAAAAATGTCTTTTCTCAGGGGACATCTACATCCATGCTGATCTTCATGGAGCCACAAGCTGTGTTATCAAGAATCCGTCTGGTACAACAATTTTAGTAAATTTTTTAACGTTAAAATTATTTTATGATTCAGTGGTTTGATGAGGAGCATTTTTATTAGACTCCTAAGTGGGAATTACTATCAGTTTTAGGGTAGACACTAAAATGTTTTGCAAATTCCATAGCAGTAAACTGCATAAAAATATAAGGAATAAAACATGACAGGTTATGCTGTTATAGGAAAATAACAACAGGGTGGTGTGATGTGGCCCGATGCCAAGTAGAGGGCTGCACCCTGAAGTTACTTAGTTTAAAATGTCTTGAAGTGATTTATTCCTCTTCTACAACATAAATTTGCCAATGATTATAATTATTTTATTTATTAAATGACATACGTAATTACATACGATCATACTTTTAACCACTTATAGTTACACTATATGGCCAAAGGTATATGGACACCTGACCATCACACCCATACATGGGCCTTCTCCAAACTGTTGCCACAAAGTTGAAAGCAGACAATTGTCTAGAATGTTATTGTATGCTGTAGCTTTAAGATTCCCTGGAATGACGGGACCAAGCCCAAACCTTTTCCCGCATGTTGCTGTACACAAAGCCATGTCCATAAAGACATGATTTACTAAGGTTGGTGGGTTAGAACTCGAGTGGCCTGGACAGAGCCCTGACCTCAATCCCACTGAACACCTTTGGGACGAACTGGAATGCCAACTGTGTACCAGGTTTCCTTGCCCTACATCGGTGTCTGACCTCACTGATGCTCTTGTGGCTGAATGGAAAATTCCCACAGCCATGTTCCAAAGTCTAGTGGAAAGCCTGACCAAAAGAGTGGAAGCTGTTATAACTGCAAAGGGTGGGACCAGCTTTGGAATGGGATGTTGAACAAGCATATGCAGGTATGATGGTCAGGTGTCCACATACTTTTGTGCATATTGTGTACATTTAATGTACAAGACCATTCAAGAAACAAGTTAGTTCCTGTTATCATTTAGGTTATAGTCACTATAACCAGTCGTTTCCTCACCAGCCTTTCTTGTTAAGACACAAGAAGACACAGCTTATCTTGTTACTGAGAAATCGGTAAGTTCAAAGTCATGTGTCCTGAAGACTTTCCTATGGCAGAAAAGTTACTGACTGCACTGCCCTGACACTTGCAACTTCTTCCATAATTGTTAACTAAATGTCTCCTTACAGAACGCTTCACCATGTCAATGATTATATATTTTTTTGTTAAATAACATGTTAAATATCCCATTTTTTTTAAAGATCCATTAATTAGTATGCTTAGACTATGTGGCGCATAGTTCTTGTGAATTAGCTGTTAATATAGAAACAATAATGTACAGTGACATTAAAAAAAGTATTTGCCCCCTTCCTGAGTTCTTCTATATTTTGGTAATTGTTACACATAATTTTTTAAGATACTCAAACAAAATTTTATAAAAGACACAGACTTCATGAGTAAAGATAAACGATGATTTCATTAATTGAGGGAAAAAGTTATCCAACACCAAATGGCACTGTGTGAAAACTAATTGCCTCTTAGTTATTCAATCAAACAGTTACCCAGATTTAATTGCCAATTGGGTTAAATTAGTTAAATTTGACTAGTCACATCCAAGCTTGATTACTGCCAGCCCTGTTGAATCTAAACCTGACTTAAATAGAACCTTTCCAGCCATGTGAAGTAGTTGAAAAGGTCTGAGATGAGAAAGATAGTTATTAAAATATATACCTTAGAAAGGGTTACAAAGCCATTTTTCAGACTCTGGGACTCCAGTAAACCACAGTGAGAGTCATTATCTCCAAATAGAGATAACTTGGAACAGTTGTGAATCTTCCTATAAGTGGCTGGCCTATCAAAATTCCTCCAAGAGCGAATCTTCCATCCAGGAAGTCATAAAAGAACCCAGACAAACATTTAAGGAACTGCAGGCCTTGCTCACCTCAGATAAGGTCGGGGTTCATTAGAAAGATTGGGCAAAAATTATATCCATGAGACAGCTGCAAGGCAAAAACCACTGCTAACCAAGAGGAAGATAAAGACTCTTCTCACATTTGCCAAAAAACACCTCGATGGGATATTGTTCTGTAGGCTGATGACTCGAAAGTGGAGCTTTTTGGAAGACTAGGCTGATGACTCGAAAGTGGAGCTTTTTGGAAAAAGTGGAGCTTTTTGGAAGACTTTTTGGTCCTATTACAACTCGCGTAAAGCTATCACAGCATTCCACAATAAGAACATCATAACAACAGTCAAACATGGTGGTGGTAGTGTAATATTGTGTGGCTACTTTGCTGCTTCAGAGCCTGGGCGACTTTCCATAATTAATGGGACAATGAATTCTGCTGTCTACCAGAAAATCCTGAAGGAATATGTCTAGCCATCAGTCCATGATCTGAAGCTGGGTTATGCTGAAAAACAGTTTGAAGCACAACAGCAATCCCACCTCTGAATGGCTAAAAGATACAAAATCAAGGGTTTGAGGGTCTAGTCAAAGTCCTATCTTGAACCCCATTAAAAAAATTCCACCAAAGTGTCTGAATTGTAACAATTCTGCAAAAAAATGTGGGCCACAATTCCTCTACAGCATTGCGAAAGACTGATCTCCAGTTACTGGAAGTGTTTGGTTGCAGTTGTTGCTGCTAAAGGTGGCACAACCAATTATTAAGTTTAGGGGGCAACTCTTCACATGGGTGTGATAGGTGTTGCATAAAATTTTTCCTTCAGCAAAAGTGATGATTTAAAAAATGTGTTTTATGTTTCCTCATGTACTCCTTGTCTTATATAACACTTTGTATGAGGATCTGAAACCATTTACTGTGACAGGTATGCAAAAATAGAGGAAATCAGGACGGGGCAAATAGTTTTTCATGAAAGCAATGAGCGCATTAATATAAATATGTAGTTAATTTCACTACTGCTAAAACTACTGTTATAAAAATCAAACACCTTCTAACTAATTACACTAAATGTATTTAAATATACTGTATTTAAATTTGTTATTATATTGTAGAATTTGTTAATATATTGTAGAATGTCATATTTGCACCGCATATATGCAGAAGGCTCTCCTCAGTGCAAGACACATGAAAGCCTGCTTGGAATTTGCAAAAAATTTTCAAATTTCATATTTTCATGCTTTCATGTGTTCTGCACTGAGGAGAGGCTTCCGTCTGGCCACTCTACCGTAAAGCCCAGATCAATGGAGTGTTGCAGTGATGGTTGACCTTCTGCAAGTTCTCCCATCCCCACACATGATCTCTGGAGCTCAACCAGAGTGACCATCGGGTTCTTGGTCACCTCTCTTACTACGGCCCTTCTCCCCCAATCGTTCGGTTTGGACGAGCGGCCAGCTCTAGGAAGAGTCCTGGTCATTCCAAACTTCTTCTATTTAAGAATTATGGAGGCCAGTGTGCTCTTGGGGAACCTTGAGTGCAGCAGAACTTTTTTGTAGCCTTCCCCAGATCTGTGCCTCGACACAATCCTGTCTCTGATCTCTGCAGGCAGTTCCTTTGACCTTGAGAGGATCTAGACTTAAAAGGGAGCCTATCCTCATCTGGGTGATAACTGATAGTGCAATTATAAATAAATCCCTTCTATAACTCTGTACTACATGGACAAATAGTGCAATTGTGCACCCAGTAAATTCCTTACAGTTTTCACATGAAGTCTGGTTTGTTGAACCAACCACAGTCCCCTGACGGAGACCTGAGTGCAGAACTGCTCACGGCAACCGCAGCTCCAAAGCCACCACAGCAATTGCAGTCTGAAGCCATAACTATACATCTGCCCATATGAGATCCCCAAGCCATCTTTATGGCCCCCAAGTGGCACCATCCCGAGCAATCCCAATGATCTTCATCTCAACTGATGAGAGCTCCAACCAGAAGTAGGGCGTCATGATGGATCAGGCAGGGCCGGAGATCAGAAGGGGACAGGATCACTGGTATCTCAGGAATAGCATGTGTAGCTCGACCGAGATATATATGTATATAATATATATATAATGTATACTATATTGCCAAAAGTATTGGGACACCCCTCCAAATCATTGAATTCAGGTGTTCCAATCACTTCCATGGCCACAGGTGTATAAAATCAAGCACCTAGGCATGCAGACTGCTTCTACAAACATTTGTGAAAGAATGGGTCGCTCTCAGGAGCTCATTGAATTCAAGCGTGGTACCGTGATAGGTTGCCACCTGTGCAATAAATCCATTCGTGAAATTTCTTCACTACTAAATATTCCACAGTCAACTGTTAGTGGTATTATAACAAAGTGGAAGTCAGCAACTCAGCCACGAAGTGGTAGGCCATGTAAAATCACAGAGCGGGCTCAGTGCATGCTGAGGCGCACAGTGTGCAGAAGTTGCCAACTTTCTGCAGAGTCAATAGCTACAGACCTCCAAACTTCGTGTGGCCTTCAGATTAGCTCAAGAACAGTGCGTAGAGAGCTTCATGGAATAGGTTTCCATGGCCGAGCAGCTGCATCCAAGCCTTACATCACCAAGTGCAATGCAAAGCATCGGATGCAGTGGTGTAAAGCACGCCGCCACTGGACTCTAGAGCAGTGGAGACGTGTTCTCTGGAGTGACGAATCATGCTTCTCTGTCTGGCAATCCGATGGACGAGTCTGGGTTTGGTGGTTGCCAGGAGAGCGATACTTGCCGGACTGCATTGTGCCAAGTGTAAAGTTTGGTTGAGGGGGGGGATTATGGTGTGGGGTTGTTTTTCAGGGGTTGGGCTTGGCCCCTTAGTTCCAGTGAAAGGAACTCTTAATGCTTCATTATACCAAGACATTTTGGATAATTTCATGCTCCCAACTTTGTGGGAACAGTTTGGGGATGGCCCCTTCCTGTTCCAACATGACTGCGCACCAGTGCACAAAGCAAGGTCCATAAAGACATGGATGAGCGAGTTTGGTGTGGAGGAACTTGACTGGCCTGCACAGACTCCTGACCTCAACCCGATAGAACACCTTTGGGATGAATTAGAGCGGAGACTGCGAGCCAGGCCTTCTCGTCCAACATCAGTGCCTGACCTCACAAATGCGCTTGTAGAAGAATGGTCAAAAATTCCCATAAACACACTCCTAAACCTTGTGGAAAGCCTTCCCAGGAGAGTTGAAGCTGTTATAGCTGCAAAGGGTGGGCCAACTCCATATTAAACCCTACGGATTAAGAATGGGATGTCATTGAAGTTCTTGTGCATTTAAAGGCAGACGTCCCAAAACTTTTGGCAATATAGTGTATGTACACCGATCAGCCATAACATTATGACCACTGACAGGTGAAGTGAATAACATTGATTATCTCGTTACAATAGCACCTGTCAAGGGTTGAGATATATTAGGCAGCAAGTGACCAGTCAGTTCTCGAAGTTGATGTGTTGGAAACAGGAAAAATGGGCAAGCGTAAGGATTAGAGAGACTTTGACAATGGCCAAATTGTGATGGCTAGATGACTGGGTCAGAGCATCTTTAAAACGGCAGGCCTTATGGGGTGTTCCCGGTATGCAGTGGTTAGTACCTACCAAAAGTGGTCCAAGGAAGGACAACCGGTGAACTAGCGACAGGGTCATGGGCGCCCAAGGCTCACTGATGCGCGTGGTGAGTGAAGGCTAGTCCGTCTGGTCTGATCCCACAGAAGAGCTTTTGTAGCACAAATTGCTGAAAAGTTAAAGCTGGCTATGATAGAAAGGTGTCAGAACACAAGGTGCATCGCAGCTTGCTGCGTATGGGGCTGTGTAGCCACAGACCTGTCAGCGTGCCCATGCTGACCTCTGTCCACTGCCAAAAGTGCCTACAATGGACAGGTGAGCATCAGAACGGGACCACGGAGCAATGGAAGAAGGTGGTCTGGTCCGATAAATCACATTTTCTTTTACATCATGTGGAATGCCGGGTGCGTGTGCATCGTTTACCTGGGGAAGAGATGGCACCAGCATGCACTATGGGAAGAATGCAAGCTGGCGGTGGCAGTGTGGTGCTCTGGGCAATGTTCTGCTGGGAAACTTTGGGTCCTGGCATTCATGTGGATGCTATTTTGACACATACCACCTACCTAAACATTGTTGCAGACCAGGTACACCCCTTCATTCCCTAATGGAAGTGACCTCTTTCAGCAGGATAATGTGCCCTGCCACACTGTAAAAATTGTTCAGGAATGGTTTGAGGAACATGACAAAGAGTTCAAGGTGTTGACTTGGCCTCCAAATTCCCCAGATCTCAATCCAATCGAACATCTGTGGGGTGTGCTGGCCATCAAGTCCGATCCATGGAGGCCCCACCTCGCAACTTACAGGACTTAAAGGATCTGCTGTTAACGTCTTTGT
>CM040463.1:22319496-22345221 GCA_022758105.1 Pangasianodon gigas | reverse complement strand
CCCTGCCACACTGTAAAAATTGTTCAGGAATGGTTTGAGGAACATGACAAAGAGTTCAAGGTGTTGACTTGGCCTCCAAATTCCCCAGATCTCAATCCAATCGAACATCTGTGGGGTGTGCTGGCCATCAAGTCCGATCCATGGAGGCCCCACCTCGCAACTTACAGGACTTAAAGGATCTGCTGTTAACGTCTTTGTGTCAGATACCACAGCACACCTTCAGGGATCTAGTGGAGTCCATGCTTCGACGAGTCAGGGCTGTTTTGGCAGCAAAAGTGGGACCAACACAATATTAGGCAGGTGGTCATAATGTTATGGCTGATCGGTGTATGTATGTACACGGTGCATTCAGAAAGTATTCAGACCCCTTCATTTTTTTTCACATTTTGTTTCTTTGAACATAAGAATTTCACTCGCCTATTATACTTTACCTGGTAATTATGTAAACTGTGACGTGACAATCAGTCTGAAATCAGAAATACATTTTATAAAAATAATTTCAGTAGACATATTTGGACATATTTAAGAAATTACAGTAATTAGCTTTTACTATCTGAGAAATGACAATTCTCTGATTGTTAATAATGCATTTTCCGTATCCAATTACTTAGTAGAATTACCTGATTGATGTATTTTTAAATCTAACATTTCAAAGTTTGGTGATTACACTGATCACTGTTTTGGAATTTTAATAAGTTCTACCTTGCATTTTAAGGTGAGCTTGTTCCCCCACGCACACTAACCGAGGCTGGAACAATGGCTGTGTGCTACAGTGCTGCTTGGGATGCCAAAGTGATCACCAGTGCTTGGTGGGTCCATCATAACCAGGTGAGCCAGGGCAGACATTTAATGCTAATACAGAATTGTATATAACCTTGGTATTGAAGTTTTATCTGACTATATTGTTCATGGGTTGCTTGCTGCAGGTATCCAAAACTGCACCAACAGGAGAGTACTTGACAACAGGAAGTTTCATGATTAGAGGTAAAAGTTAGACTGCGTTCAGACCTGGAATTAACATCAAACTTGAGAGATCATATCACAAGTGGTGTTCTCAAGTTTCTCCAGTGACCACTTGTGGACAGATGTTCTTAGGCTCATTATGCAGTTAATTACAGGGCCCTTTAATATTGTCAGCATCACACTTTGATGCATTAGCATTACATTGCATATGGTATGTGGCCATATGCCACTTCCAAAAAAGTTGTTTGAGTGATTATCTCAGAGATGACCCTTTTCTCACACAGTACTTTACACTCATGGTTGGATCACATGAATCTTATGTTAATTCCACATATGAGCCTTTTTCACATAGCAAAGCACATCTGTAGTACTGCTTTTGGCTTCTTTTCCTTTGGTCTATGTCACAGACTCAAGTATTTACATATACATTTACATTTATGGCATTTTGGCAGGCGCCTTTATCCAGAGCAACATTTGTCTCATTTGTACATCTGAGCAGTTGAGAGTTGAGGGCCTTGGCAGTGCTAGGATTTGAAATCACGACCTTCTGATCAGAAGCCTGAGAACCACTGAGCTACCACTGCCCTGTATTTCAAGGTTGTCTACCATCAGTGTTTGCCCCAAGAGTTAATTAGTTATTGTACTGTCTTTCTATTTTCTCTTAGGGAAGAAGAATTTCTTACCCCCCTCGTATCTTATTATGGGATTTGGTTTTCTCTTCAAAGTACGTATGTGTTCACTGCTGACACTACCATGCTATAATGTTATAGAAGCAACAGTGCTGTATACAGTACGGCTGTGATTCTCCCCTAGGTACGAGGTCGCAGGTAATCATAACTGTGCTGATATTCAGTATAACAGCATGATTGTGAGTGTGATATAGCTTTTATACAATAGTTCTATAAACAAGAAATTAATATTGACTAACTGACATTTCAGACACAATATGGCCAAATATTTTGTATATTTTTGCTCCATCATTGAAAATAGTTCCCAGACTAACTGGATAGAGTCTTGTGTGTTGCCATGCAATGCGCAGACTGACAGCCCGTAGTAAGTGTAGTAATGGTTTCAATGTAATGAACTATTGCTAGAATCGGATGTACCAGTGCTGTTATTCTAAATATCGACACTCGTGGATTGCTGATTGTCCAATTACTGTTCTGTAATGTTCTTTATATAATTCTCATATTAGTTTACATGTCATGAATGTACTTATATTCGTATAAGGGTATACAGTCGAGTCCATAAATATTTGGACAGAGACACAATTTTGCCTCTGTACAAAACCACAATCAAGATGTAATTGAAGTATAGAATTTCAGCTTTAATTCAAGGGGTTTAACAAAATTATTGCATTAACCATTTAGAAATTACAGCTATTTTTTACATAGTCCCTCCATTTTCACAGGCACAAATGTAATTGGACAATTGACTGATAAACAGTTTCATGGCCAGGCGTGGCCTGTTTTCTTGTTATTTCATGACAGATTAAGGAGATAAAAGTTCTGGAGTTGATTCCAAGTGTTGAATTTGCATTTGGTAGCTGTTCATGGGAACTCTCCATATATGGTTCAAAGAGGTGTCAATGCAAGTAAAGGAGGCTGTCATTAGGCTGAAAAAACCCAGACCTATCAGAGAGATAGCATAAACTTTGAGTGGCCAAATCAACAATAATTTGGTACATTCTTAAAAAGAAGGAATGCACTGGTGAGCTCAGCAACAGCAAAAGGCCTGGAAGACCACGGAAGACACCTAAAGTGGATGATCGCAGAATTCTTTCCTTGGTGAAGAAAAACCCCTTCATAACATCTTGCCAAGTTAAGAACACTCTTGAGGAGGTAGTATCATTGTCAAAGTCTACAATCAAGAGACACCTTCATGAATGTAAATACAGAGGTTTGACAGATTAGACTTTGCTAGAAAACATTTAAAAATGCCTGGCCAGTTCTGGAAGAAGATTCTTTGGGCAGATGAAACCAAGATTAACTTATACCAGAATGATGGGAAGAGAAGACTATGGAGAAGGAAAGGAAGGCCTCCAAAGTCCAAAGTACAGTAAAATATACTACATCATCTGTCAAACATGATGGAAGCAGTTTTATGGCATGAACATGTATGTCTGTCAATGGAACTGGTCACTGGTGTTTATTGATGATGTGACTGCTGATAGAAGTAGCAGGATGAATTCTGAAGTGTATAGAGCTATACCTTCTGCTCAGATTCAGTCAAATGCTGCAAAACTGATAGGACAGCGCTTCACAGTACAGATGGGTAATGATCATACCATGAAAGCAACCCAAGAACTTCTTAAGGCAAAGAAATGGAATGTTCTTAAATGGCCAAGTCAGTCACTTGACCTCAACCCAATTAATGCAAGCATGCATCACACTTACTGAAGACAAAACTGAAGGTAGAAAGACCCACAAACAAGTTTCAACTGAAGACGGCTGCAGTAAGGGCCTGGAAAAGCATCTTAAGGAAACTCAGCATTTGGTGATATCCAAGTATTAAAAATATGCCTTATATTTATAATTGTTAGTTTGTCCATTTACTTTTTGAGCCTGTAAAAATGGAGGGACTATGTAAAAATGGCTGTAATTCCTAAATAGTTAATGCAATATTTTTGTTAAAGCCCTTGAACTAAAGCTGAAAGTCGACACTTCCGTCAGATCTTGATTGCTTCATTCCAAATCCACTGTGGTGGTGTACAGAGGCAAAATTACAAAAATTGTGTCACTGTCCAAATATTTATGGACCTGATTGTATCATTTACATAGTAACAAATAGAAGAAAGAACTGGCAGACAAATATATTGGGAAAAAAAAGTTGCTTAACAATTTACTGTATGGTTACATTATTAAAGCGTTACAGGTATAGTGTCATTGGTGAGTCTACAGAAAAATACGGTCCCCTCCAAAAGTATTGGAATGGCAAAGCTGGCAAAGCTAGTTCTTTTGTTTTTGCTATACTGAAGACATTTAGTTTGAGATCAAAAGATGAATATGAGACAACAGATCAGAATTTCAGCTTTCATTTCCTGATATTTACATGTGTTAAACAACTTGGCACCTTTTGTTTGAACCCACCCATTTTTTTAAGCAATCTAAATTTTAGACAGACACGTTTCTTGTTGCCCAGGTGTGCCCTGTTAGATTGATTGTTTAAACAGTTAATAGCTCTGAATGTTTACTCTTAGTTTGAGCTCTGGGTTTTGCCTGTGAACACTGCATTTGTTGTTAAAAAGGATAAACCAACATGAAGACCAGAGAGCTGTCTATGGGAGAAAAGAAAGCCATTTCTTTTCTCCCATAGTAAAGAAAAGATGGGAAATCAATCAGAGCCATTGCACAAGCATTGGGCATAGCCACTATAACAATTTTGAATGTCCTGAAAAAGAAAGAAACCACTGGTGTACTAACAACCAGACATCGAACAGGTCGGCCAAGGAAATCAGCAGCAGTTGATGACAGAAACATTGTAAGAGCTGTGAAGAAAAACTCAAAAACAACGAGTGGCAACACAGTCAACCTCCACAGGGCAGGAGTGAAGGTATCACAATCCACCATTTGAAGAAGAATTTGAGAGCAGAAATATAGAGGTCATACCACGAGATGCAAACCACTCATCAGCAGCAAGAATTGGAAGGCCAGATTGGAATTCGTAAAGAAATACAGAGATGAGCCAAGTTCTGGAACAAAGATTAACCTCTACCAGAGTGATCGAAAGGCCAAAGTGTGGAGAAAGAAAAGATCTGCTTGTGAGCACAGAGGAGATAGTGTCATGGCTTGGGCTTGCTTGGCTGCTTCTGAATGAGCTCACTAATCTTTATTGATGATATAAGTTATGCTGGTAGCAGCAGAATGAATTCAGAGGCCTACAGAAACCCTGTCCTCCAATCTAATTGGGAGTGACTTCACCATGCAGCAAGACAATGACCCAAAACACACTGCCAACACAACAAAGGACTTCATCAGGGGAAAAAAGTGGAAAGTTTTAGAGTTTATACTCATCTCCTGAAGAGGAGACTTAAGGCAGAAACCCCTCAAAACAAAGAACAACAGAAAGAAGCTGTGATACAAGCCTGGGAAAGCATCACAAAGGAAGAGTGCAACAGTTCGGTGATGTCAGTGGGTTGCCGACTTGATGCAGTTATTGCAAGCAAGGGATATGCAACCAGATATTATGTGTTATTTAGTTTAAGCCTATCTGTTCCAATACTTTTGCTCACCTAAAAATTGGGAGGTCTGCCACCAAAGGTGCCATGTTTAACATGTTTATGTAAATATCAGGAAATGAAAGCTGAAATTCTATTCTATTGTCTCATATTTGTCTTTTGATCGTGGACCCAAATGTTTTCAGTGTATAGCAAAAAGAATTGACATTGCCATTCCAATACTTTTGGAGGGAACTCTATACAGCAATAGATATGTCAATTAAATAGGCCTCCATCTAAATAAAAAAAACAAATTATTTGGAAATGGGCTGAATGGGGTTGTAAATGCACTGTTTTAGCCAATTGGGTCAGAGTCATCTGTTGTGCCTGTAGGTGGATGAGCAGTGTGTGTTTAGACACCGGGGAGAGAGGAAGGTTAAAACTCTGGAGGAAGACGTGGAAGACATGAGCTCTAGTACTGCAGAGCTTTTAGAGGAGGGAGAGGAGCTGCTGGGTATTTAAATATACACACGCGCACACACGGGCATACTCAAACCACTTACTTTATCTTAAAAAAATCTATTTTTACAAACTAATAAAAAACATATTCCATATAATTTAAATATGATCTTTGATACCATATTTTTTCTCACATCTTCACACACGTACCAGGACTGGTAGATAATTTAACACTTATTAACAAAAATGAGCAATGTTGTTATTATTTATTTATATTTTATTTCACTATAACTTATTTTGAATATGCCACATTTTGAATGTTTGACTGATTTGAACTGAGTCCTTATTAACATTTTGTGTAAAGTTTTTGCTTCAGTTTGTTAACCCAGTTATACACCATGTTCCTCCCAGGAGAAGACAGTGCAAATGAAGGAGAGGCTGAGGGAGAAGACATGTCAGAAGAGGATGACAGAATGGAAGAAGGACAAGATGAAGATGTACTACAAAGAGTGGAAGCAGAAGAGAAAATGGAAGCTAATGAGGAGCAGTCAGCTGAAATCCAGCTTGAGACACTGAAGCAGGAGGAGGAGAAGAAGGAGGTGTGTGAACAGAAAGGAGAAAAGGGGATTGATGATGAGACTAAGAGTGAGGAGGAGAGTACTGACATCAGTTTTCCAGACACCACAATCCTGCTCACGCACCTTCAGTCTAACAGGTAAATACTAAACAGTAAATGACTTATATGTACATTTATTGATTTGGCAAAATGTTTTTATTCATTTTCTAGAAAGTGACTTACGATTAAGACAGATACAATATAGTCTGGGACAGCTGTTTACTGATGGCTTGTTCATGATCTTCGACATGATCAAACTAAAATACAGCATTCCCGATCACTCTTACTTTCAATACATATAACTCAAAGAAATTACTAAAAAACAATAAACACTAGAAGCTTTCATAATCATACTCCACACCTCTACTCAAAATTGCCATAAACCCTGGAACTTATCACAGATATATAAACTCATAACATCTAAAGACACCACAATACCACTTCCAGTTGATAAATGGACTGCAAATATAAAACAACCATGGGAGCCTTATTGGCAAAACTTACATAATACCACTTTGTGACCTGCAACTCAAAGCTTCAGTTAATACAGTATAAAATCCTATATAGAACCCATATTACAACCCATAAACTGCACCAAATGGGATTTAGTCATAGTAATACATGTCCACACTGTCCAGCATCAACAGATGATTACTATCATGCTTTCTGGTTTGTGCCCTTACATCAATAAATTTTGGTTGGAATTCATGGACAGGTTATTTGTAATACTGGGCCTTGGCATCCCACTCATGATTCACGAGTCAATGTTTGTCACATACGCATTTGTATCAGGTACAAAGTGCAGTGTGCAGTTGTATCAGGTACAAAGTGCAGTGAAATGAGATGCAGTTACTCCAAAGACTGTGCATATCAAGATCAATAAATACAGTATGCAGACTCTGTCTCATCACAGTGCTCACCACAGTGTCATCCACAAACGTCACGATGGTGTTGGAGTTGTGTGTGGCTACACAGCCAAATGGAAGAGTGAGGAGCACAGGCCCTGTTCCCTGAAGTTACTGAACAGCCTGAGGGGGACTATGGTGTTGAAGGCTGAACCGTAATCAGTGAAAAGCAGTCTCACATAATTCCCCAGGGCCATGATGGTCTGTAATCCCTGCCACAATCATTGAGAGTTATGTTTCTGGAGAAGAGATTCCACTCTGTTCTTGTAGCTCCATTTAGCATTTTCCACTGTGTGCCTCAGTCTGTAGGATGCCGCTTTGTACTTGCTTTGTACCCTCTTTGTACTCTGCCCCACCGTAGCACTACTTAATGACATTTCTTCATTATCACTACCCAGTCATCTCAGACCCTCTATGCTAATATCACTCATCACTGCTAAAAAAAAAAGATTATACTACAGGGTGTCCCAAAAGTACATAGGGGAAATTAACAAATTTTAGCAAAATTTAAAATTATTTACGAAACAACCTCTACATGATTACCATTTCTTTGTAAACACACATGGAGTCGTCTCTCCCACTCATGATGAACTTGTGTTAATACATCTGGTGTTATGCATGTAATTGCATCTCCATCACAACCTTGCGACAGCTTCCCGATCCAGCCATGCGAATGATTTCAATATGTTCTTCTTTAGTGTAGGGCATTCTTAAAGGCTATCTGAAAAAAATATATAATATAAAATGGGTATGAAAAATTTTTGAAGACATTCTGCTAAAATGTGTTAATTTCCCTTATGTGTGGAGACTGTTGGGACACCCTGTGTTTCAGGACACCTTGTCACACGTTTTACAGTACATCTAGAAGAAACTCCTCTTTCCACACCTTCTCTTGATAAAATATTTACTCATATAATTTCAAGAGTCATTTATTTGTCATTTGCACAGTTACACTGGGTACACTGGGCATTGAAATGCTTGTGACGAGGGTCAGATTCAGACATTGACTGTACAAGCACTTATTAGACATGAACAAACACATATTTAGACATGAAAGGTTGAGATGATGCTGTAATATAACAAGGTAAATGAAAACAGTGGTGGACGATGGCAGAGTAAAAGTGATGTGCTATTATGTAAGGCAGAACAGTAAATACAAGTACAGTAAATAGTAAATCTTAATATTAAATATCTAAGTGTCCGGAAGTGGCAGTAATAAAGTGTCACAGTGCTAGATAAAGGACTACTGGCTGTTAAGCAGTCTGATGGCTTGAAGATAAAAACTGTTCTGCAATGGAAGTGTCTGCCAGACAGCAGTGTCGCAAACAGGTAGTTAGCAGAGTGAGTGTAGTCTTTAATGATACTGTGGGCCTTTCTCAAACAACGTGTTTGGTAAATGTCCTGTAAGGCCAGGAGTTTATTTCCAGTGATGAGCTCTGCTGTTCTCACCACTCTCTGAAGAGCATTGCGGTCAGGGAAAGAGCAGCTGCCGTACCAAACAATGATACAGCTGGTCAGAATGCTCTCTATGGTGCAGCGGTAGAGGAAATGCCAAACCTCTTAAGCCTCCGCAGGAAGTAGAGACCCTGACAGGCTGCTCTCACTACTGTCTGTGTGGAGGCTCCAGGTGAGATCTTTGGAGATGTGGAGACCAAGGAACTTGTAGCTCTTAACTCTGTCCGCCTCCACCCCATTGATGTGGAGAGGAGTGTGACCCCCACTCTGAGAACAAGAGGGGGCTGAGCATATATCCCTGTGGGGCACCAGTGCTGAGTGTGTGTGAAGGAAGTGTGGCTGCCAATCCTGACCACCTGGGGTCTGCCCATCAGGAAGTTCAGAATCCAGTTACACAGGTGACTGTTAAGTCCCCAGATCCTTCAACTTGACTGTAAGTTTGGTAGGGATGATGGTATTGAATGCAGAACTATAATCAATAAACAGCATTCGCACATAGGTGTGTCTTTCCTCCAGGTGTTTCAGGGCAGAGTGCATGGCCATTGCAATGGTGTCATCAGTGGATCTATTAACTTGTTAACTATCCTCACTTATTAATAGTCACAACATGCACTTGTCTTTCATGATCTTTGCCTCCCTCATTTCTAACTGTCAGCCTTTTCATTTCACCTTTTTTCTACTTTCTTCCCTTTTTTCTCTCTGTATTTCCACCTTTACTGCAGCCTTGTGGATAGAATAATGATGATAACAAAATGACAATTATAATTTCATAAAAAGAAATTCCATTATAATCCAGAGATATCAACCAGGAAAGGAACACCATGAAGGCCATCATCATCAAGTGGAGAAAATGGAGCACCACAGTGACATTTCAGAACCTGCTGATCTCCTAGGATTTTCTCACACAGTCTCTGGTGTTTACACAGAATGGTGCAAAAAACAAAAAACATCCTGTATTCTGTTGGGTACCCAACATTGTTTCACAGTGCTAATTGAACAACTCGGAAAGAGTTACTGCACTCGAAGGTCGAGTCGAAGACTGTGTCAAGGAGCTGAGTGAGTGTGTTCCCCAGCATGAGTTCCAGAACAAACGCCAGTCCACATAAGAATATTTATGGTACCGCATAGAACATGAATGTGATCGAGTCAAGAAAAACATGGAACTCACTGTCCAGGATTTGGGTCAATCTGTAATAGACTGCTTGAAAAGACGTGATCTGCATATTGACAACAAACTCAAATCTTTTGCACCTCCGATGTCCACTCCTGTACCGCCAAAACCAAGTTTTGCTGTTTCAAGTTCCCAAGATCAAACATATGACATCCCATGAAATCATTTATCCATTTTAGAGAATTCTACCACAATACCATACAACCCACCTGTTAATCTTGATTTCCCAGGTTTCAGCAATCACCTAGATGAAGATCCAGTCATGTTCATAGAGTACTGTGAGGGGTGCTTTGCTGTTTGTTCATTGAATGATTATGGGACTATGGCCTCACTTAGCTCAGTACTGAAGGGAACCGCGAAAGACTGGTGGCAAGCAGAGAAGAGGAATGTGCATTGTTGGAGTCAGTTTAAGGACATCTTCTTACGTTCATTCCTCAGTGAGGATTATGAGGATGTAGCTACAAGGAAGCGTATGGAGAGAAAGCAGGGAGAAAAGGAAAGTATAAGTGATTTTGCATTTCACTACCATGCATTATGCCATTCTTTGCAACTGTAACCCCCGGTTAGCAAGTGTGTTAAGAGGCACGGTCGGCAATGTAGGCGAGCTAGTGAGAATTGGCACTCAAATTGAAAAGGATTTCAATGAAGCAAAGCGATATTGGAATCAGGTCAATTCTGAGGAGCAAAGAAAGAAACCTCAACCCCCCCGTGAACTCCAAACTAAAGTCATACCAGCAAACACTAGAGTTGTACAGTCCATAATAAAGTCTCATCAAACTGTAATCAAAATAGTCAACATTCCTATCATACTCTACAATAGATTTTTCCCAGCCATGGTCTACACAGGAAACTCATTGTCTCTTATACAGGAATCACTCTGGAAACAACTGAGCAAAGATGAACCATGTCAACAAAGCAAAGTCAAACTTTTATGTTAGCTAACAGGCAGAGACAAGAAGCTATAGGAAAAGTGAAGAGGCAATGTGAAGTACAGGGTCCAAAAATCGCCTTGACGCTGTTCATATTACACTGTTCATATTCTAAAATCTAGCACCATTCCAGAATTCACATAAAATCCATGCCAAGGATGATTGGATTTTATGTTGAATTCTGGAATCGTGCTAGATTTTAGAAGGGCCCAGTACAGTTTTCCGTCTGCAGGAAAGTCACCATGCTTTTCCATTCCTGTGACATGATTCCACTTTCTCAATACATTTTTACCTTGCCATGCCCATGCTTGCAGTATCTGAAACAGTCCTCCAGTCCATTCAACAACTAGCACAGAAGGCTGAGACCACGCAACCATTCAGAGACATGCTGGAAAACCTACTGTTCGACTGGCCCACAGTTTGCTCACAAGAAATCTGAAAATTCCAACGTAGTGAAACATTGTGTCATAACCATCAATGAGGTTCTAGTTAGAAAGAGGTCATACAGACTTTTCATAGACAAACAGCAAGTTGTTGAAGCTGAAATCCAAGAGCTACTACACAATAAATTCAACAGGCCAAAAGTGGAAACTCAAGGTTATGCATTGATTACCAAGGTTTAAATGCCAAGACTCGTATCGATGCCTACCCCATGCCACAGATCCAAGTGATTCTGGAGTCTCTTCATGGAGCTGCTGTTTTTAGTACACTGGATCTAAACAGCGGCTATTGGCAAATAGAGATGGAAGCTGATAGTACTCAAAAAACCGCATTCATTACATCTGCAGGTTGGTTCGAATTTCTACACCTTCCTTTTGGCCAAAAAATGCAGCTGCATCGTTTCAGAGGCTGATGGAACATGTCCTGAGAGAAGTAAAAGGGAAGTGCGTCTGTGTGTACTCTCGGAATGAGCCTGAGCGCATCCAACACCTCAGTCAGGTATTTGATCCAGGGCTCACCTTAAACCTCTGAAAATGTAACTTCATGCAACGCACCATGACATTCCTAGGCCACATTGTCCCAGAAGAATGAGTCTAGATAAATCCAGACAAGGTAGCAGCCATCAACGAATTCCCCACACCTCAATCGCTGAAAGATGTTCAACATTTTCTAGGTTTAGCAGGGTGGTACCATCACTTCATACCCAACTTTTCACCAAAAGCAGCACCATTACATGCCCTAATGCAGAAAAAAAGCCATGTGGACCTGGACAGAAGATTGCCAACATTCATTCAATTCCATCAAACAGGACTTAACTCAAGCACCAGTATTAATTCCACTGGACTTCAGTAAACCTTTCCATGTTCAGGCAGATGCAAGCAAGGTTGGACTGGAAGTGCTAACTCAGTAGTTGGATGAAGGAGAACGTGTCATTGCATACACCTCAAGACTACTGAGAGGAGCAGAGAAAGCATATTCCGTATCTGAAAAGGAGTGTTTAACAGTCGTTTGGGCAGTTGAAAAATGTAGACCATATCTTGAAGGGAGACCATTTGAGATAATCACCGACCGTGCACCACTTACCTGGGTATTCCAACATCCCAAACCTTCTTCACGACTGACACGCTGGACTATACCTTTGCAAGGATACGAATTCACTGTCAAATACCGTAAAGGACAATGTAATTCCATTCCTGACGTGTTATCCAGATCACCAGAACACATTACGTCAGACATGGTTGCAGTAGTTAAAGCCTCAAAATCCACAGTTCTCCCTGCCAACCTACCTGTCGACATATCACACATTGCCTCAGCACAACAGAATGACCCAGAGACAAAAGAACTCATCACCAAGGCAAAATTGAATTGAATTCAATTTTATTTGTATAGCGCTTTTAACAATGGACATTTTCACAAAGCAGCTTTACAGAAATAAATACAGTACCAGTCAAAAGTTTGGACACACCTTCTTATTCAATGGTTTTTCTTTATTTTTATTGTTTTCAACATTGTATATTAATACTGAAAACATCCAAACTATGAAAGAACACGTATGGAATTATGTAGTAAACAAAAATGTGTTAAATAACCCAGAATATGTTTTATATTTTCAGTTCTTCAAAGTACCCACCTTGTGCTTTGATGACAGCTTTGCACACACTTGGCATTCTCTCAGTCAGCCTCATGAGGTAGTCACCTGAAATGGTTTTCCAACAATCTTGAAGGAGTTCCCAGAGGTGTTGAGTAGTACTTGTTGGCTGCTTTTCCTTGACTCTCCGGTCCAACTCATCCCAAACCATCTCAACTGGATTTAGATTGGGTGATTGTGGAGGCCAGGTCATCTGATGCAGCACTCCATCACTCTCCTTCTTGGACAAATAGCTCTTACATAACCTAGAGGTGTGTTTGGGGTCATTGTCCTGTTGGAAAACAAATGATGGCCCCACTAATTGCAAACCAGATGGGATGGCATGTCTCTGCAAAATGCTGTGGTAGCCATGCTGGTTAAGTGTGCCCTCAATTTTGACTAAGTCGCCAACAGTGTCACCAGCAAAGCACCCCCACACCATCACACCTCCTCCTCCATGCTTCACAGTGGGAACCACACATTTAAGAACCGTCCGTTCACCCTCTCTACGTCTAACAAAGACACAGCGGTTAGAACCAAAAATCTCAAATCTCAGACCAAAGGACGGTTTTCCACTGATCTGATGTCCATTCCTTGTGTTTCTTGGCTCAAGCAAGTCTCTTCTGCTTCTTGTTCTTCCGAAGTAATGGTTTCTTTGCCGCAATTCGACCATGAAGGCCTGACTCACGCAGTCTCCTCTGAACAGTGGATGTTGAAATATGTCTGCCACTTGAACTCCGAGAAGCATTTAAGCGGGCTGTAATCTGAGGTGCTGTAAATCGGCGGTTTCTGAGGCTGGTAATTCTAATAAACTTATCCTCTGCAGCAGAGGTAGCTCTTGGTCTTCCTTTCCTGGGACGGTCCTCATGAGAGCCAGTTTCATCATAGCGTTTGATGGTTTTGGCGACTGCACTTGGGGATACATTCAAAGTTCTTGAGATTTTTTGGATTGACTGACCTTCATTTCTTAAAGTAATGATGGACTGTCTTTTCTCTTTACTTACCTGAGTGTTTCTTGCCATAATATGGATTTGTACAGTAGTTGTAGTGGCACTAATAGGGCTATTCACTCTGTACCCACCCTTCCTCTGCACAAGACAACTGATGGTCTAAAGCACAATAAGAAGGCAAAAAATGTCACAAATTAACTCTTGACAAGGCACACCTGTGAATTGAAAACCATTCCAGGTGACTACCTTGTGAATCTGATGAGAGAATGCCATGAGTGTGCCAAGCTGTCATCAAAGCTTAATGTAGCTACTTTGGACAATCTAAAATATAAAACATATTCTGGGCTGTTTAACACTTTTTTGTTTACTACATAATTCCATACGTGTTCTTTCATAGTTTGGATGTCTTCAGTATTAATGTACAATGTTTAAAATAATAAAATTAAAGAAAGACCACTGAAGGAGAAGGTGTGTCCAAACTTTTGACTAGTACTGTACATTCAAATTAAATTAAATTTAAAAAAAAATTGTAAATATGTGAATTTATCCATAATGAGCAAGCCAGAGGTGATGGTGGCAAGGAAAAACTCCCTGAGACGATATGAGGAAGAAACCTTGAGAGGAACCAGACTCAAAAGGGAACCCATCCTCATCTGGGTGATAACGGCTAGTGCAATTATAAATAAATCCTATTATAGTATATATAATAACTGTGTACTACATGGACAAATAGTGCAATTGTGCAACCAGTAAATTCCTTACAGTATTCACATGAAGTCCGGTTTGTTGAACCTATCCACTGTCCACTGATGGAGACCTGAGTGCAGAACTCAGGAAAGAGATTGTTAGGTAAGCTTTTGTCCCGTAATGGTTAAGGACAATGTACTTTGCGTGCAGAGTGCAAGCAGGGACTCTGGCAAGACTAGCTGTGACAACATAACTAAAAGGGAGAGCCAGAAGGTAACACAGACATGAGGGCGCCCTGGGACATAAAGCGGCCAGCCACTCCACCGTCAACAAACCTTAAACAGACAAAAATCACAGACAGACCAGGACATTTCACGTGTACACTGCATCATCGAAAATGGTCTCTTGTTTTGTAGTTCGCATGACGGACAAGTAGGTCAGAACCTGCAGCTGATTATTCCTTCAAATCTGCGTGAGGAGTTCCTACGTTACGCCCATGAAAACCCTTTAGTGGACATCTCGGAAGACCCAAAACTCTTCTCAGACTATTAGATGTAGCTTACTGGCCAAGCATAAGATCAGATGTTTGGAAACACTGCAAGCAATGCCTCATATGTCAGAAACACAAATCATCTCTCACTAGGTTGTCTGGGCATCTCCAATCCACTTCAGTCGTTGAACCAGGTCATATGTTCGGAATAGATCTTATGGGACCTTTCCCTAGGAGAACTAAACAAAACGAACATCTGTTAGTCTGTTGCCCCAAGTGGGTAGAGTTGTTCCTATTGAGGCAGGCCAAGTCACCATAAACTGCCAGAATTCTAGTGGAGGAAATCTTTACTAGATGGGGAACTCCAACCTAGTTTCAGACTGTGGGACTCAGTTTACCTCCAACCTACTCAGCCAGATGTGCAAGCAGTGGGGAGTAGTGCAAAAATTAACAACAGCCTACCGCCCACAAACAAACCTTAAGGAGCGCATCAATCGTACATTAAAGACAATGATTGTGTCTTATGTGGAAGACCAACATCAAATTTGGGATCAATGGCTGGCCGAATTCAGGTTTGCACTAAACACTGCTTGGCAAGAGAGTACCGGTTATACCCCAGCTGAAGTAGCTTTAGGAAGGAAACTGAAGGGACCACTGGAAAGAGCTCCATAACTCCATAGTATACCAGATCCTAATAACCCTGTTTACCCAGCCATGGACAGACACCATAACCTCATCCTTCTAGTCAAGGAAAATGTTGAACGAGCCCAATCCAAACAACAACGTTACTACAACCAACGCCACAAGCAAACCCAGTATCGGGTGGGGGGGTGTGGGCTGGGTGCGGGCTCATCCATTGTCCAGAGCCGATGAAGGGTTTATGGCTAAACTATCTATTAAGTGGAAGGGACTGGCCAAAGTTACCAAATGCTTAGGACCTGTTAACTATGCTGATTCTTTTTTTTGATGACCCAGAAAATGTAGACACTTGTAATGTGCAGAATCTAAAGCCTTGCCATGGCTATGTCAAGTCTTCAGATGAGGGGGGATATGTAACAGTCAAGTCCAGGAGGAAATGTCTATATGATATTAAGTTTTGCTTTTTTCATTGCAGGGGAATCACCAGTGCTGGTTTCAAACAAGAAGTTTCAACACAGGTATATTTCAAAGCACTATAATTCTTCTGTAATATAAAGCAAAGATTAGAGCTATTATATACTATTTACATTATTTTTGTAAACTTGCCAGCATCTTCATGGTCTTAGTAAAATTAGGCTCTGTTACAACAAGTCTTTTTAAAATACTAGATTAAACAGGAAGATGTATCATAACCTTCATAACTGACTTCTCCTTCCAACAGGACAACACAGTGCTACAAGGCAAAAAGTACATGAGTGCAAAGCAGAGAAGGTAAAACCTTAAATATAGATAAAAAATATATTGTATAGTATAGTATCTATATAGGTTGAAGCTGAATGAGTGTGTCTTGGTATCCAGGGATATGAAGAAGAAGCAGAAACAGGGAAGCAGTGAACATCCGGAAGAATCTGAGTTGAAAAAAGAGGAGAGCCAAAGTTCTGCAACCAACCAGAGTTCTAAGAGTGGAGGAACTGCTCAGCCTCTGAAGAGAGGACAAAAGGTTACGCTGCATCACAGTTGAACCTCAATCTTTAGAAACATACTAACCTATGTTAGTGGAACACAAGAGGGTGGTTCGGGGTCACATCAGACAGGATCCCAGAGATGTTACTGCATTCTTTATTTTATTTGCTATTGTGACCTAAAATCAAAGTCTGTAAAGTATTTTGGCTGAACATGGAAGGACCTTCCAACTTGAAATAACATGACCATACTTAAATTTTTTGCTCAAATTCTTAAACTTCTTATTTTGTCAACATCTTCTGTTCTATTTTTTTGTCTGTTAAATTTCCTGTAGCTGGGGATAAGATTTCTGGAGCTATTAAATGCTAAACATGGCTTCCCAGACATTTTTTTAATTAGAAAATTTTTTATTTGTTATATTTTTCAGGGGAGTGAAAAAGTGATGTTAGAATTCAGCAAAAATACTTTACAGACCTTTGGTAATCAATGAAAAATATAGCTGCAAGCAGGGATGACAGGAACAAGCACTATGGTGCCATCGCCACCCGGTGGGTGTATGAAAACAATGCATAGTGAAGCGAGTGTTGGAGAGTAACTTGTTTTGTGCTGATCTGTTAGGTTAAGCCCAGGTCTAAGGCTTTACAACAGCTTCCATGTCCAAACATAGAGCTCATATTTGGTGATTATAATGCATGAAGAAGATAAGAGATATATATTGTTATCCTTATAAGCCATTAATTAATTGTAGTGAAGTAATGTGTAGTGGGCACATGCATTTAAGTGGGTGCAACATAGCCCCCATGACCAAACATACAACACCAATTAGAGCTAAATCAGATAATGCACTTAGAAGATATGAGACTCTTCCTGTTTCCCTTTTTTGTCGTTAATTTAATCCCTTGCCTTGGCCACACCATTCGAGATATCAAAAATCTTGGCATAATGTTGACCACATTTGGTGAGAATCACATGAATCCCCTTGGAGGACTATTAAAAAATTCAGAGCCTGCAAGTTTCAAAAAATGGTGTGTGCTGAAGTTCATGAAATTTTAAGCATGCTAAGAGCCTCAAAAACACCCGAAAAGAGTATTAATGTTTGATGCGTTACCATGGCAACACTATTTAAGATATCAAAAATCTTTTCAGAATTTTAAATCAGCCGTGTCTTGACATTATTCTGATTGAGTAAGTTTGAGGCAATTCAGATAAATATAAGAGGATTATTTCAAAGACTGTTGTAAGTCACACATTTCCTGCTGCCAGTTGGTGGCGCTATGACTGTGAGTCAAAATAGTCACATCCATGTGCTCAGCCCGCAGTACCAAACATACAGCCTAAGTTTCATCTAAATCACTCAATGCACTCAGAAGATATGAGACACTTCCTTTTTCCCTTTTTCGACGATATATTTATTGCCTCGCCATGGCAAAACTGCTTGAGGTATCAAAAATCCCTTCACAATTTAGCATCTTCATTGTCTTGACCAACTTTGGTGACAATCACGTGAATCCCCTAGGAGGAGTATTTAGAAGTTCACAGCATGCACTTTTCACAAAATCCAAAATGGACGACTTCCTGTTGGGCAGAGCTAATAATTGTCAGTGCGAAAGTTGTTTGGTCCAATGAGAACAATGTGTCTACTGAGTTGCATACATATACGTACAAGTATGTACGATATATGCACCAAGTTTACGTACCATGTAAAAGGGGGCGCTGCAGAGCCCCCCATCACGCCCATGTGCTACCCTTTGCCGGTGCCTAATGGCTGACGACTCTGACGTGTGTGCCAAATTTCATGAGTTTTTGAGCAAGTTATGGGCCCCAAAAGCCCCCAAAGCCCCCTAAATAAATAAATAAATAAATAAATAAATAATCATTAGGAAAACAATAGGGCCCTGTGCACTTTCAGTGCTCGCCCCTAATAATAATATTAATAATAATAATAGTAATAATAAAATCCTTAGGAAAACTATAGGGCCCTGTGCACTTTCAGTGCTTGAGCCCTAATAATAAATATAGCTGCAAGCAGTGATGACGGGCCCAAGCACTATGGTGCCATCGCCACCAGGTGGATGTATGGAAACAAAGCATAGTGAAGCGAGTGCTGTAGAGTAAATTGTTTTGCGCTGATCTGTTAGGTTAAGCCCAGGTCTAGGGCTTTACAACAGCTTCCATGTCCAAATATACAGCTTATATTTGGTGATATAATGCATGAAGAAGATAAGAGATATATGTTGTTATCCTAATTTGCCATTAATTAATTGTAGTGAAGTAATGTGTAGTGGGCACATGCATTTAAGGGGGTGCAACATAGCCTCCATGACCAAACATACAACAATTAAATCAGACAATGTACTTAGAAGATGAGACTCTTCCTGTTTCCCCCTTTTTTGTTAATTTAATCCCTCGCCATGGCCACACCATTCGAGATATCAAAAATCCATTCGCTATTTAGCATCTTCAGTCTTTTGGCATAATGTTAACCACATTTGGTGAGGATCGCTTGAATCCCCTTGGAGGCGTATTAAAAAATTCAGAGCCTGCAATTTTCAAAAAATCCACATTAAATCCAAAATGACCTACTTCCTGTTGGGCGGAGCTAATGACGGCCATTTTGAAAGTTGTTCGGCTTGATGAGAACAATATATGTACCAAGTTTGGTAACTGTAGGTGAAACTGACCCCACCACTTTAGTCAAAAGGGGGGCGCTACAGAGCTCCCCTCCATGCCCATGCCTTAGCTTTTGCCTACGCCTAACGGCCGACAACTCTGATGTATGTGTCGACTTTCATGAAATTGTAAGCATGTTAAGAGCCTCAAAACACCCGAATATACAAAGAAAAGAGTATTAAAGTTTGATGCATTACCATGGCCACACTATTAGTCAAAAGGGGGCGCTGCAGAGCCCCCTCTCCAAGCCCATGTCTTAGCTTTTGCCTACGCCTAACGGCTGACAACTCTGATGTGTGTGCCGACTTTCATGAAATTTTAAGCATGCTAAGAGCCTCAAAAAACCCGAAAAGAGTATTAAAGTTTGACTGTGACTTACAATAGTCACATCCATGTGCTCAGCCCCCAGTACCAAACATACAGCTCAGGTTTGATCTAAATCACTCAATGCATGCAGAAGATATGAGACACTTCCTGTTTCCCTTTCTTCACCATAAATTTATTGCCTCGCCATGGCAAAACTGCTTGAGATATCAAAAATCTGTTTGAAATTTGGTGACAATCACGTGAATCCCCTTTGAAGGGTATTTAAAAGTTCACCGCATGCGCTTTTCACAAAATCCAAAATGGCCGACTTCCTGTTGGGCAGAACTAATGATTGTCAGTGCGAAAGTTGTTCGGGTCAATGAGTTTTGTACGTACAAGTATGTACGATATATGCGCCAAGTTTATGTACCGTGTAAAATTTACAGTGTAACACTGACGTGTCCCCGAAACCTTGAAAAAAAAAATCCCTAGGAAAACAATAGGGCCCTACGCACTTTCAGTGCTTGGGCCCTAAAAAAAGAATGAACAAAATGAGACAGGCAGCAACAACCTTATACCTTTGACAAGGAATGAGTGAAGAATGGCCTGTATATCTTATCTCTCTGGAAATTAGGGCCATGGTATTAAATATCAGTACTGCAAAAGACACTAATGTGGTCTTGCATTGTTTGTGCTCCTTTAGAACAAGCTGAAGAAAATCAAGGACAAATACAAAGACCAAGATGAGGAGGATCGAGAGCTAATGATGAAGCTACTTGGGGTTAGTAGTGTTTTATTTGTGTGTTGTTTGTCCATTAGTCACTTTGGTTCGGATATCAATTATACCCTCTTTGCACAGTCTGCAGGCTCCAATAAAGAAGAGAAAGGGAAGAAAGGAAAGAAGGGAAAAGAGGAGCCCGTGAAGCTAGCACCTCAGAAATCTGCTCAAAAGCCCAGAGTTCCAGCGAATGTAGTGAAGAAAGCTGAACAGCCTGGGGCTGAAATCAGTCAAGCAGGACAATACAGCACAGAACAGGATGACAAGGTAGGAGGAGTTAATTTAATATGTTTAGTACAGTAGATATTTTAATTTACTGGGGGTTGTTTACAAATGCTGGTTACGTGTCCATCACAAAATACCAGAATATTGTAAATGCTGATCTAACCTTAGGCAGTTATAATGATAGGAAAATGTAATATTGAACCATACAGTGGATATAAAAAGTCTACACACCCCTGTTAAAATGGCAGGTTTTTTTGTGATGTGAAAAAATGAAACCAAGATAAATCGTGTCAGAACGTTTTCTACCCTCATTGTGAAATTACAACGTATAAAAGGTGAAAAACAACCAGAAACATTTTAGGGAAAAATAGGAAAAATAAAATACTTACAATAGCCTGGTGCAAGTGTGCACTCCCCTAAAGTAATACATTGTTGAAGCACCTTTTGATTTTATTACACCACTAAGTCTTTTTGACTAAGAGTCTATCAACGTGGCACAATCTTGACTTGGCAATATTTTCTCATTCTTTCTTGCAAAAACATTCTAGATCCATCAAATTGGAAGGGCATCTCCTGTGCACAGCCTGCTTCAGGTCGCCCCACAGATTTTTAGTTGGATTCATGTCTGGGCTCTGGCTAGGCCATTAAAAAACATTGATCTTCTTTTGCTTAAGCCATTCCTTTGTTGATTTGGATGTATGCTTTGTCATGCTAAAAGGGGAAATTCTGTTTCATCTTCAGCTTACTAGCAGACACGTAAAGGCTTTACACTAAAATCGACTCGTATTTGTAGCTATTCATGATTCCCTCTGCCTTGATAAAAGCCCCAGTTCTGTCTGAAGAAAAGCAGCCCTAAATCATGCTGCCAGTACCATGCTTCACGGTGGGTATGGTGTTCTTTTGGTGATATGCTTTTTTTTTTTTTGCACCAAACATACCTTTTGGAATTGGTCTCATCAGACCATAACACATTTTGCCACATAGTTTGGAGTGATTTAGCTGAGCTTGGATGGTTTTTTTTTTAGTGAGAAAGGGCTTACATCTAGCCACCCTACCCCATAGCCCAGACAGGTGAAGAATATGAGAGATTGTTGTAACATGCAGAGAGTAAACAGTACTTGTCAGATATTCCTGCAGCTCCTTTAATGTTGCCGTAGGTCTGTTGGCTGTCTCCCTGGTAAGTTTTTGTCTTGTCCATTTATTTTGGAGGGACATCCTGTTCTTGGTGATGTCACTGTGGTGCTCCATTTTCTCCACTTGTTGGTGATGGCCTTCACTGTGTTCCATGGTACATCTAATGTTTTTGAAATTTTTTGTACCTCTTTCCTGATTGATACCTTTTGACAGTGGGACCCTGTACAAGCTTCAGAAGTCAGATGAAACCAAGAAGAATATTGTACAGAAACAGCTGGTCTTTATTTGGGGTTAATGAGAATAATTGCATTGATGACAGCTGTATGATAATTACTTTTGAACATGAGACTGAATGTGATTGGTTCATTCTGAACACAGCCACATCCCCAATTATAAAAGGGTGTGCACACTTATGCAATGAGGTTATTGTAAGTTTTTTTTATTTTTCCTGTTTTTCCCTAACATGTTTCTGATTGTTTTTCACTTAATTTTTATACGTTGTAATTTCACATTGAGGGTGGAAAAAGTTCTGACATTTATCTTGGTTTCATTTTTTTGTGTGTCAAAATTTTAACACGGGTGTGTAGACTTTTTATATCCATTGTATATAAAAGGGATATTTTTCCAGGCAGGTTATGAGAATGCCTGTATTGTTATTGTTACTGTTACAAACTCTTTGTGAGCCACATTTTATGAGGTTTCATTTTAGACATAATGCTTGATATGTCTGATGCTTAATGCAGAGATAATGTTTTTTTCTCCACTACAGGATCCTGATGATTTGGATCAGGAGACTCCTGCAGCAGAGGTAAACCTCTACATTAAGGACAGATTTAACACCATGCTCTCTTGTGTTGATAATCTCTAATACTTCTCATAGATGTGTGAACTCATTCAGCAAGATTTCCCAGTCACTGCAATTTAAGAATAATTTAATCACCCAAGATTTTTTTCTGCATATGTTGATCCCATCTATTATATTTTTTTTATGAAAACAGAAGGCTCCACAGTACACATCTTAAGAGAATAGCCTACTTGTAGTTCAAGGTCGAATCTGTTCACACTTAAATGTACTGCAGTGTGCATTTTTTCATAAACGGTTTCATGAATATTTAATTTCTACACTTTGTGTGGTGAAGCAATTAGAAACAATTAAAAACAAGACTATTTTTTTAAAAAACAATTTTATGAAAAAAAAAATCCTATTTTAGTATGTGCCAAAAGAACAAAAATAAAAAAGCTCATTCATGTTGAAGTCTTCACACATTTAGCTCAGATCGATGATTTAATATTATGGGTGTAATTCTTATGTAACTGTTCCCGTTACTGGCGGCACAATGGTGCAGTGGGTAGTGTTGCTGCATCACGGCTCCAGGGTCCCCAGTTTGATCTTGAACTTGGGTTACTGTCTGTGTGGAGTTTCTATGCATGTTCTCCCTGTGTCCACGAGTTTTCTCCAGGTTCTCTGGTTTTCTACCCATCTCCCAAAAACAATGCAGTAGATGGATTGGCTATGGTAAATTGTGTCTAGGTGTGAATGAATGTGTGAATGAATGTGTGAATGTGTACCCTGCAGTGGACTGATTTCCCATCCAAGGTGTATTCCAGCCTCTTGTTCCTGGGATAGGCTACAGATCCACTGTGAGTCTGACCAGGATAAAGAAGCAACATGTATGACTGGTGGTGATGGTTTTATGGTAATGGCACGTAGAGGAGGTCTAGTAAAAATATTTAATATAATGAGAATATTATTTTATTCATTCATTTAGAATAAAATAATATTCTCATTATATTAAATATTTTTACTAGACCTCCTCTACGTGCCATTACCATAAAACCATCACCAACAGTCATACATGTTGCTTCTTTTATACATGTGCAGAATAAACTGAGAGGAAATTAGGGCATATTATTCAGTTTATTTTAACACAGTTGCAATTCTAGGAACATATTTGAAGAGACATGTTTGTAAATTCTGTTCAGTTATATGGTCAAAACCACTGAATACATTTTTGGTACGTGTTCTCCCATTCCCTGTATTTTTGTTGTAAATAGTGCTTATTGTTATGCGTTTAGAAAGATGTAACACTAACTTACACAGTCTTAATAGCAACTGTCTTGAATGCAGTGACATGAAGAGAAATGTTTAATTCTAAAGTCTCAAGAAATGTTGAATACACCAAAATACAGAATATACAGTATATAATGTGCCAGAATAGTCCTACACCAACCAGTCCTCAAAAATACTAATTTATTTACTAGCAACAGTGGGATAACTTGTTCACATATGAAGCACTGTGTTTGCGTTTGTTTTTAGTTAACCCTGTTAGTATGATGGTGTATAAATTCTTTATTGTTATTGTATTATTATTATTTTTTTTTAGGAATATGAAAATTTTCTTGACTGTCTCACTGGTCAGCCACATCCAGACGATGTGCTGCTGTTTGCAGTGCCTGTGTGTGCACCTTACACAGCTCTCTCCAATTACAAGTACATATCTGATCTCTGTTCATCTATAATCATGTATTTGAGTGCACAGTTAACACATATATACAGCCCACACCCACTTTATACAATACTGTGTGTGTAAAAATATAATTTGCATAGCAGGATCACCCCATCACAGAATTTCTTGAAGATCTACTCTCTTTGTCAGATCCCTTAAAAAGATTATTTATGATATTCTGTATATTATTATATCATGAGCCTCGCTCTTCCTCAGGCACAAAGTGAAACTGACTCCTGGGACACAGAAGAAAGGAAAAGGTAAAAAAAATAAATAAAATAAAAATAACCATCCCTTTTCCTTATTTAAAATGTGAATAGTTCTTTTCATATCTGAATAATGGCCCTTTAACTCTGTCAGCTGCCCGAACTGCTGTGTTCAGCTTCATGCATGCTAAAGAAGCCAGTGCCAGAGAGAAAGACCTGTTTCGCAGCGTTAAGGTATTTGACTCTCCCTCATTTGCTCAAATCTAATAAACATTTGGTGTAAAATTAATAGTTCATGAATAAATGAATGAATAGTTCATCAACTTAAACAACACTTTTACATCTTTTCATATAGGACACTGATCTATCAAGAAACATGCCCGGCAAAGTCAAAGTATCTGCTCCAAACCTTTTGGCAGCAAAGAAGAAGTAAACTTATGGAATACTGGCTTTGGTTGCAGACAATATGGGGGGCGCTCCAAAAATGTTTTCTTATATTAGTTATTTGTTTAGCATAAAGTGCTTCTGCTACATATTTATCCAGTCCCACTGATTTGATTTTTAAGAGATTTGTGAAAAAAATATAAAGAACACTGTTGACAGCTTTAAAAAGGCATTGGTCAATTTAGTTATTTTTCTGTTCAAGACCAAAATATTTAGAGAAAAATGGCCACATTGTCTACTTGATATACTGGCCACATTGATAAAATGGCCACATTGTCTACTTAATACTTGAAAACCTCTGGCAAAACAGACCACATCAGCAACAGTTTTTCATGTTTCTTAATATAAAAAATTCTAAGAATTATTAAAGCAAAATATGTCCTCTCAAACGCATGCACAAAAAGAGACAGATGAAATTAAGGCTTATGTACTTTGTAAACTTCTTGTGTACAGTGTATAGCAAGTCCTATTCATCTGCATGATGAAAGCAATGTGTAAAATAATACTCCTTCCTGACTGGTATTTCTATTGAAAATTGTAGTAATAAATCAAAGAGACTGGACATGCCAAGATGTTTTGCTGTTAGATGAGAAGTGAAATCGTTTGAAGTTAACATGTCCAGCCACATTAGATAATCAAAGGAACCAGATGAGTGAAATCAACCCTCATTAAAACAACATACATTAAGAACATTATTTGAATGACACGGAACACATGTACTCAGTTATGTAGAATATTAAAAATGCAAGTGAAGTTTAGCAGGCTATATATTTTACATACAGGTTTTTAATGGATGGCAATAATGAATGTTAATTGTATGAGTCCGGAGTCCTTATCTATCAAATAAATGAGAACATTTTCCTTATACATAATTTGTATCCAATACAAATACAAGTAACTGAGTGGATGACATGTCTAGTATTAGTAATAATGAATTAGCATGCTTCTGATTGCTTGTTTAGTGGAAGGAGAGATGATGGTAAAAAAAAAAAAAAAAAAAAAAT
>CM040463.1:22297122-22319396 GCA_022758105.1 Pangasianodon gigas | reverse complement strand
TTTAACCTCCAAACAGCATCTGCCTCTCTGTCTCAGCATTCTTCTCAAACAAGCCTCTTTCGGGTTAAGCACAGGAGCACTGGAGTTGTGCCACAGATTCTCAATATTGCTCTTAGCTTACTGAAATGTGCATGTATGTGGTTCTAGGATCCTCCAGTATTGGTTGAACCGAATCTCTGTTGGAGGCTGTGTAGGAGATGTTTGGGCAAGCAGTCAAACATGCTCTCAAGCTGATGTCTGTGCTGCATAACAACCTCTGTACAGCACCTATGCATAAACACACACACACAAAAATCTCTGGCCACTGAGTAATATGACTGCATTATGTAATAGCCTGTACTAAACACTCACCTAAGCAGGGACTTTGGCTGAACTGTGAAAATTAGTAGCTCATTGCTATGGGACTGTTGAGGAGAGAAAAACAAAATTTGTCATGGTTGAGAGTCCATGTGCGAAATAGAAAAAATATGCAAACGAAGTGTTCAAAACAGTTTTTGGCTTTAAAGCAATAAATACTACAAAAACGTCTTGTTTTTCCCTCGTCATTTCAGATTACTTTTGAGGATAAAATAATGAAGAATCTTAAATGACCCAAATGTGCATCAGCAATTATGAGAAGCTAGTAGCAAGAAGGACAGAATAAAGACTGTCATTAGTTGCTCATGTACTGCTAATATGGATCACCATGTGCCTTCTAAAATTAGAAATAGGGTATCTAGAAAGAGGGTACAAGAAGATGACAAGGCACCTGAAAAATTCAGAAGGACTTTCGAGGTGCTACAATTTAAGAAATCATTTACTCTTAACAAGAGCCTACTTGTACTTCCAGGTCATGTCTGTTCACTTCAGTGTGCATATTTTTTCATTTTTGGATTAATGAAAATTTGATTTCTAGACTTTGTGTGATGAAACAAGTAGAAACAAAAAACAACCCATTTTTAAAAGAAATGTTCATTTCCTATTTTAGTGTGTGCCAACAAAAACTCCTTTCCACATTTTCATTTTGAAATGAAAAATAAATGAACACAATGTACAGACAGGATGAGTAACCTTTAACCAAGTCCCATGTTTTCAAAGACAGACATCAGTTTTAATTGTGTGTGCTGAATCTTTTATTGTAGTCTTTGATTATCTTTTATATATTGTTTGTTTTATTTTAAACACTAAAATTACAGTATGAAAGTATTGGTTTGTTTATGGCTTGTACACAAAGCTATCCCACATAATTTCTATTATGGTCCCAAATTAGCTTTTGATTAACATAGGCATACAATACATAAAATACAATGTAATTATTGCAACCAGGACTAACTTCAGTCCTAATCATAGCATTAACCTAAAGCAAAATACTGAGAACACTCATTCCAAAATCCTTCAGCACATAAGAAAATGGATGTCTGTGTTTTCTTTCATGTTCATTTTATCATTGATTGCCATTTTAATGTTTAGACATTTAGCTATTTTTATTTTACGGAAAAATAAAAAATCTTGCATGTAACTAAAGTTGTTAGCTGAAGCAAAACGCAAATGCATGTTTAGGGGTTATTTGGGATCTCTATACTCACTGCTTGCTGATGTGAGAGAAGATTATTAGCGCAGCCCCCAAATACAAACACTTCTCCATCTAGACCTGAGCATGCTGTGTGCCAAAGTCTTCCCCCAGACACAAACACACATGTTAAAAGAATGTAACATGAACAGTGTTTATATGATTTTAAACTAAATTCACTGTCAAATAAATATACTAGAGGAAATCACACCTTGGACTTTTTTTGTGGCGGTGTTTAAACTGCTTCCACTCGTTTGTGGTCACGCAGTACAACCAGGCATCACCTACATGAGACAAGCCCTCAAATAAACCACATTGAAATTTGGCACATCAATAAACTGATATCTGAAGTCAATGTTTTTTATTACTCACTTAGTGTTTCTCGATTAGTAGTGAAGCCACCGAACAGGAAGATGTGATCTGATGACACGGGTATGAAAGAGTGCCATGAGCGGCCAACTGGACCGTGCTGAGGTACCGACCTAGAATAAGTGCAAACTGAATTTGGCTCACACAAGTACATGACCACGTTTGGACTGTAATACAGAAGTACAGAGATTTATTTTATGTGCCATCTCACATTTCAGTCCATTCCCAGGTGTCCATGTTAATATAGTACAGGTCATTTAGTCGATGATCCTGTTGAGAAATATATGCTCCTTATTAATGCAAACATAAATTGAATACAATTCTTCACAGATATTAGTTTTCACCCACCATATATCGGCCTCCAAAAACATAACCTCTGTTTCCCATAGTAGCACAAGCATGGGCTGCACGTGGTGTCGGAGCATTTCCCTGTGTAGCATGCAAATAAATTAAAGTCTAATTGTGATTTGTAAACCTTGTTAAAAAGACAGCAAGAAAAGGAGAGTAAAAATGGATTCATCCTTCAAACAATCAAACTCTCATTTCAAGACCATGCAAAACAATTAAAATGACAACACATCATCAGCCAGACAAACTACCTTTGTAATGGGTTGACTCCAGGCTGACGTTTCAACGTTAAGAATGTGAATATGATTGTTCCAGCCCCGTCCTTGGTGGTTACCCTGGAAGAGCATGACATTTAAGCCTTTCACTATTCTTTCTTCGTTTTAAGTAACACTTAAAAACAGGTTGGCTGCCTACCATAAGCGAATTTTCATCTAATTCAAATGTTCCGCGATGGTCTGCTTCTGCCTCATAGCCATAGCCCCCAAAATACACCAGCCTGTGATTACAAGGAACACGAATAAACTTTATAGGTTCAAGCTATCCAAATTTTATACAGATGCTATAAGTTCCTGTTACTCACATGGAGTCCAGGTGAGTTTCGTGTTTTTCTTTTATGTACATATATAATACATACATACATATAAAAATATTTTACAAATTAAACTTTTTTTTTTTTATGAAATCACACCCACTGTAAATTGAATGATAAACTGATTGATGGCGTCATGTATTCTGTTAAATACCAGAATATTTTAACCCAAAACCTGGTTGCCTCTGCCAGGGACTTAGCCATAAATGGAGCTTTCAGTAAAATGCTGACCTAAAACAATCAATCAATTCAACACAAAAATGGTTAAAGAAACACAAAATTGTTTTTCATTGGTCACCTGAGACTCCTAATCAGAAGGTTGCTACTGATCAGAAGGTTGAGAGTTAAAGCCCCAGTACTGCCAAACTGCTATTGTTGGGTCCTTCAGCAAAGTTTCATGTTAAGCGTTTTCTTTATAACGGGTTTCTATGGGAGGAAAACGTTTAATGTGAAACTTTGCGTGTTGCGTTCAGATTCTACATAGTATGTCTCATTAATAAGGTGTGCACTAAATTTGGTCTTTTAATATCAATTTGGTCTTTTAAAGCCTCGTTAAGTGTTTTCTTTATAATGGTTTTCTATGGGAAAACGCTTAACGTGAAACTTTGCACGTTGTGTTCAAATTCTGGATTCATCTGTTTGTCTGTAAATAGTGTCATCAACAAGGTGTATACTAAATTTGGTCTTTTAATATCACTGTCTTAATACATTAAGCCACGTTAAGTGTTTTCTTTATAATGGGTTTCTACGGGGGAGAAAACGCTTAACATAAAAATACTGTCTTTCCACTTGGATTACGGTGCCGTTGTCTTAGCAGTAGATAGTATTTAATGATCGAGGTCATGTCCATATATCGTATAATAAGTTGATAACAATTATTGTGACAGGCCTATTTGCACCCAGAGAATTTAAAACTGTAAAATTTTTAAAAGACAAAGTACAGGGTGTCCCAAAAGTCTCCATACATAGGAGAAATTTACACTTTAGCAAATTGGCTTCCAAAATTTTTCACACTTAGTTTATATTATACATTTTTTCAGATAGCCTTTAAAAATGCCTTTGACAAAAGAGGACCAGGTGGGAAAAGATACCAGGAAAAGATACAGCACAAAGATCATTTAAAGGAACACATTCAAAGTGAAATTACATGCCTAACACCAGATGAGTTAATATGAGTTCATCATGAGTGGGAGAGATGGCTCCATGTGTGTTTACAAAGAAATCATGTAGAGGATGTTTTGTAACTAAAGTTACATTTTGCTAAAAAGTGTTAATTTCCCCTATGTATGGAGACTTTTGGGACACCCTGTAGTGTCAGCTGACAGCTGAGTTTTTTGCAGACAGGAGGCAAGAGGATTAAAAGTTGCAGCCAGCTGCTGCAATTCAGCAAAATTAGCTCTGAAGCCAGGACAGTCCATAATTAAGTAGGAAGTACTGGTACACTCCCCCTTGTTCTGCCTTTTGGGGAATGGCTTCTGCCGATATGACTACTATCTCTCATTACGACACCTTTAATTGTCGTTTTTAATTTTTAATGTTCTCATCTTGTGATACTTTAGAGTGTGAACCTCCAGCTTTTTTGAGTTCTTGTTAATTGTTTGATTTTCTATTGTTGAATTGTGACTGGATTGATATCATTTCACTCTGATTTTCTGCACTGTCTGGCAATTGACTGGAAAGGATTTTTTTTTTTGCCACTGAAGCAAAGGTTTTATTTAAAGAAAAAGAGGGGACCATGGAAATCTCTTTACGTGCTTCAGTATAACTCATTTTCTTTGCACATCTGATTTTCTGGATCTCTTTCTCTTTAATCCACATCAGGCATTCTTTTGATAGCTATATGTTCTCCTCCACAATTGCAGCACTTGGATGGCTTCTGACAGCTTTCTTTATCATGACCCTCCTTGTCACAATTACAACATGTATTCTTATTCTTACAGTCTTATTCTTATAAATGGAAAAAGGAGATTTTTGTGATCTGCATAACCAATGACATAGACTGAATAATTATAAATTTTGGCCAAACTTCAATATTTTGCAGGGGAGCACATTGATTTGCAGAGGTACAGTCTGTGTCCAAATCTAAAAGCCATTTCTTGGACGTATGTTTGGTAGCCATGTTTAAAGTGTTTTGCTTCATCATCTCTACTCCCCACCCACCTCGGAGTCCAACAAGGTGATGCACAGAGCCACAGACATCCAGCAGATTATGCACTAGGGATACAGGGATAGTATACTCGAGCAAAAAAAGCATAAAATGCTCAGTCCACTCAATTGACCCTTAGCCAATGCCTTCTTGGAGTACCTGAATGATACCTGATGTTATTATATCTCATAGTATTCCTAGAGCAAGTCTTGACCAGCTGATTGATTGGAATGGGCCTTTCCAACCCTACATGAAGTATGAGCCGTATCTGGTATATTGCTTACTAAGATTATATAAGATTTCACAAGATTACACAGTGAATAATGTCCATACATCAAAAATATGTGTGAAATACTTGCTTGCCACACAAAGGATGAGAAAAAGAAGAAAAATGTCTCCATTTTCCAATACCTGAATTTTTTGGGCTAATTTTTGGGGCTTTTGTATGGTTTTTGAGATGTAGTTGAGCTGGAAATTTTGCTGAAACCGGTAAACCCTGGTATGCTATACTGTAAGACTGTATGCTATACTGTAAGTCTCTATGTCATCGACTCTCAACTGCCTATTACAGGGTTATTATAAAATTTCACAAGAGAGTAACCTATAGCATAAATCAGGTATAACAGCCTCCCAGCTTAATTTTGTTTGAGGCTATGTCATTATTAATGTCGTACTGCCCCACTAAAATTTATGGTCGTGAGCTGCTCATAGATGATGCCATGTAGAACCATGATGAATGCTAACCTGTTCAAGTACACCCAACAGCCTAGTTTGTCTTTACATGTGGGGGCCAAACCCTTAAGGTTCTTCATCCTCTCCCAATGGAAGTCAGAGGCCCTCAGAGGCAGACGATAAACCTGAAAAGTATAACAGAGGTGGTGGAGAATACTAAAACAGCAGTGCCATGAAGGCACAAATATACTGCATGCAATGAAAAGAAAGAATCATTCTGTTGTTTCATATATTTAGGTACCACAAACACATCCAACAGATTGTAAAAAGTATTTTTGCCCCCAATGAATTTCTGCCAAACATACTTAATATTGTAACATTTTACTTAATATGTAATAAGTTGCTGGGTGGTAGATTTTATTAGACCAATGCTATTGCAAGCTACTTGCAGAAGAATATTTAGTAAAATTTGGGTTGTGCTGTGCTGTACTTCACTATAGGTATTAATCTCACTGCCAGCTGTATGTAGAGGATTACATCTAATCTTTTTCCTGGCCATTACAAAGAGCAAGAGTTGACATTTCCTCTTGGATATACTGGCGGTACATAGTAAATACACTGGACATGCATTTTAATTTTTTTTTTAAACTATCCTGAAAGAAAACAACACAGTTGGGGCAAGTAGGGCACTGAGGGTGCTGCTGCAACTCTGACTTTCAGAATTCCTTTAACTGCAAATGAAGCAGCAATAATGTATAGATAAACAAATAAAGAAATACGGTAAAAAAAAATTTTGAGACGTTTTTGAGTTTTAATACCAGAGATAGTATTCTTCTTATACCACAGTAATTTGCCAACTATTCCAATTATTAATTATTTATTAATGAATGACACATCACGCTTTTTAACTGTTCACAGTTACTTTTTTAATTTTTCCCCAATTTTCTCCCTAATCAATATTGGCCAATTCCTACCCACCAGTTATGTCTCCCCTATCATAAGACATCTACCAACCAGTAGGGTGAAAGCGAATACATGCTTCCTCCGAGACATGTAAAGCCAGCCAACCACATCTTTTTGAACTGCTGCTCATGCTGTGTCACGGGACAGTGTAACCCGTTCTGAAGAAAGCGCTATCCCCCCTTCCGCATGTATGAGCTCACAGATGCCCATGATTGGCTAGTGTCACTGTGATTGTTATGGGAAAGAACATGTCAGTCCTTCCACCCAGAGATGGCTGTGGCATCATTGGGATTCAAACTCACAATCTTTGGATGATAGGGCAAACTCAAGTCTTCAGGACAGAGTAGTTTACACTTTATGGTTTCTCTCTAACATGACAAGCTGTGTTTTTTCTCTTGTTCACTTCAAGAGAGAAGAAAAAAAGAGAGGCTGGAGAGACAAAAGACTTTATATAGCTACTATAACATAAATGATAACAGGAACTTATCTCTGTGTTGGGAAACACTCAAGCCTCCATCAATAAATGTTAAATAAATGTCTCCTAACAGAAAACTTCACCCTAAAAAGGATTACACAATTTTCATTGCTACATAAAACACATTTTTAAATCAGTTTATTATCAGGCTTATATTATTATGGAGCATCTACTGTTCAAGTGTTATATGAACGATAATGTATTTGAAGAATAGTTGTGGGAGAGCAGGACACAAGTTGGAGGCAAACTATCATGATGGTGTGTCCATTACAACACAGGAGAATCAATAAACACACAGAGAGATATAGATAGTTACTCTGTATGAACTTAATTTCACTGAACAAATGGAATGTGGTACAGAGGACGAGACTGACGATAAAGATGAAAATGATGATGATTTTGATGATGGTTTTTATATATTTACATATCCAAGTAAAGTACAGTTTAACCCCAAACAGTCCTCAGTCCAAATGGCAGTGCACAGTAACAAAATGGCTGACTGTGACCTCTTAAACCCTTAGCCACACCCTTTCCTATGGCAATCATTCATGATCTTTGGATTTTCTGTCTGGAATTTCCAACAGCCACCCCTCAACATGCATGCATATTAACTAATATTAAAGGATTAAAGGGAATCAAGGCCAGATACAGGTTGGAGAGGAATACGATGAGTGACTGGTCTAATGCAACTTTTACCATTTAAAGATACTTTAAAGCACTGCAAATTTGTCCATTAGAACTTGGAATGAGGTGAGCGATCTTGCCTATAGGCCACATGCCTCTGGGTTGTTGAGGGTCCATTATAAGCACCATTTGTAATAGATTATCATTGATTTCTTTCCATTTGTGCCTCAGCTGATGCTTAGTGAGATATTCTCTAATAAATTGGGATCAAAAGTGATCTGTCTACTGTTTGAGATAGTGATGCATCCCCTCGCACCATGAGGAAAATATTGGGAGTGATAGGATCCAGATCCAAGATATATGCTGATACACAACCCACAGGTTTAGAGTTTAACATACCTTCAATCTCAGTAAGTACTGTTCTCAACACCTCCTCGGTCACTGACTGGTTGCCTAGGATGGCACGCAATGCTGCTTTGATGAACCTGATATCCCTTTCCCATATTCCACCGAAATGAGGAGCATTAGGAGGATTAAAATTAACATTAATTTGCTGTTTAGCCACCTGTGCCTTCAAAGTAGGTCTGAGGGCTTCCAAAGCCTCAGTTGGTTCTTTACTTCCTCCTTTGAAATTTGTTCCTTGATCAGACCAAAGCTCGTAAGGACACCCTCTCCTGGCAAGTGGCACTAAAAAACTGTCTATCAAAACTGTTAAGCAAGTCAAAGTGAATGCATCGTGTGGTTTGACACTTTGACACCCCACCTTTTCTCACTTTTATAACTAATGGTAAAAGGTCCAAAGCAATCCATTCCATTGGACCAGAAATGAGGTTGCCATATTTGTAGGTGAGGACCATAGTGAAATAAGGCTTCATCATAATGTTTAATCAGACGTTTGGTTACGGAATGGCTGGGGTCTAAACCTACCGGATGGGTGGTGTCAGGTTCAGCATTGTTCAGCTGTCACAATCATCCTCCCACTCTAATCAGCTGAATATGGGAGTCATACTCAGGCGCTAACGTAGAGAGTCGGCTGGAGTGTGAAATCGGCCGATTGGCTTTGAGGGCTTTCATCTCCTCGGGAAAGCGTTCAGTTTGAGATTGGGATAACAGGATTGCTTCCACCTCTCTCCTAGTGAGGTCTGTGACTGTGGAGGACAAAGACGGATATGTTTCTTCAACAACATCAGTCCAAGTTGAATATTTGATGAAATCGGGTGTTTGGTTTAAGGAATCAGTTATTGTATTACCACAGAATTGTTTTCTCAATTCTATTTTGATTTCAAGATAAGGAGGCAGTCAGGCAGGAGAAAGCAGGCAGACAGGCTAGACTAAGACCTCTAGTTATGTCATCTGCATAATGATGCTTTTCAAGATCTCTGTTAAATGATTGGCCACAAATTGATTGGCTTGTAGTGGCAGGATTCTGATTTTATCCATGTTAACACTACTATGGAGTCAGACAATAAGATGGTTTAATCTATTTTCACAGTTAATTCAGTCCAAAGGTGTTTTGCTAATTGCACCCCAAATACAGCAGAAAGCAATTCTAATTGTGGAATGAATATGGTTTTCCTTGGAGCCACAGAAAGTACTCTCCCTGAGCACTTTCTGTTTTCATATATGCTACAGATACATAGGCTTGTCCAGATGCTTCACAGAAAACATGCAATTCACATGTCAGATCATCACTACATGATCCATACCATCTATGAAATCAAATTTGGAGTAGTGAGGGTAGTTCTCCCTCCCACTGAAGCCACAATTACTGCAGGGAATCTGGTAGGAGTGGGTCATCCCATTCCCTCCATTTCAACCATAACTGCTGAAGGATGAATTTGGCTCAGGTGATGAAAGGACTTAGGTAGCCCAATGGATCATACTCTGTGGCTAACTCTTTGTATACATTTCTCATTGTTAAGGTCTGATTGTTCACAGGGCGATATTTGTATCCAAGAGTGTCTGAAGTGCGGTGTTCCTTCAACTGAATTTTTTGCATCTTGCTTCAATAGCTGAATTGTGCTGCTTGCTAGAGCTTCCATCGGAAGTTCGTCTACAACTGAAGGATCATTACTTGTCCATATCAAAGTCACCAGCAGTACGAATCTCCCTCATCCTCATAATAATTTATTTAGTGTGGGTTGTGTTCTCAAGTACTGAAAACAGTTATCCACATAATAGGACTGAAGGACTGAATCTGTGACACTTTTGTCTGATTGGAGATATTCTTTAACATGCCTTTGGAATGCTTAGATTGCACAACAAGGACTAAAAGTTGTACCAAAAGGTAAAACTTGCCATTCATAGGATCATCAGCAACTGCAATATTGAATGTTACAGATGAACCTTGTACTTGTTGATGCCTTGACAGATTGTGTGACGCTCTAGAACTTCAGGTGTTCCTTCAAGCTGTAAAGAGTCCACAGCTTGTAGCAATATCATTGTACGTTCTGAGCCGTCTTCTAGAAGAGCATAGGCATGACAAGACTGGCCTCTATGACTCAGAATGGCTTTGACCAACTTCAGAAGAACTTTAGGTGAATAACTTTGTGGATTCACATAGGACACTTTGGAGGGTGTGTGCTGAAGGTGTGGATCACCCGCTTTCATGTTTGTGTAAGCCTTGAGAGCACAATTACTGGCTTGCTGTTTTTTTTTTTGTTTGTTTGTTTTTTTGCCATTCCCGCATCCTTACCATATTGTTTTTTGCCAGTGCTTCTGATCCATTCCCTCAGGTCATTAAGGTTCAGTTGCTTGACTTACAGACAATAGGTCAAACTATGCCTTTGAGATATGTAGTATGCACAGGACTCTGATGTTCCAGTCCCTTGACCCAGTGACTGAAGCATTCGAACTAGAGATCATACTCTGAGGGCAAAGGTGTGAAAGCCCTTTGACTTTCCTGGACGCATATGGGGAAGTTGCAAAATAGAGGATATGTTGTTCAAGGGCTGCTACAGACAAAGAATATGGGTGTGGGTCATGAGCATATTATAGTGCTATATGGCAAGCAGATGGTAACAGGAAGTGATCCAACAAGATGTGATATTTGAACATCTCATGTTCTTCAGGAGGATCAGATTATCCAATGCCATTTTCAGCATAACAAATTCATATGGATCATCATTTGTGAAATCTGGAAAGGAAGGAGTTACTATATGGGATGAACATATATAAGGTTCTTTAGGGTTAGGTGGTACATTTGTGGGGGAAAATAGGTAAACTGGGGCTGGAGGCCAGGCAGGGGAGCCAGCTGGGGCAGGGGGCTGTGGAGGCTAGGCAGGGGAGCAGACTGAAGGCCATGAAGGACAGGTCGGAGAGCAGGCTGAGAGCTGTGGAGGCTGGATAGGGAGCATGAACTCCTGGCTCTTGTCTGTTGCTCATGTAGGGAGGGTTTATGAAAGTCTACACTACTGTAGGGTAGCTGTTTGCATTGATGTCCATCATCCACTGAATCAGAGTCATAGTCACAATGAGAACTGGAGGAATACAGATAAACAGGGACTGAAGCGAGAGATTCCGAATCCTTGGCTTGGTCGAGAAAGGATTCCATAAGATTCCTTAAGAGATTTTACTGCCTCCTTTAAGTTTTGCATCTCCTTCAATTGCTTCAATTGCTCTGATGGTAATTGTGAAAGTGGATGATCCAGGGAGGCTGCACCGCTTGGTTCATGATAGGTGGCTGAAGAATGTGGTTGTGGTAAACTTGCATCTGGTGTGCTTACTGTCTCATGGAATTCAAATGATACTGCTGAAGATAACCAGGAGGATTTCTCTGACATTTTGGACATCTGTTCACTCCATCCATCACAACAGCTTCCTGGATTTCGACACCATATTAAGAATAGTTGTGGGAAAGCAAGGTGTGAGTTGTAGGCAAGCTGTCTTGATGGTGTGTCCATTAAAACACAGGAGTATTGAACTTAATGAGATTGAACAAATAGAATGTGATACAGGGGATGAGGTTGACGAAAATGATGATGAAAATGATGATGATGGTTATTATATATTTATGTACCCAAGTAAAGCACATTTTAACCCCAAACAGTCCTCAGTCCATTTGGCAGTAACAAAATAGCTGCCTGTGACCTTTTAAACCCTTACAGTAGCCATGCCCTTTCCTGTGGCAATGTTTGTGCTTGCTCTCCCCAGGGAATTTCCAACAGTATTACAATGAGTGCATTAATAGAGACCTATCATTTATGTTACAATTGTAAATATTTATATCCATGCTCCTATATAAAATGAATCAACAACTTCTAATTCGAGAATTTAACTATGCTGAGAACAATTATTGCAATCAACACACAGTCTCTGTTGTAACAAAAATTATTTTACTCTCATTCGCATGTGACATCATAGCTTATGCCACATGTATGCATAAAATTCCAGCGCACCCAAAGTAAAATGCTTTCCCGCATCCCTACAATAGCTTCAGTTTTGCCTTTCTCCCATACTATAAAACAGCATACCTAGAGCACAAATATGATGTTAACATAGATCTAGCTTTTTAAAACTGCATTCCAACTGAGTTCCTGAAATAAAGGTTCCTGTGGTGAAAATCATCCAGCCATGTGGGACATGCTGTTGTCTCTGGGGAAATAACCTTACCAAATTAGTATTTCCTCTAGCATGATGGCCTCCAAAGAGATACAGCATGCCTTCCACACATACACCGCAGCTGCCTGACATTGGATTAGGGAGATCTCCTCCTGACAGCTGCCTTCTCCTGTAAATGATAAACTCTAATGTCATTTCTGATTTGTTTTAGTAGATTTCATAAACTATACATTTGTGCATGTAAATATGTGCTCCAAAATCTACTGCATAAAAATCTTCAGCATTTTATCATTGATATACAAGTATTTAATCTATCAAAAACGTACCATCTTCCAGTTTCCATGTTGTATATCCAGATTTCATGCCTTGGTAGGTACAAGTCAAATAACCCAGGTGCTTCAGCATTCTGATTAATCAAAGAACAGATAGGTTTGTCTTTATTTTCAGAAATGATCATAAACTTTATATACAATTAGCACATTGATTTCCTGCACTCACCTTATATCCTCCCCAGACATACATGCAGTTTCTGTCAACTACTGCAATGTGACCACTGCGTTCTGCTGGAGTGTCTGAGATGGACTGTAAATCAGCCCCATCATCCTCAGACCAGTCCAGCTCTCCCTGCTCATGCCACCCAAAATCCCTCTCTTCATCACTCTCTTCTTCATCCTCAGAATCATCCAACTCCTCTGGGACGTCCTGAAGATTGGCATCATCCTCCTGGTCTGCCATCCTTACCTAGCTACAAGAAAGACCAAAGAGTATGTGCCTGTTTTTGTTTTCGCATGTTATGTGTCACCACTAATAACAGGAAGCCACGGCTTCCTGGAGTACCACCTCTCCTGCACATTTTAGTTTTCCCTGCGCCAACACATCCACTTCAACTCAGGAATAACTATTAATTAGCTGATTAGTTGAATCAGATGTTTTAGAGTAGGGAAAACATATGTGCAGGACAGGGGGTACTCCAGGACCAGGGTTGAGAACCTGCAGACAATTGCTTATGTTAATGCCACTATAATTTAGACATCATCTTTTATGTTAATAAAATATTAACACAGGGCCGTATATATATATATATATATATATATATATATATATATATATATATATATATATATATATATATATATATATATATATATATATATAGATAGATAGATAGATAGATATGTATACCGCGATTTCATTATCTCAAATGAGACCCATAAACAATGCATAAACGTGCATAAAATCACCTGTTGTTTAGCAGGTAGAAACCCGTACACAGGCTAAGCTCTATTTGCTAACGTCGTGGCTCAAAAATACGATTAACGTGGTAGTACTCACGCGAATAAATGAAGCTGCTTTGACTGCTATCGCTAACTAGAATTTACTTTAACGCCAGTTATTTCGGGCCTTTTAGAGGAAGTGACTTCAGACAACACTGAGCCGCCATAACGATAGGGTCAACTTTAGAAAGGGTTACTGCTAAAAATCGAACACTAACGTACTAAATAGTATGTCGTAATACTGGTGCTGTACTATTTTTCCATACTATTTAGTATGGAAGTATTATGGACGCAGCAAAGCGGTTTTGCGCATGCGCATAACACTTAGTTCCGCGCGGGAGAGTTGCCTCTCAAATAAACCCTGAAGCAGCTGTTTAGCTTGGATTAATTTGTATGTCGTTAGCGAGAAACATACTGAGAATATAACCAAACCTGTCAGGTTCCTAGAAGCATGATATCCACATTCGTTTGAACGTTAGCATTGTGGATTCATATCTCTGCCTGGTTTTATGGCGTTGTAAGCTAACGTAAGCTAATTCACTCTAAAGCTAAACTTTAAATACTTTGAAGATTAGCTACTGAATGTAATCTGTGGGTTTTATCTATCGCGGACTGTCATGTTATTTTAGTTGCCTAAAGTTGGGACATCTCTTGTAAGTCGCTAATTTGTGCGATATTCCATGCTAACTAACTTTCCTTCAGGCTATTCAGTGGCATGTACGTGACGGGCGGGCATGTTAGCATTACTATTCAACTAGTAACTTTTCAGTGAAGGTTAGCTAGGGAGTTAATTGGCTAATTATCTAGTTAAATTCCCCGGTAAAATTACCATTGTTGCGTCCAGCGGTGAAGCACGGCGGAAGGTGGTGTTGCCTTGTTTCGCTGCGATGAAGTTGCATTGCGACGTTGAAGTTGTAAATCGGATGCTGCCCACATTCGGCGTCAAAAGCAAAGGCAGAGGATCCAGGGCCGTGCTGTCTATTGGGAAACATGTGGATAAAAATACACAGCGGACTAATGTCTATTTATTGATATGCACAGCAAAAGACAGAGCTGGATCCAAGTACAAGGCAAGTGTCCTTCTTTTGGATTAGGGTTTTGGATAGACGTTACTGAATCATCAGGGTCAGAACAGTTTGTCCACACCATGTGATGCGGCCTGACATGAAGCGGAGTTACTGTTACCACCCTGAAGATTATTTTACAATAACAGCACGCTGTGAAGTATTCTATTCCTCTTATATCACAGCAATTTGCCAACAAACACATACAATATTTTATTAAAGAATGACACGTAATGCTTTGTATTTGTCTGTTACATGTTGTGGAACGTCTGCAAGATAATTTAGGTGCTGTTATCATTTACGTTATAGCAACTATTAACAATCGTTCCCTCCCCAGCCTCTTTTTTTTTTCTCTTGAACTTAAGTCCTCTGTTCTGAAGACTCTGCTGTAGTGGAGACCTTACTGACTGTTATAAAGCACTGACAGCGGAGACTCCTTGCATTAATGTATCCTTACAGAAAACGTCACCATACCAACCATAAACTGTATATTAATAATTTTATTGTTATTAGTCTTAGATTAGTGGAGCATCCAAAGTGCTGTGTAAGTTTATACTATACAAACAATAATGTATTAGCATCATTAAAAAATATATATGAGTTGAATTACGGTTGACACTGCTGTTAGAGCTGCTGTTATAGAAAATTAATATCTGGCCAGATTCCTTTATACCACAGGTGCCATTGAATGCTCAGTTCTGTTTGGTCAGAAGGTATTGATTTTATACGCAATATGCCACTGACTTCCTGCCTTTGTTGCTTTCTACACTTAAAGCTGAAGGAGAATATAGAGAAGTTTTTCACATGCTTTGTAGAAGAGGGGAAAGCCACTGTACGACTTAAAGAACCCATGGTGGACATCTGCATGAGTAAGGTAATGCTGTTTTTTTTTTTGTTTGTTTGTTTTTTTAAATTAATTAATTAATTAATTTTTAAATAATCAGCCTCTAATGGCAGATATGATATGGTACATGATTTGCAAATTCCTAAGATGTAGTCATTATGATTTATCCTTGAAGAGTCTTCTCTTTATACTGAGTGGCCAGTTTTGACGCTCCTCTGTCCACTGGAGATATGTTTTCTTGTTATTTGCTGACCCCATCAGGATCCAGTCTTCAGCTGTTTTAGCCCCTCGTAAAGTATTGTAATGGCAAGGCCAATTCTATTGTTTTTGCTATACATTGAAGACATATGGGTTTGAGATCAAAAGATGAATATGAGACAATAGATCAGATTTTCAGCTTTCATTTCCAGATTTTTTACATCTAGATGTGTTAAACAACTTACAACAAGGCACTTTTGGTGGCAGACCACACAATTTTAGGTGAACAAAAGTATTGGAACAGATAGCCTTAAAGTAAATAACACTTTGTATTTGGTTGCATGTTCCTTGCTTGCAATAACTGCATCAAGCTGACAACCCACTGACATCACCAAACTGTGGTGTTCTTCTTTTATGATGCTTTTCCAGGCTTATACCGCAGCTTCTTCCAGTTGTTGTTTGTTTTGGGGGTGTTTATCCCTTTAGACTCCTCTTCAGGAGGTGAAGTGCATGCTCAGTTGGGTTAAGTCTGGTGATTGACATCGCCAGTCTAAAACCTTCCAGTTTTTTCCCCCTGAAGTCCTTTGTTGTGTTGGCAAATAGATAGGATGCATTTTTCTGTAAAATGGCAATGTTACATCATCAGTAAAGATTAGTGAGCCTGTTCCAGAAACAGACATGCAAGCCCAAGCCATGACACTACCTCCACTGTGCTTGACAGATGAGCTCATATGTTTTGGATCATGAGCAGATTATTTCTTTCTCCACATTTTGGCCTTTTGATCACTTCGGCAGAGGTTGATCTTGGTTCCAGAGTTTTTGTGGCTCATCTCTGCATTTTATAGCAAATTCTAATCTGGCCTTCCAATTCTTACTGCTGGTGAGTGGTTTGCATCTTGTGGTAGTGCCTCTATATTTCTGTTCTCAAAGTCTTATTTAAATGGTGGATTGTGATAACTTCACCTCTGCCCTGTGGAGGTTCTTGATGTCACTGACTGTTGTTTTTCTGTTTTTTTTCACAGCTCTCACAATATTTGTCATCAACTGTTATTTTCCTTGGCCAACCTGTTTGATATCTGGCTGTTAATACACCAGTGGTTTCTTTCTTTTTCAAGACATTCCAAAATGTTGTTTTTTTTCCTATGACCAATGCTTGTGCAATGGCTCTGATCAATTTTCCGTCTTTTCCGAGCTTCAAAATGGCTTGCTTTTCTCCCATAGACAGCTCTCTGGTCTTCATGTTGGTTTATCCTCTTTAACAACAACTACAGTCTTCACAGGTGAAACCCAGGGCTCAAACTAAGAGTAGACATTCAGAGCTATTAATTGTTTAACAATTGCTCTAACAGGGCACACCTGGGCACATAGAAACACCTGTCAGTAACATGTTCCGGTATTTTTGATCACTTGAATGAGTGGGTTCAAACAAAAGGTTTGTTTGAAAGCCAAGTTGTTTAACACATCTAGATGTAAATATCAGGAAATACAAGCTGAAATTCTGATCTATCGTCTCATATTCATCTTTTGATCTCCAACCCCAAATGTCTTCAGTGTATAGCAAAAACAAAAGAATTGGTCTTGCCATTTCAATAATTTTGGAGGGGACTGCAAAGTCATATAAGCAGTCCAAGATGACATTCTGTGATTTTCTTGGATGTGGCTCCTCTCTTTGTTTGCATTATTCTCGCTGGTTTCATTTGTCACCTCTGATCCCCAAGCAGTTTTCCTCGCAAGAACCACAAATTTAATTTTAAAAGTTAATTTTCGCAGAATTGTTGCATTTGTACTACTTTAAATAGTTGCTGTGTTTCAACAAAAGTCTCTTAAGCCGAGTGCACATTGCACTTTCACAATCGCAGAACTACTGGCCTACTAACACTACACGACTTGGGATCAGTTGTTTAGTGGACCTAGCAGTGTGCACCCTACACAAGTGCTCACAGACAAGGCTCACACACTAGAGATACCTGCCAATGTGTGCCTAATCCCCAAATCCCACTTTCTCATGAAAATAAGCACAAGAGCTGTCTATCATGGGACTTTGTACTTATTACCTATCAAGAAAAAACAGAAATAAGATAAAAATTTGGAGGAAATAGTGGTTGGGGAGATGGGGTATCAACGATGGATTTTTTTCTGGAGAACAGGAGGTACAGTGCAAAAAAACATGGCTATTTTACACTGTGCGCCACCAGGAATCGCATTTTTATTTTTTTGTTTTTATTTTACTTTTCCTAACAACCATTTGCTACTAGTCAGCGAGCCCCACAATTAGTCGGCTGGGAAATCGCGACTAATAAAATCATATTATGGGGCATTATTCAGATTATGGATGTTGTAATGCAAATTTATGATTGTTGCTCCTGCAGATAAGTTGAGCCAGTGTGTTACAGTACATTTTTTTATTTTTTTGTTCAGATTCATGTGAATCTGTTTTACATGTGAATTAATGGTTAACATGTAATTAATGCAATTCTCAGTTTTTTGCACTAAACACTTTTTTTTGGTCAGTCGGGTGACGGATGTCACAGCATTTTAAGAGTCACAGTAGCATTTACAGATAGTGTACAGGACTTCATATAGATACCATGGGGCCATATTAAAAAAAAAAAAAAAAAGACTAGAGGACAAGGCTATAATATTGGAAATGACCAATGTGTACACAAATCAGATGGCTTATACAGAAAATACAGTAAATATAATTTGATTACTGGATGGACATCTGTGCATATTTGCCAAAATATCTGATTTTTGATGAATGCCATTTAAATTTCTCAAGTGGGAGAAAGGTGGAAATTTGGGAAAGACATAGCAGTAGGTTTGTCAATGGAGCCTGAGGAGATGACCATAAAAGTAAAATAGATTTTTTGCAATAATGCCCAGCAGAACAAACATGTGTACTATTGGATGATCAAAAGTATCTCCCAGTTGGCTATTAATTGAATATAGTTTAGAGCAAAATTCAAATTGTATATTACATAATTCTTGAATGATAGAATGCACTAGAAAAAAAAACTTAGATTTTTTTAAACCACTGTTTAATTCAGGAGGAAATTCTGGGTTAAAAGCCAGTGGTGATGATAGAGAGGGACAGGTGGGCATCTTGAGATGTATCTCAAGATTACATTCTTCCAAGCCAAAAGTGTGTGGACACCTGACCATCAGACCCATATTTGCCCATTCCAAAACCATGGGCATTAACATCAAGTTGTTCCCCCCTTTTCTGCTATAACAGCCTCCACTTTTCAGGGAAGGCTTCCACTAGATTTTGAAACATGGCTGTTGGGATTCTGCCACAAGCCAAAAGTGAGGTCTGGCACTGATGTCAAGAAAGGAGGCCTGGGGTGTAGCCGGTGTTCAGTGGGGTTGAGTTTGATGCTACTCAACTTTGTGTGCTTCCACATCAAATTTGGCCATGTCTTTATGGACTTCACTTTGTGCACAGGGGCACTGTCATGATGAAACATGTTTTCGCCCTTTAGTTCCAATGAAAGGAAATCTTAATGCTACAGCATGCACAGACATTTGTGTGCTTCCAACTTTGTGGTAACAGTTTGGGGAAGGCTCACATATGGGTGTGATGGTCAGATGTCTGCTTTTGGCTATATAGTGTATACGGTACGAATTTTATTGGCAAGGGAGTGCAAAACTTGCTGTAATAAAGCAATCAGAGTCACTTAACGTAAGGGGGGAAGACACGTAGAAGCTAACAATGAGACAGTATACAGCGTGTTATTGTCCTCAATTAGAATACAGTCCGAAGTCCAAGGCAAGCATAGTGAAACATCAGTATAACCAACCCAAATGAACGTTCAGAGTGGAACAGAAGTGGCTCCCAGTCCTAGCAACTTTACCATAGTCATAATTGGTGGTTGGAAAGGAAAAAGGAAAACCCAGATACAAATTGCTTTATACACACACACACATTATTTATATGGATAGATAGATAGATATACACAATCCATATTAAAAAAACAGCAGCACTTGCACTGAGCTGTAAGAATAATAATGTTCCTCAAAGCAGGGCAAAAACAGCAGTTTGGCACAGATGACATGAACTCATGGCTCCTGCTGCAGCACATGGTTACATTCTCAGGCACTCCCACATATAGGCCTAATCCCAGAGAGTTAACTTCCCTGACTCCCTCTAGAGGCTGGGAGGAGAATTACAACAACCGCAACATCAACAAAGAAAACCAAAAAACAGTTTTCTGAAACTCTGGTATCCATCTGTCCCAGTGACTGTGACTCTCTCTGACAAATGAGGCGATCATGGTGTTAAGAGTTTTGTTGACTCTTTCTGTGAAGTTAGTCTGCAGATGGTATGCAATTCTTGGATTGAAGTTCCACAAAGTGGCTTGCAGTATCTCTTTGTCAGACATGGTGGGTTTAGGTCTCAGACATAAATCTCGGTACTGGAAGGCAATCATTGGTGGCTCTCGGTACAGGCAGTCATCATTGGTGGTTGGCACAGCCGAGGAATAAGCAAAAAGGAAAACCTTCTGTGTATAGATAGCTACAAACCAAGTTGCTTTAAACTAGACATTCAACATATGTGTGTGTGTGTGTATGTGTGATATATGTTTGGCACAGATGAGATGAGAACTCACGGCTCCTGCTACAGCACATGGTTAAATTCTTACTCACTCCCTCATATAGGCCTAATCCCAGAGACTTAACTTCCATGACTCTCTCTAGGGGCCAGGAGGAGAATTACAACTACCACAACATCAACACAGCGAAACAAAAAAGCAGTTCTCTGAAGCTGTTACAGGAGTGCATGCCATAGAGTTAATATTAATTCCAAGTGACCAAATTTAGGTGTCAGTGTGCCCCACCCCCAGTTTTCCCCTATGCAACCCTAACGGTCACCTCAAAACCTTTTAAAGATCTTTTTCCCCATCGAGTACAGTGTTAATTAATGTACTTGACACATTAATTAACACTGTACTCGATGGGGAAAAAGATCTTTAAAAGGTTTTGAGGTGACCGTTAGGGTTGCATAGGGGAAAACTGGGGGTGAATACAGCTTGCTGCTTTGTTGCCTTCAGCCCAGTGAAGCTGAAAAAAATTATGTTGAAAAGACCCACAGTATCTACTTTTCTACATTTTCACACTACTTGAGCATAGCGCAGTGACTGCCACGGTACACCATGCGAGAGCTCACATCTCTGTGCTGAAACTCTGCTTAAAATCAACGCCTTGTCTGCTGCGTTTGATGTAAGTCACATTCACATCTAAAACAGTTCAGAAATAAGTCGGATGTGGGCGGTGGTGTAAAAAGCAGTAAGAGGAAAAGAAAAGTAGATCAGGATTTAAGAGATAAGGCATTATGCTTCCCTGTTACATGTTATTTTAATAATTTCAGTGGAACTGTCATAAAGGTAATTTATGGCTACGTTATTAATATGGCAAGGTTGTTTGAAGGGAGATTAAAGGGTGCATTAAAATGATCATGAAATCTTGGTTTTATTTTGTATAGGCCTCATCACAACAAAAGTAATTCCAGTAAACCTCCAGTAGGCTACTTCACCAGATTGCACCTCAGTATCTATATACTTATAGTGTAGCTATTTGGCAAGTAGCTTTCATACAGAAATGGGGAAAATGCATGATTACAAGTGGCTGATTCTGTTTCTCATCATAGCAGCTGGTAGCCATTAAAAAGGAACGCATTCATTCAAAAACAATCATTATAACAACTGTTTTTATCTCATAATGCATATACTTAAATAGATTCCATTTACTCTTCTTTATCCTAGAAACATTGTATTCTAATTTCAGAACCTAGATTATTAGTGTTAATCAATAGAATATATTAAAGAAGTTAAAAAAAAAATAGCCTCAGATTACAGCTTCAGGGTCTTGCAAAACACCTGACACCCTTGGCTTAGCCATATTTGACCACAGATAGATGGATAGAGAATATAGACAGATATAACCAAATAAATAGATAAAACCAAATAATAAATAAATAAAATTTACATCAACAGGTAGTATTGAGCCACAGGAACACTATCACACTGTCCTTGTGGATGGCTGTGTAGAAACGAAAAGTAAAATAAAATTTAAACAGAACATGACAAAGAGTGTACAGTTCTTCGTTATAAATAAATATTTATTATATAAATATTAAAAGCATGATTGTAAAAGACATTCACCAGACATTTTGATTGGATCCCAATCAAGATGGGCTAAATCTGGCCCTGAACCACAAAGTGAGCCCCCACAAGCCTCTCTTTCTTGAACGATGACAATAATAGGTGAAAAATAAGATTCAATTCAATTCAATTTTATTTGTATAGCGCTTTTAACAATGGACATTGTCACAAAGCAGCTTTACAGAAATAAATGGATTCACAAAAATATATTGTAAATATTTATATTTATCACTGTGAAGTTATCCCTAATGAGCAAGCCAGTGGCGACGGTGGCAAGGAAAAACTCCCCGAGATGATATGAGGAAGAAACCTTGAGAGGAACCAGGCTCAAAAGGGAACCCATCCTCATCTGGGTGCAACGGATAGTGCAATTATAAATAAATCCCTTCTATTGTGTACTATATGGACAAATAGTGCAATTGTGCAACCAATAAATTC